>JALGBA010000053.1:6322500-6636814 GCA_023970755.1 Azemiops feae | reverse complement strand
TGATTTGAACTCGTCTAGGCTGGACAGGTTCTCACTTACCGTTTTCTTGCCTATCTTAACTTGCATTTCTATTCTGTTTTTTATGGCACTATTTTTGGTAGGTTGGTCTGTTTTTTCCCTTTGTGTAAAGACAGATGCAAAAAATGAGTTAAATAGTTCTGCTTTCTCCCTGTTGCTTGTCACCTTTTTGCCACTTTCACCCACTAGTGGACCAATCATTTCCTTCACTTTTTTCTTGTTTTTTACATGTTGAAAGAAGCTTTTTTTGTTATTTTTGACTTTGGTCGCAAGCCTTAGATTCATTATGAGCCTTAGCTTTCCTCACTTCATCTTTGCAGGCTCGGGCTATTTGCTGATATTCTGTCTTAGTTATGTGCCCCTCTTTCCACTTTCTATATTTGTCCCTTTTATCTTTCAATTTATCAGAGAGTTCTTTATGCAGCCATGCTGGTTTCTTTTGAGAGCTGTAATTTTTCCTCTTTGTTGGTATTGTGCTAGACTGGGCTTTTATTATCTCACTTTCCAAAATTTCCCAAGCTTCTTGAGTTGTTTTCCCCTTGAGGATTCTCATCCATGGAATCCTTCCCAAACCCTCTCTAAGTTTATTGAAATTAGCTCTCTTAAAGTCCAAGACTCTAGTTTGACTGTGTTCTATTGCTTGTGCTTCCATAATGTTGAAATTCCAATATTGCATGATCACTTCCTCCCAAGGTTCCTGTGGCTTCAACACCTTCTATCATTTCATCCCTGTTAGTGAGAATTAGATCCAAAATGGCTAATCCCCTAGTTCCCTTCTCTACTTTTTGGGAGACAAAGTTGTCTGCTAGGTTTGCAAGGAATCTGTTTGATCTTCCACTTGGTGCAGAGTTTGTCTCCCAGTTGATGTCAGGGTAGTTAAAGTCCCCCATTACTATTGTGATGTGCTTCCTACATACCTTAGTTAGCTGACTAGCAAAAAGTTCATCTATTGTCCATGTGTAGAACATTATAGATCCTCAGAGATTCTAAGACTCATTTTCTGATTTCACAATATTGAGTAAATTCAGTGATAATTGACAAATTTATATTCATTTATTCATTTCAATCTCCCAAGAGCTATCATTTTGGTAGCCAACAATTTTAGTTACATTTGAATTAAGTCTCTTACTGATCTTTCTTCTAATAATTGACAATTTGTTTTACTAAGTAAATTAGCTTAGTTTTTTTTTTGCTTTACTATTATATAATACTTCATTTTATTTTATTTTAATTGTGTTGAAATTATACTGTTTTAGTCACAAACTATAATGATGTTAACTACAGTTTAAGAAAAAATGTTAACATGAGATGTTTTGCATGAAGTTTCAACTCACAGAATTCCTTCTTATATGACCTTGTTATAGTTTGATCAGCTGCAGAAATTTCTTTGTCTCACTTGCAGATATCACTGTGATCTGCCCCTGGGAAGCTTTCAGCCATCTGGAACTTCATGAATTGGCACAGTTTGGAATAATATAATCAACCAGAATTCCTGCTTGTCTCTGATGGCATCTAAAGTTCCTATCTTCATTATATACAATTCTCGTTTTCATCCTTCCATCCAAAATATTAATATTTTACACAACATATGGTTTTGTAAATAAGGGTCAGCAATGTGAAACTTTACTCTTGGATTCGTTTTTCAGAAAATTATAAAAGTCTGCTGAAGTATTCATCTGATTAATCAGCTAAGAACCTTAAAAGCTTCTATGTTTGCTATCAAATAGCTTACATTTTTTTCTAAAATAAAATTGTTAATATCTAGAATTCTATAATCTAGAATTCCTCAAGCATGGACTCATCTTTCCTAATTTTGTACATTTTGTGTTTGGATATATATATATATATATATATATATATATATATATATATATATATATATATATATATATATATATATATATATATATATATATATATATATATATATGTATGTATGTATGTATGTATGTATGTATGTATGTATGTATGTATGTATGTATGTATGTATGTATGTATGTATGTATGTGTATGTATGTATGTATATATATATATATATATATATGTCTTTAATAATTTTAAATATTGGAATCCCAGGTATGGACATTTAAAGTCAATTAAATAAAATAATGAACTCTGGGATATTAGAAAAAAGGCTTCTTTATTGCTGAGCTTTCGTTAACAACCTGTTAACATCATCAGAGCAAAGGGCTAAATGGCAAGGGAGCATGTGCATAAATTCACATAACAGTTGGAAAACGGTTACATTGTGGCATGTGCACATAGCGTGCTTAGGAAGCTCGTTTAGAAAAGTCACATTGACGGTAGTAGGTATACAGTAGAAAGTCTCCCGACAAGATTTAAAAGTCGCGCTTGACAGCTGTCAGGCGCGCAAGCGGGAGCGTGCCTGTCAGTTGTTCGGCGCGAGGTTAACAGGGAGCCGCGCGGAGTCTTGTGCCGGCTGGATTCTTTTAGTGGAGAGTAGCTTGGATGTTCGTCTTGCCCTCTCACGTGCAGGTGTTGTGGGACTGGATCTGTCAGCTGTCAAGCGCGACTTTTAAATCTTGTCGGGAGACTTTCTACTGTATACCTACTACCGTCAATGTGACTTTTCTAAACGAGCTTCCTAAGCACGCTATGTGCACATGCCACAATGTAACCGTTTTCCAACTGTTATATGAATTTATGCACATGCTCCCTTGCCATTTAGCCCTTTGCTCTGATGATGTTAACAGGTTGTTAACGAAAGCTCAGCAATAAAGAAGCCTTTTTTCTAATATCCCAGAGTTCATTATTTTATTTAATTGACTTTAAATATATATATATATATATATTCAAAAAAAAAATTTTGTGGCTGACAAAGAGTTAGTGGGAGACTAGTATAGCTATTTCAAGCTCTTTAGCTCTCATCAGCTAGCTAGTCATACCCCTCTGGGATTCAAACCTGGGCAGCTTGCATGTTAGGCAGCTGTATTAACCTTTTGAGCCACAGGTTCCCCACACTCCTGTCAGCAGAAACCAGGGAGGATATATATTTATGTGTTGGCTGGAGCACCCGGTCTACCAAGTATAGGATAAATCAGTCTGTTCTGCGTTTTGCTCCAATCTAGGAGCATATTTTGCAGGCAGACGTCACATACTGCGAATAGTATAAATTCAAAATTTTTGTGGCTGACAAAGTGTTAGTGGGAGACTAAAGAGCTTGAAATAGCTATACTAGTCTCCCACTAACTCTTTGTCAGCCACAAAAATTTTGAATTTATAGTATTCACAGTATGTGACGTCTGCCTGCAAAATATGCTCCTAGATTGGAGCGAAACAAAGTATATATATATATATATTCTGCGTTTTGCTCCAATCTAGGAGCATATTTTGCTCATCTTTCCTAATTTTGTACATTTTGTGTTTGGATATATGTGTGTGTGGGTGTGTGGGTGGGTGGATGGGTGGGTGTGTGGGCTGGAGCACCCGGTCTACCAAGTATAGGATAAATCAGTCTGTTCTGTGTTTCGCTCCAATCTAGGAACATGTTTTGCAGGCAGACGTCAGATACTGTGAACACTGTAAATTCAAAAAAAAATTGTGACTGACAAAGAGTTAGTGGGAGACCAGTATAGCTATTTCAAGCTCTTTAGCTCTCATCAGCTAGCTAGCTGATGAGAGCTAAAGAGCTTGAAATAGCTATACTAGTCTCCCACTAACTCTTTGTCAGCCACAAAAAAATTGAATATATATATTCAAAATTTTTGTGGCTGACAAAAGCCTCATAGTCACTTCCTTGTGCTGTTTTGTCATTAAATATAAATGGAAATTTCCAAATAATTACAAAATTAGCTATCATTTCAGGAAAAGAATTTGTAATTGTTAAATTCTATGAATTATAGCACCAGAAATAAAAACAAGGGCTTGATAATACTGTAAAGTTATTGGCCTGGTTCAGACATAATATGGTTTGGTTTTGCCTTAGGTTTTTTTTTGTGAAAGGAGATTTCTGGCAAGTTATATGTGTGTGCTATGTAAACATACTCTTGTTTTCATGAATGGAACTATTAAGAATACTGAAGTGGCCACTTCAGGCTTCACATATTGAAGGACACAGAATGGCAGTGATTTGGGTTACACAATCTGTCCTACTAGCTTAACTTTCCTTTTATCTTTACTAGAGTCAACTTATAGTTTAGTCATTTTTGTAGATTGAATGGTGGTGGGTAAGAACCTATCTTAAGTTTTCCTGATTTCAAAATAATTCTGATGCTTCATGGTCTCTCACTTATGGATTTGGTTGGTAGATTTTAGCTACGAAAAGATGAAGGTTCTCAAATGAATTAATAGTTTTCTTCACTCTTTGATTCCAAAGTTTTCAGTAAAAACTAAGCTTCTCTCAAAAATATCTAGTTTTCCAATGAAGACTATAACTTTCATAGTTATTTTATGAATAATGTGTCTTCCAGTACTTGATTTTAGAGAGAAAACCTTTTTGCATCATCAATACTGATAACCTTACTTAAGTTACTTTACTTTACACATATTCAGCATGAAATAGAATTTTGCATGGTTCTGACTTATGGGTATGATTTTCCCCCCTTTATTGTGAACCAGCTAAACTGTACTGTAGCATATATTCAATGGTCTCAAATGATTTGTTTTTATTGATGCTTCCAGACACAGCATTTACTCTCAAATGGCTGATTGTATTCACAGATTATATTCATAATCTTTTGTTTTTAACTCTCCTATATTTCCTACATCTTCTTCCATCTTTTTCCTTGCCAGAAAAATGTCCATTAAGAAAAGGAAAAGCAGAAAAGTGGCACAGTGCCTTTTTATTGATAGTATAGGACAGTGGTGGCGAACCTATGGCACGAGTGCCAGAGGCGGCACTCAGAGCCCTGTCTGTGGGCACACGTGCTGTCGCCCCAGTCCTAGGCCTTCAGCTGGGTTTTATAAAACCTTTTCGCTTTAGGCCTCTGCCGCCGTGTGCAAAAAACCCCCCAAGGTTCAATCAGTCAATTTCAACTTCTTGCGGAAAAAAAAAAGATCTTGCAAAGTTGGAATTGATTGAACTTTTTAGACCCGTCTGCCGTTACCACCGTAGCCACGCCCACCCAATTGGCCATGCCCACCCAATTGGCCACACCCAGCCAATGGGCCACACCCACCCGGCACTCGACGATGCATAAGTGGGTTTTGGGTTGCAGTTTGGGCACTCAGTCTCTAAAAGGTTCGCCATCACTGGTATAGGACCTATCCATTTGGACACTCCATTTATTTATGGAAACAGAATTATTACCCATTGTTTCCTCTATCTTATCTTTGATATCTCATGGCTGCTTATATTATTATTGCTGTTGTTCATATACCCCATTTTACCCTTGCTATGGTGGTACACAATTCCAGTAAATATTGCTATTTATCTGATGATGATTATATATTTCCCCAACTCTATTCCACCACTAAGGTTTACTGTGTTATTGTTTTTTTATAATTCACTGAGAACACTTGAAATTGGCCCAGGAAATTCTAGGATGAATCTTTGCCTTAGGGTTGAAAATGTTGCTGATTTAGAACTCCCGGAATCCCTCACCATCATCTATGCTGATAGAAGCTCTTGAAAGTTGCACTTTAGCAATATTTGAAGGACAGCAAGTTCATCTATATCTTATTTTATTAATGAAAACAAATAAATAGCAAATCAGAAGAAAGGGCCAGCCAGTCTTCTGTATCTCATATGCTGGATCTGGAAATGCACTGCTGTCCTATTAGCGGCATGGCCACAAAAGTCTGTAAACCCATTGAACTGAAAGATTTCTATATAGTGTAGGGTTTCATCTTAAATGCCTTCTATATGCTATTCAGGATGAAGTATGTTATAATATTTCACTGTCTCATATTTTGGGGGTATTTATTTTTCCCTGTTATTAATTTTGATTTGTACCTTTTAGAGAAGGATATGGATTGTCAGAGACTATTTTATTTATTTATTTATCAAATTTCTATACTGCTCATCTCACCTAAGTGATTCTGGGCAATTTACAAGCAAGCCATTAATTTGCCTATACATGATTACTAATGAACATGCATCTCTGATTCAGTTACTAATTGGCTTCTAGGTAAAATTTACTTGCATTTTTAAATGTTTTTATTTTATGATTTCTAATTATACTTTTTATTCTGTTTCCCCCTGAAATTCCTGGTTTCTCTGCTCTCTAAATCCTCTATTTCCTACTATATTTTTATATGGCAATCCAGACACACACTGAAATGAATTGGAAATCAATCACATAGATTGGAAAATGGAGTTTTTTTTCACATAAATGTGTTTAGGATTATAGTTCAACTAATATTCCTCTGCAAAAAAATAAATAAATAAAATCCCTGTCTTAATTCTCGTTCTCAATTACCTAAGAGGTAATGGTGTCTCAGTCATGGCTTCATCTTCTAATATGTATAAATATAGTTAAGAATATAAATATAAGAATATAAATATGCCTTTGTTCTTTTACTATAAACCTGTTTTAAAAATTGCAGTAATGTTTGGATTGAATTCTCTTTTAAAAACTGATACATGCTTCATATCAATAACACATTCCTCATGTACACTGACAGAAAGACAGGGAAGGGTAAAGTAATTAATTCCAAAGAAACCTACACGTTATGGATAGGAATGACAGGGGGGAAAGTCAGAAATCTGCCTCCATTATCTTCAGATTCATCAAGAACAAAAAAAATATTAATACCTATAACCTGTGAATGTCATTATGTTTTCTAATTATATTATGCAGTTGTGAGGGTATCCTAACATATATAATAGGTGTTTAATATGCTCTACCATCAACTTCCATTACAAGAATCTTATGAAAGCTTACTGAGAAATTTGATATAATTACAACAGAGATCTTCCAAATGAATCAATGAATGCTATGCTATGCTATGCTATGCTATGCTATGCTATCCTATCTATCTATCTATCTATCTATCTATCTGTCTGTCTGTCTGTCTGTCTGTCTGTCTGTCTGTCTCTCTCTCTCTCTCTCTCTGTGTGTGTGTGTATGTGTGTGTGTATATATATATATATATATATATATATATATATATATATATATATATATATATATATATATATATATATATATATATATATATATATATATATATATATATATATAATGGATATCAGATCACAAGGCTCCCTGGAGTATCTTATCTTATTATAAGTGTATCACCATGGAAACCACCAGTGTTAAGATAAATAATTTATAAAATTGCCTCCCTAACCTCTTTTCTACTGTATACATATTATCCAACAGTGTGCACGCTAAAGAACTACTGAAAGTGTGTTCAGTCTCCCTAAACTTGAATCCTCTGGATATGCTTCACTACATTTCCCATAATTCAGTGGTTATTATGGGAATAATAATTCAATGTATCTAGAAAATGCCAGAAAAAAAAAGAAATGTATATTATAATGGCACATGCAAAAAACAATCTTCATTGAGCTGGTCTCTGAGCTGTATTCTATGATAAGAAAGCAATACCTCATCGACAATGCATCTTAAACTGACCTCAGATCATAAATTCTGCTAGGCTCCAAGAGAAAGAATCATTCAGAATTACAAATGAGCAAATTAAACACTTGTGCTTACATAGGGAACCAAAGTGTGGATTTGGTTTTACTGTTTATCTAATATCTAAAGCTGTGCAGTTAATGATTACATTTTAACAATCTGATTTAAATTGATGTGAACTTGTAACTATTATCAAAATATTCATGAGCAGAATAAGACAGCTCCCATTTCTTTTCATTTACTGAAAGCTATGGATTACTGATTCACATTTCCCATAGATTGTCTTCTGTCCATGGGAGGGAAGCTTGGTAGATTTTAAATTTCATAATTTTAGTTATTCCTTTGGCAGGCTATATATGAGAACAAGCTGCAAAGGTCTTTAAAAACATGTTTCTCACACATTTATATTTTTGAATCATAAATGTTAAATCTTTGTTCTTTTCAATGATCCATACTAATGCTTTAGAAATATAATTTCCAGTTTTAGCTACATTAAGCAAGCAAATTACACTACTAAAGCTAAATTTAACATTACTTGTTAAAAGATATTTACTATATTTCAGAATTAGTATTCTTTCAGTCACAATCTTATTCCTATTCAATTTAGCTGATTTTAAAATGTGATGTAAAATCATAAGCACATAAAAAGATAACAGCAGAAACAGCTGCAAATTTACTCAACAGTTCTATGCTTAGCAACATTTCCATTTAATCAAAGTCCTTGCTCTTTCCAAATCTATTTCAATGTTTACTTTCTATATATACACAAACAATGGGAAATGTGGGGATTCAAATTTCTTACACATTCCAAAAATTATGTCACGCGTGATGTATTTATAGGTATATAATTGACAGTACAATTGGCAGTGCATACATGCCAAATGCTTCTAAAGTCAGAACCAAAATACATATATACACATTTTTTTCTCCCCTAAATTTTCAGGTAATGTACCTGTTCCATATAAATATAAAAGCATGATAGGCTCTGTATTTGTACAGGTGGCCGATTATCTCAGTGTGCAGAAACGTGGATAACTACAACCAGAAGTTGCAAGCCCTCTCCTTTTCACTGCATGAGAATTCAGACCCGAGATGAACTTTTTGGTCAATCTCTGCTGGATCTTCCTAGGATAGGAAGGCTGAGAGGGAAATCCAGAATCTTCACAATGCCAGTATGCAGGTAAGCGCACTTCTCGGCAATCTTTCCCTCTTTTGTGCCCCTGGGAAGCGATTTCACCAACTTTCTCTCAGTAAGTAGCGGAGTTGCAAACAGGGCGCAGTGCAACCAAAGAGTATAAGCCAATTAAGAAAAAGGTATTCAAATATTTCCCTCTCTTCTCCTTTTCTGCTTCGAGTGGTACGCCTGTTTTCGGGGGGAAAGCGGAGGCATCTATTTCTCGCTTCTCCTGACGCGAGAGCGGGGCTGCCTTTCCAAGTCGAGGCCCCTCACGGGAGAAGGCGCGGAAAAGGCGAATGATTCCAGGAAAGAACCGGCGCGCTCGGGGTTGCTATAGCAACGGGCTCCTCGTTGGAATTCACGGCAGCCGCCGCCATCACGGACCACGAGAGGGTGCCGAGGCCACGCCCTGACCGCGCAGCGGTTTGACATTGCTGCGGGCTGGAGGCTAAGGTCGTAATTGACATTTAGCCATGCGAGGTTAGGGATTCCTCTTTTTTTCCCCAGCACTCGGGAATCAGCAGTCACGCGTTTATACAAAGGTGAGGGAACAGAACACAGTGGAAGTGTGCATCGCTGAGCTCAAATGATTCTAAGTGAGCAGGAGGTAACGGAAAAGCATCGCAGGCAGTGAATTCCAACCCCCCACGTTAAGGCAATAGCTTTATGAAGCCAAGCAGATTGTCAACTAATAGCATGCAAGATTTTGAATTCTTCAGAATGCAAATGAGATTCGGGAGGGAGGATCTGATTGATGGGTTATGATCTGAGATAATTTCCAGACTCATCTACTGAATCTTGAGCCATACTCTTCCACCTTCAACCAAATCGACTTATGATGCCTTCAAGTTGCACTTTGGATTTTCTCTAGGGCTCCTGAAATAATTACATTACACAGTTATTGTACATTACACAGTTGCTGAAAAAACCCCATTTTGATGAAATAAATCCATCTGTTTAATTTGATCAGTTTCCATCTAGCTGCAGAAACTACCTAGAAATAATTTAACTAGTATTTTTGCAGAGTTGATGATTTATTAAAGAGGAAAATCTTAGAGCAGTGTTGCTCAATCTTGCAACTTTAAGAAGTGTGGACTTTTAACTTCCAGAATTTCCTGGAGAACTCTGGGAGTTGAAGTTCACATATCTTAAAGTTACTTAGATTGAGAAACATTTCCTTAAAGTATTTGTCTGCATATTGCTTTCGATAGAAAAGAATCTTTATAGCTCACAGTTGAACTGTGGTGTCCTTGGTACTCTCTAAGCTTGGTTGTTTTCTTGCAGATATTTCATTACCCAACACTCTGATAAACAAGTTAACAGTAAACAACAGCCTAATCAAGGAACCGCCAAGAAAACTTCCACCAGCACTGACATGGCAAGCTGTCATGTCATAGAGAAAATCCCACTCCCTCCTAGCACTGAAGATATTACCTATTTGGGTAATGAAAGAAAACAACCAAGCTCAGAGAGCAACAAGGCCCCACATAATGTTTTAATGCAGGGGTCTTCAAACTTGGCTCTTTTATGACTTGTGGACTTCAACTACCAGAATTCCTCAGCCAGCGTGCCTGGCTGAGGAATTCTGGGTGTTGAAGTCCACAAGTCATAAAAGGGCCAAGTTTGAAGACCCCTGTTTTAATGTATACTAGGAAGAGATTTGCAATCTATGTTGACTTTTTAGCTTGAATCAGCTGTCACAAGCTGAGGAATTAAACTAAGGTTTATATTTCAGATGGGAGAATTATATACCCATCTTTGTGCCAAAATATTTTTCCCCAGGAAGAATAGTTGCTTGCAGATACAATCATATATTTTAGGCTGAATAACAGAGCTCTTTAGAGCAGGAATGCTGTTTTAAAAAGTATCTACCTTTCTCAGATGCTTCTCTGCCTTCCTTCTAACTATAGTTTAAGCAAAGTCCATCTTTAAACTATCAAAGACTCTGTTGGGCTTAGCTGTCACAGGGCCTTTTCCCAACTGTGCCTACATCAGCACAACAACCTTTTTTTTCTGTCTTGTCTTTATGACAGTGTCCTTATCTCATCCTCAACCAGTATAAATATATGAGGTCACCACAAGACTGGCAACCCTAGGTCCTTAGACTTTCTAGTCAGTTGCACCTTCAATGGATCATTATTCTTGATTTATGTTTTGCTGTGGAAGGATAACATTACTGGGAGGCAATGGAAATTACTAGCTTTTTCTGTACAAATATATTTAAAGGTTAAGTTTTTAAAGCATTATATAGCAGATTTTAAGAAATTTTACCAGACAGCAAAAGTGGTACAGAAGAGACAATCACTGTGTCATACTTTTCTGTTTTTATGGATACATTTTTGTACATCCCACATGGCATAAAATAATAATAATTTATTACCTGTATATGCTGGCTGACTCCCAGCAACTCTGAGCAGTTTACAAATTATTTAAAACATTAAAACAAGGAAACAAAAAAAAGGGTAAAAATGGCAAGGTGACAAAAAGGTAAACATAAAGGTAAAGATAAGTTATAATTAAAACATTACAGTCAAATGAGGCCTCAGAATTTAATAAATGAAAAATGTGGAGAGATATTTATGCTTTCCTCAATTATAAACCCATTAATATAGTAATAATGAAATATTTAAATAGTGAGAATATTACATGTGTTTGGGGAAAACATATATTGTTTTGAGATAGAACTGAGACTATAGTTTAAATTATTATCAACACCCAAAAAGTGATTGAAAATTATTAATATTTTTAGCAGGGGAGTACTGCAGATAACTATTAAGGATATTACAAGATAGTTCATGGAGCTATCTGGATATTTCTACAAAATATTTATGTTGATACAAAATAAGACAGCTAGAATACCAAGTGAAATTGTATGTTATCATGGTAATGACAGTACATATTTTATTTATTGGTTCCCAGTTTTCTTCCAGTATGATTACATGTTGGGGCTGTACTATGTACTATGTACTATGTGGAAGAACATCTGTGGCATGTATCCCTATTTAAGTCCTGAGATCATAGAGTAAGGCCCTACTCCCAATGTCTCAGGTGCCTACTCAGGGATGGGTCATTTTAAATAGATACTCCGAGATAAGGAATACTGTTTCCAGAAGTGTCCATTTCAGCACCTGTTGAGTTACTGTTTCAGCCTAGAGCTTTTTAATTTTCTAGAACTTCATGTAGTGCTTTTAATTAGTCTGTTTCAGTGGTATTTTAATTGTTGCTTCTTTAAACTGTAATTTTAATTGTTGATTTTTAATAATTTTATTTGTGTTTTTAAAATATGTTATACTATACTGAAAGTTTTCAATAGCTTGACTAACACATTTTTAGAAATATTAACAAAGGCGGTTGTGTATCTGCAGTGTTCATATAATAATTCTGATTATGTTTCAGTCTGTGGAGGAAAAATAAAGGGCCTGGTTTCAGAAGATTATGTCCGAAGATTCAAATAAGGACAAGCAGTACATAGAACAGTTAACCAGTGAAAATTACAACTCAGTATGTTTAAATCTTCAGTTTTTTATATTCTTCTAACATTTAATTAATTAATAACTGGGCTTGCATGCATTTCAAACATAGCTGATTCTAAGCCAGTGATGGCGAACCTTTTAGAGACCGAGTGCCCAAACTGCAACCCAAAACCCACTTATTTATTGCCGGGTGCCAGGTGGGCATGGCAGACTGGGTGGGTGTGGCCAAGGTGGGCGTGGTCACCTCGATGTTGCTCGTGGGGAGGGACGCTTGTGGGGGCCGGGCAGGGTTGGGGGAGATCCAGGGGGTCTCTGGCAGGTGGGGCGGTGGGCAGGAGGCTCATCCTGCGGGGTGAGGCAAGGCAGGGCGGTGGTGCCATTGTCGCAGGACAAGGCGAGGCAGGAGTCGGGGCGGCTCCTGCCTGACACCATCGGCCCCCGCACACAGAGGCCAGCAAGCACATGGGGGCCGACAATGTCCGTCAGCAGCCACAGCCTGCTGGCCCCTTGACCGGCACACTCTGGGGCTCTGCAGCCCACCGCCAGCAGTTCAGAGAAGCCGCCTCTGAGCTGGACGGCCGGCCAACAGCTGAGGAGGTGATGCAGTGGGTCATGCCTGGGAAAAGGAGAGCATGCGAGGCTAGGAGGGATGGGACAGGGGGAGGGAAACCAGCCATGCTGGGATGCATCCGGCCACGTGGGACCTCGGCGAGTTAGCGGGCGGCTAGTTGAAAAGGGACGGTTGCCATCTCCGGGGTATAGCGCGCGTGCCCACAGAGAGGGCTCTGAGTGCCGCCTCTGGCACACGTGCCATAGGTTCGCCACCACTATATAGTCCATTTATTTGTCAAAGGAAACATACAGTAGATAACTATTCCTCTCCTACTTGTATATTTCCTCATATGCATTTAAATTGTATTTGTCTAGGCAGTAGATACCATAACAATTATTTAAATACACAGTATGCACTTCCTTGCATTATCTGTGCAGTATTTTCTCCGCATTACATTTTTTACATCCAATATTTTTTTAAAAAATGTGCAGTTTATAAAATCCAAACCTGTTAACCCCAAAATTGCATTGCCTCTTACAGAATGTATTGCATTGAAACTATTAAAGAATATTTGTAGTCATTCTCCTATCCAAATGCCACATATCCAGACACAGAATAGTTTTCCATAAATAATTAACACATTTCCTTGTGCTTAATAACTTCAGCAGAGAATAGAATTATTCATTTTACTTCTTTATTACCATCATTTTTATGCCATCTCTATCCAAGACTTAGGGTAGCTCACGATCTAATAGAAACAACAAAATAATAAAGCAATGATCTAATAATCACAATAAATATTTATAAAAATTCCTTAGCACAGAGGTCCCCAAATTTTTGGGCACTAGGGACTGGTTCCGTGGAGAAAGGTTTTTCCGCAGACTGGAGAGTGCATGGTTTTGTGTGCTGCCTGCATCCCATGGATGGGGCTTTGCTTGTTTGTGCGGACGGTTGCTGGCATGCCGCAGCCTGGTACCGGTCTACAGACCGGGGGTTGGGGACCACTGCCTTAGCAGACCAGACCTGAGCACTTACTTGAAATCTTCTGTTCTAAATACTATACAAGAAGAATCATCTTTATAGCCCCATTAGTGGGCCATAATGTCAATAGTCTTCTTCAACCCAAGTGATAAAATGTTGCAGATGAAGGAGCTGGCACTGAAAAGATCTGCCTCCAGACCTACAACCTCCTGACATCTAAGAAGGTAACCTCAACAAGTCCTCTCAGCTCTTTGTACCAGATGGACAAAATCTATGTGTAGGAAGCCTCAAATATAGTACCTCAGAGGCAGAAATCTTTATTCACAATAATCTTGCCTTATCAAATAATATAAGATGTGTTGAATTACAGTTCTTCCCCTGTGAGATGCTCAAACTACTGTGATAGGAATTGTAATCTATTGTATACAACTAAAAGATGTGAATAGTTTGACTTAAGTATTACTCTCTGCTTTGATCTCTAGCAATCCATGCTGTGCTCTTTACCAAATTACACTGGGATTAACCTGTATTTATTTATTTAGGAAACTTATATGATCACCTTATACATGATAATCCCAGGCAGCTCACAATAACACTCAATAGATATAGCTAATATAGCAATACATTTCTATAAGAGTCCCACAACATACTTATATGCCACAGCATCCAAACAACTTTACATTTATATTTATATTTGCTGGTCTCACTTCCATCCTAGCCCAATGCCTGGGTAAAAACTAAATCTTTATCGCTCTCCAGAAAACTAATAAGGTGGGAGCCCTCTGAATCTCGAAGGGGAGATTTTTCAAAAAGGTTGGGGCTATCATGAAAAACGTATGTCTGAGATCCCACCAGATGGCAACATTTAAGAGAAGCACACTCACCCTATTTGATGCTGTAGGACAGATCATCCTGGTAATTCAGGATGCCTAATAATATGCATATTTTCTGTATTGTATTCCAAAGCCCAGGATCTATTTTTTCTTTTCACATCATTATTTCTTTTAGTTTTGTCCTGCAAAATTAAAAATTAAGCATGAATTTTCTATTAATAGTTATTTTTACCAAATTGTTAATTTTCATTTTGCAAGAATCACATTTTCTCTTTTATTTTATTTGTATTTTAGGATGAGGATTCCTTTATCCCATACGTAACAGAAGATCTTGAGCAGTGTGCATTTGTCGCAGGTCTGAATAGTTCTATTTCTTGTGAACATATGGGTAAAAATGAATTGCCATGTAGCTGTAGCAAAAGGTTGGCATACATAATGCCTTCTAAATATATTGGAACACATCTGAAGAAATTGTGTTCACTTTTTTTTTGTTAATTAATTATCTCTTATACTAATAAATAACATACTTAAATACATAACTATATGCCCATCATACTGGAATTTTAACTAGTAGCCTGGAAAAGGAATTAAGAAAGTGTAATCCACATATGTTAAAGCCACAAGATGATAAGAAAATATAACTAATTCTAGTTTACACAATAATATTCACTGTCTCCCCATACTTTTCAAGCCTTACAAAGTATCCTTACTTTGACTGTGTCCATCCTCTTCTTCACGCACTGCCTTTTCTTCTTTAAATTTCTTCCCTCTCAGTTTTTCAGGAACTCATCAGCCCCATTTAATGATGAAAGTCCTTGGTTGTCCTCTTCTCTTAATTCATTAACTCTGTAAATATTTGTTTTCCAACTTGGTTTATTCTCTCTTTATGACCCAACTATCTCAGCATAATTATTTCATACTAATTACGTATTCATTTAGCTTCCATTTGCTCCTGAATCTATCTGTTCTTATTTTGTTATTTATACTTGTTAAGCATATTGTTCCTATTGCATTAACTTACTGTTTTGATTTTTCTGACATATCCAATTTCCACTGGACTGTGAGCGGAAGCTTGTTCTACTTCATTCAGCAAACATTTATTCCTTGCAACAACTACATATTACTACATTTCTCAGTGACTTGCTAAAAAATAAAAAAATGGCTTGCAGCACCTCCCCCCCACCCCTCGTCCCTCCCAAAATGCTCTTTCCAACATTCTATCATTTCAGTTTATCACTTTTAATTCCATTCAATCTGGTCATGGTTCCTAACTTAGATTTCTTTTCCACACTTCAATTTTGATTTAATTTCCATCAGAAATTAATTCTAATTTTTTTCCACATTCAGAACTATTCTTGTTTGGGTCTTTGAATGTTCCAAATAATAGTTCAAAATTCTGCATTAGATCTTGTTCTCATTCATTTATTCATATTACATCGCAGAATATCTTCCCCTAGTTATATTGATTCAAAATGCAAATCTTTATTTTCCATTGCCACTGTAATTATAACCAAACTATGGATTCTTTCAAATATACCCTCATCAAACTAGATAATACCATATAAATGTCTAACCCTTCACTCAAAGCTAAGTCTTATAAAATAAATTTGTTTTGTGGAACAGTTTCTGTTGCCATTTTGGGCTAATTTGCAAAGCTTGCAGTATGCCACAGTCATAAATAATATTTTTATTTGGGATATAGAGATGACAAGATTCTTGATTTGTTTGAGCAATATAATTCCAGGATCAAAAACTCTTAAAACTAACAAAAGAAGTATTTATTACTGCCTAAGATCAGATCCTAAAAATCAAATATGATCTGCCACAAAATCACAGTGAATAATTTACTTCTTTTGTTGGATCTGAATGTGGAGGAGGCTTATAGCATTTAACAATCATATAAGTGATTTTGGGGCACTTAAGTTTAAGAATTTTTTTTCAAATTCCATTAGTCAGATCAATTTATTTCTACTTATTAATAAACCTATTTATTAAGGGTTGGGTTAAGTGTGAGAACACAATTCTTTGAAAAATGTGTACTTCAGAAAACGGGCATTTGTTTAAATTTACCATCCATGATTTCAGAGGGAAGGCTATTGAAGCATCAAGGTCAAAATTGATCAGTGATCAACACATGCACACATTTGTCTTACAGATACTTTTTGTGATCAACTTTTGCCACGGACAACACAGATTTTATTGGAATATAACTCTGGAAAATGGGTACCACGACTTCGTGAACCACGAGATTTATATGGGCTTTCTCCTGCAGGAGATCTGCACTTAGTACGCTGGCCACATCAGTATGAAGTTATCAGAGAGAAAATTAAGCATATTGGTAAATAATATTTTAGCCTTTTCTAATGTGACATTTTTCACAAAGAAATATTATTTCCAATAAAGCACTGTCTGATTTGCTGCAACCACAAATATTTTCCTTGATTCATCACTTTTCATTGATGCAGTTAATTCGGCTTTCAAATTTAAATATAAACAAATGCATATTAAAGAAAATGAATAGTTTTAACAATTGACTATTCAACAACATCAAGCCTAAAGATTCTCAAAAATTGTATATCTTTTTCTTTCAGTAGAGCAATCCCATCCTCAGTTACAGTTCCATACTAGTTGGAAGAGGATAGGATTGCAATTGTGCCTGTTTGGATAATCCAATTATATCTTCATGAATGTGTTGTTCTGTGATTTGATCAACTTGACATTTCTTGGAATTAATTCCAATGGTAGTTTGAAACATTGAAGTTAGACATGCAGATGGGTTTAAAGCACTGCAGTAGATAACAGCAGAGACTTCATGATGACACGAGCATTTTCTGTGGTCACCAACCTTAATTTCCTTGCTCTGAGGACTTTCTTAAGAGTGAAGCATTTGCTCCAAAGGGTGACTGAGATATGAAGATAGAGAGATAGAATGTAATGCCATGGTTTTAGCTTTACCATCTCAGGTAGAAGGCCTATTCTACAAAGGGAACTGACATTGGCAAAATAGAATACTACATGAATACTTTGTTTTGGATATCTACTTTTAATTTAATTTCAGATACAGCAAGTGGGAAAAATCTAAATTAATTTAACACTCTTGAGATGACAATCCTGCCCTTTTATTTTGAAGACTTGTCTGCTTTTGTGAATCTCCATTTTTGTTATGATTATAGGCCAAATTCAAGAATAGATAGTAGCTTTTAGCCAACCTTGACAACTGAGCTTGAGAAGCTAAGATGGGCCAGAATCTGTTGAGTATTTTGATTGTGAACACCAGGAAATTTCAGGACTGTAGATAGGGAATTTTTCTACATTGAAGAAATTAGTGGTAAAACCTTATTATTGCCAACTAAACAATATGGAAGTGTCCATCTACTCACTAGAAATTGTGTTAGAAAGAAATTTCTATTTGCTCCAGGTTGTATAGGACCTTAGCAAAAAGAATTGTGCAGGTTTTTTTTTTCCTAATAAAGTCTTGAGTTCCTGTGATGACACCTTCTGGCAAAAATAGTCTTCTACTATTTAAATAAAATTGAATAACTTGAAGGTAGGCTATATAAACCTACCAATTGTGGCAACCCCCACATACAACATAGGAAGAATGTATACCAGTTTTTATGTTAACATATTTTTATTGTAATGAAGTCATTCAGTTTAGAAGCTCATGTGGCTCGATAGACTATTCTACCAATACAAATACAGGGACTTGCTGATGCACACTTGATTTTTTAACTGGTTACCTTGTTCCTATAATTTTTTTTCTTTTTACGACCCTGTAAACCCTTGATTCTGGGTAAAGTCGGTGCAGCTGAATGGAGCTGAGCATTTGCTGGCCAGATGCCCTTCCTGGCTCCTATGTGGAGTTCACAGCAGATATTTTCTCTGTGCGCCCTGGGAGAGAATCATCGGCTGCTATCTAGGATTGAACTCTCAACCTTCCAAGTGGGAGGCAAGCATCTTCACCATTAGGCCACCATGCTGCTCACCTGGTTCCTATAATTATTTTTACAAATGTTGTCTTCCTATTTCTAATAAAGTGTCAGCATTGATGTTACTGTATAACTAGTTAACAATATAAGAAAGAATCTTACCTAACTTAAGAATTTTATCATAGCTGCTCAGTAAAATTCTGTTGCTCACTTTATAAAGTAGAAGAAACACAGACATTTGTCTGAAATGGTATAGGATTTCCTGCCTAAGCAGGGGGTTGGACTGGAAGACCTCCGGGGTCCCTTCCAACTTTTTTATTATTATTATTATAGTTGGACATTTGCTGGTTTAAAAAGTGGTATTAATTTAATAAAACAAAAAGTTTAAAGGAAAAAGAAAATATAACAAATGTACATGTACTGTATAAAATTTTACACAAGTTTCAATATATAATTATATTTTGTTGTGGTTTTAAAAATTTCTATAGATTCTATTAAAAATTCTGAATGGGAATATAATTAAAATAATTCATTAAAATATATTAAAGCTAATTATAAAGTACAGATTAAAGTAATAATGAAACCATAATAAGAAGTAAATAAAAGAAGGTTGTAGTTGCAGAGTTATACATATTAGTTCTTTGGATTCCAAGTACAGTATAGGTGATTACTACAGAAGAGAAATAATAAATTAGCAGGCTACTGCACAGATTTCAGTGTTGATAGCTTGTGTTTGGATTACTGGCAATGCTAAGAATCTCACCATTGAGCAAAACCGATCAATTTAGTTTATGTTTTTGAAAAGATAAAATGAAGGGTCATCAATATATCTATTTTTCATTAAAAAAAAGCTAATCATAAGCAGGGATAAAAGTATTCTGCTCCTTTGCACCTTAAAATATATTTTTGTTTTTGTTTTTTAACGCATTATTTTAAAGCTATTTTCTTTCTTTTTCTTTGCAGAATGGATTTCATCTCATCCGGAGCTTCTCTACAATCCCACAGGTTTAGAGATCGAACCTCCATGTCCAGATCCAGGGGAAGGTGCTGTTGTGTATTTAGCAGATGAAGGTCTGACCAGATTTTATTGAGAACACACATATAACTTAATTATTTACATTTTATTGTACAAAGTAATTTTAAAATGGAATTCTACATGCAAATTCTAATACAAAAAAAAGCTCTAGAATTCCAGTTTTGTAAAAATAGAATCCTAAATTTTAGCACCATAATCTTTGTAATACTAAATGTTCATAGCATTTTCCATAATCCATCCCACAATTCTTTTGAAGTATATCACTTTAATAAATTAATTTTCTTTCTGCCAGAGTTGGTTCTTTTCTTTGGTTATCCTTTTAGTTAACGTAACAGATTATTAATTTTTAAAAAGTGTTATTGTGCCAAGTAATAGGATCAGTGTTTTTGAAGATAATTCATACCCTGTTATCTCAAGAATTTAATCCAATCAGAACTGTGGCTCCATTCCCTTTCCTTCCCTCCCTCCCCTCCCCCCCTTCCCCCCTTCACATTTTTAAGCATCACCTGGATAGTGCTCTCTTATGTCTCTTGGCTACATCTACCTTTCTGTCATCGTTCTTATTGCTTCACTGAAATGATTTTAACTTTTAGACCTTTGAAGGATGAAAAAAAAAGAGTAGTGGTGAAGATATGCCTTACGAAATAATGGCTAAGGATGCTAATCAGTTTGATAAACAACCAGATTCTGCTTTAATCATTCAAATATTTTCTTTTTAAGCACTTGGCTTGGAAAGGAAAATTGCATTTTCTATTGAATGCAGTGAAAAATCTTCTTAGCTTTTTCCTGTCTATCTTCTACTGCCCATTGAATTACTGTATGTCTAGAGCCCAATTTCTTGAAGTTCTTTTTTTTCCTTGCAGGACCTTTATTAATCTAGAAGATTTTCCTTGTCATTATTCCAAATAATATGATATTAACATTGTGCCAGTATTAGGAAGTTTCTTATATTAATAACTATAGCGCCTGCTGATACTGGCTTACATTGTGTTTTATTATATTGCTCTGCCTTATACTGCAGTTAGACTTAAGAACACACTGAATAAAAATAATTAGCTCTAAAACCTTCCAACATTTTCAGTCAAATCTCTTTCTCTGAAGGAATTGGTATTATAATCTTTTTAACTTTTTTGTAAATCTTTTTGTATTGAAGGATGTGGAATTTTAAGTTCTTTTTTGTTTTTGCACAAATGAGACTTTATTGCCGCTTTCATTTGGCTCATTTATGAATCAGTTCTTTTTAATTTCAGTTTGGTTGTTTATCTTGTTTTATACTGTAATAGTTTAAATTTACATTTTAGGCATACATTTTATTGTGTATAGCACAACTGCCATGAGAATCTTCAGGTACTAAGTTGTTATTATTGTCTTTAACCACAATTATTTAATATGAAATCTTTTGATATACTGTAATCCCAGAAAGGTAGGCAGAACTTAAAAGGAGAATAAATACTGGAGCCAGCTTAAGTCATCAAGCATTCTGTAAAGTGGTTAATACTTTTTAACAACTAAGTGCTCTCAACAGTATGTACTTCAGTTCAACATTATCCAGACAGTATACCCATTGCTAAGAATTGTAGAAGTTGAGCTACACATTCAGATGATGTTGAGGGAAGAAAGGGTTCTTAGTTCCTGCACATGTAAATCAAGTATGATGAGAGAGTTTCTCATATACTCTGTGGGGATATATTTGAAATATCCCTATCAAAGTTTTAATCATATACCTGAAGACTGAGAACTAGAAAGATATAATTTAGCACAATCATTTGAAAATTATCTCTGCTTCATATGCAGACACACATACAGAAATACATATACATATGTATACTATATATAGTTGTGTGTATATTATATTTATATAACTGAATATATATATATATATATATATTCATTTCATCATCATTTTAGCCACTGCCTATTCACTGCAGGATGAAGGCCTCTTCTGCATGTTTCCAACCAATACGGTCCTGAGCTTTCTTTTACCAATTGAGCCTGCAATACTTGCTGATGTCGTTGATCCATCTTGTTTTAGGTCTCTTTCGTGGATGCTTTTTATCAAGTAAAATCCATTCTATGTGTCTTGGTCCACCTGCCATCCGTTCTTCTTGCTATGTGACCAACCCATTTCCATTGCAATTCTTTTACTCCCTTGATGATATTGTATACTTTCGTTTGTTCTCTAATCCATGTGCAGGTCTTTCCATCTTGTCTTGTAATGCCAAGCATGTATCTTGTTTTTTCATATATTGATTGTAGTAAGTTTATGTAAGTAAGCCTTGGTTGAGTAATGCATTAATTATTGCTTGCTAAAATACTGAGTCAAATGCCTTTTCGTAGCCAATGAAATATATTAAAGAAAATGTTTCTTTACCAATAATCTGCAACTGAAAATTAACTATATTCTGTTCCTCTCAACAGCCGATAAGGACTCCAGCTTTAGATATTCTCGAATAGGGGGAAGTTTCCCTTCAAAGCAAGTGCTTCCTCAATCATGGAATGACTGGGATAATACTTTGATCTTTGAAGCACGATTTGAAAGTGGAAATCTACAAAAGGTGGTCAAAATGTGAGTTGCTTCCCATTTTTCTTTTAATTTGCAAAATAGTCCATTTTCTGTGGCATTAAGCCAATCCTTGGTAGACCTTGAATTTAGACAGCATGAAATGAGATGCAAATTCCAATTCACCTTTTTAGGAAAATAGCCATTATTAATACATTTGTACTTCATGTTTTCTTCAATGGTCTTTGTTGATTTCCTGGCAGCGACAAATGAAGCAAAAAGATTAGACCTGCAATCTGGATATTTATAGTACAGGTAGTCCTCAACTTACAACAGTTCATTTAGTGACCATTCAAAGTTACGACAACACTGAAAAAAGTGACTTGTGACCGTTTTTCACACTTATGACCGTTGTAGCATCCCCATGGTCTCGTGATCAAAATCCAGATGTTTGGCAACTGGTTCATACTTATGACCATTGCTGTGTCCCAAGGTCAAGCGATCACCTTTTGCGACCTTCTGTCAAGCAAAGTCAATGGGGAAGCCAGATTCACTTAACAACCGTATTAGTATTTTAACAGTTGTGGTGATTCACTTAACAACTATGGAAAGAAAGATTGTAAAATGGGTCAAAACTCATTTAACAAATGTTTCACTTAATAATAGAAATTTTGGGCTCAATTGTGGTCGTAAGTCGAGGACTATCTGTATTTTAGATTTTTTATTTCATATTTTATATTTTTATCTCTTGTGCTTTTTAATCAAACTGTGATGTGAATGTGCCATACGATAAATAATCTTCAATGGTAATTTAACAAATGCTGCCCAAGTACAGGATTTATGTATTTATTACATCAATTTATACACAGTTCCATTTATGAAGATTCTGAATGGCTCCTAAATTAATAACAGAAGATTAAAAAGAAAAAAATGTTTAGTACAGTTACAAATGCACCATCATTTGTGGTAGCTGGTGTGCTGGTTTTCCTCTGTAAAGCCCTTCATGGCATAAGATCTAGCCAGCTGAAGCACTGTAATTTCTGCTCGTATTCTATGTTTTGACAGGCATATTTTGTGTTTTCCACCTCTTACACCTGCTATGCTGCACCCTCCTCTTTCTCCACTTTTCTCTCTGCATTCACTCTCCCAACAGTTCAAGAGAATAACAGACACCCCATTTCTTCCCTCTTTGAATTTCATCCAGTATTTGCTTTGGCAAAGTCAATATACAGACCCATTTCAGTCATCCATACATGAGCATGCAATCCATTACAGCCCCCTAACCTTCCCCACTCCCTATATACTGCTCTTATTTATGTAAAAAATAACTTTCCCCAGGATTATCATTCTAGGAGGGAAACTCTACTACTGCCCCTCATAAGATCAGCCTTTCTCCCAGTCTGATCCACCACAATCTCCAATTCAGTCATCAGACCCTCTTCAATTCTGTATTTTCTCCTCCCCACAAACAAGTCCACTACCTTCGATTTTGAGTGACTTGTAAAAACAATTCTTATCCACTTCTACTTCTTGCTTCCAGTTCTGGAGTACAGGGAACTGCCCCACTAATTCCTTGACTACCGTTACTGTGGGAGTGACAGTTATTTCTCCATTCAGTAATAAAGGATAGGAGGAGTCAAGGCACCTTAGGCCCTGGGCTTCTGGAAGAAGGAGAGAATCCCAGAGGTGGGTGGTAGAATAAGCTAGGAATTCCTGTCATTGGGAAGCTACCCTACCCACCATTCCAGAGGATCATTTTGAGGCTGACATCATAGCATGAGAGCTAAATATATTAATGAAGTTTGAGAGCCAAACATATTCATTTGTGGAGATACTTTACAAGCTCCACAATGTTGTGAGGCCTTGATCTCAGATTGCGTGTGGAGGGGATCTTGGAGATTGAACTATAGATCAAAACAAGGCTAGTGAGGGCTGATCACTACTCATGAATTTCAAATATTCACCTGGATGTTTTAAATATGGGGTTTATTTCTTTATTTTTCCTTTCACTAAATTGATGTTCATCCTATATGTCCGGGCTGGGAATTCTAGATTTTACTTATATATTTGTATCCCATATTTATTATTTTTACAAATAACTCAAAGCAGTGAATATATCCAATGCATTTTCCTCCTCCCATTTTCCCCACAACAACCTTGTGAGGTGGGTTGGTCTGAGAGATAGTGACTGGCCCAAGGTCACCCAGCTGGCTTTCATGGCTAAGGCAGGACTTGCACTCACAGTCACTTGTTTTTTAGCCTGGCACCTTAGTCACTAGATCAAACTGGTTCTCTGTATGGAACCATGTAGATCTGTAAACCACCACATTTGGAGGGTACCAAATTAAAAGCTGTTATTTTTCAAGTACACTGTTAAAATCAGGGCTTTTTTTGTCATAGAACGCCCAGAATGGAGTTCCGGCACCTTTTTTGGATGGAACCTTGTAGGGTAGGCAAGGCAGGTTGTATGACATATGTGAGTTCCGGCACCTTTTTGTTTTACAAAAAAAGGACTGGTTAAAATAATATCTGCCCCGGATTTCCACATGTATTCAAATCCTTATATTAAAACAATTTCTAGAGATCTGTTATATACTCAAATTTAAAATGCCATTCCTGGGAAATTTAGTGCACACTTATGTATGGTTTTATATCTATAGTCTGTTTTACTTCTAGTAAGTTCAAGACAGCAAACTTGATTTTTCTTTTCCTGTTTATCCTGATAACTCTGAACTAGATTAGGCTGTTACATTGCAATGAGTCCCAGATTACTAAATGAATTTTCTGCCAGAATGAGGTTTGGATCTCTCTACCTCATCACCCTTAATACCACTCAGTTTGTTTTTAACTCAATATACATGTTTATTATTAAATGTTAAAATATGTCCATAAAAAAGTTCCATTCAAAGTTGATACAAGTAATTGACAATGGGACCTGTAAATAAAATATCAAATAAATTTGGCTTTAAGAAAATATTTGTTATTAATAGACATGAAGGAAATATGAATAATTTACTCAACAATAGTTTGACATCCTATGCATAATTTATATTAAAATATTTTTCTCCTTTTCCCCTTGCTAGTAATGATTTTGAATACCAGTTGACACTGCGTACTGATCTCTACACAAATAAGCACACCCAATGGTACTACTTCCAGGTTACCAACACCCAAGCAGGAATGCCTTACCGATTCACCATTGTCAATTTCACCAAGCCAACAAGCTTGTATAATCGTGGCATGCGTCCATTATTATATTCAGAAGCAGAAGCAAAGATCCACAAAGTGGGGTGGCAAAGGACAGGAGATCAAATCAAGTATTATAAAAACAATTTCAGCCATGATGGGCACCAATATTTTTCCTTGACATGGACTTTCCAGTTTCCACATGACAGGGATACTTGCTATTTTGCCCACTGCTATCCATACACTTACAGCAATCTGCAAGACTACTTGTCAGCCATTGCCAGAGACCCAAGGCGGTCCAAATTCTGCAAAATACGTATATTATGTCATTCTCTGGCTAGGAATATAGTCTATGTTTTAACTATTACTAATCCCTTGCAAGATTTTAATAAGGAAAAATGCAAGTCAGCAGTCATTTTGACAGCAAGGGTGCATCCTGGTGAAACAAACAGTTCATGGATGATGAAAGGCTTTCTGGATTACCTTCTAGGGGATTCAGATAATGCCCAATTGCTCCGAGACACTTTTATTTTTAAAGTGGTACCGATGTTGAATCCAGATGGTGTGATTGTAGGCAATTATCGCTGCTCTTTAGCCGGCAAGGACTTGAATCGCAATTATAGATCAGATCTTAAAGACTCTTTTCCTTCTGTTTGGTATACCCGCAGCATGATCAAAAGGTAAAAAGGTAACACAATCATTTCTATCTGCTTAATACATTTATTCTGTGTTCAATATTAGTTCATTGTTAATGAATGCATGATTTATTATCCAACTTGTTCCACTTTATTTATTTTTAGTTCAGAGGTTACTGGATTTTTCTATACAGTACTTTAATTTTTATTGTCACACTATTATTTCTTATAATTGACATGTAGAATAAAAAGACTAATTTCTGGAGAAGAAGAAAAGAATAGGTACTATATAACAATACAAGTCATACACTATATTTTTAATTAAGCTATATATAATGATGAAGCTCATACATATGATTTAATTTAAAATTTTAAGCTGGAGAGAGCATTTTAATATTGTATATTTAATATTGTATATTTAATATTTCCCAAAATGAAGGGAGATGTGACAAGGAGATGAAGCTGAATCTCCAGTGTATTCAGTGAAAAAGCTTCTATTGAAACTGGATCATTACTAATGGTTATCATGCCTTCATATAATGGGAAACTTAAAATCTAAACTATCTTGAAATGATACTTACAATTCCTAACATAAGCTAAAACCCCAATCAGGGTATCTAAGTTTCAATAACCAAAGCTCTCATAATGTGATTTTGTCTCTTGTAACAGAATAATGGAAGAGCGAAATGTTCTTCTATACTGTGACCTTCATGGTCATAGCAGGAAAGAAAATGTCTTCATGTATGGCTGTGAAAAAAAAGAACAAGATGAAAGGGCATGCTTACTCCAGCGCATTTTTCCTTTCATTATGAGCAAAAATTGTCCAGATAAAGTAAGCCAACTTTTAATATCATATCTCAGATAATTAACCAAAACTGGAATTCATTTGCATGTTAGTTTAATATTGTACTGTAATGAACTAAAACTCATAACTAGTTTGTCCCTCTAATAAATATTTTAAAAGTAAATTGCAGTTATATTGTATTAACTCTTAATTCTATTAAGATATAAATGCATAACGTTTTTCAGGTTTGGGACAATACTTAGCCTTTGGGTGTACTGTACTGCATGGTAGTAGGATAAGGAGATAAATGTATTTAAAATTTAATAAATTAAACACCATCATTGTATATTCCAGGTATTCAATAACTCTTCTTTATTGTATCCATTTCTGAGCAAATACTTTCAATATATGAACAATGTGCCCAAGCCTTTGAGCAGAACTTTAGGTTGTGCGTCTCTATACTAACGAGTTTTAAAGATCTACTTCTAGAAGTTTGATCAGATTTTTGCAAATGCAGTGGGATAACCTCTACAACTGTACACTATTTTCTCCCGTATCTGCTCTGTAATGAATAATATTTCTCTTTAGCAGGAATTGCTAAACTTTATTTCATTTCTTATCCTATTAAGTTCTCGTTCCAAGATTGCAGTTTTAAAATACAGAAAGGCAAAGAAGGAACAGGTCGAGTAGCTATGTGGAAGATGGGCATTAACAACAGCTATACCTTGGAAGTAACCTTCTGTGGCTCTAAACTGGGTAAGACCAGTAATACTACTCCAGAATTAATAATTAATGCATTCAGTAACAGCTCCTGTTTTGTAGAGATAATTGCTAAATAAAGATAAGATAATCAATTCCTGGTGACCAGATGGACATGTTCACTCTTGGCAAATCATGAAAGTGGTGTTGCGTCTTTCAAATATTTTTTTTTTCTTAAATTGCCAGCCTAGCTTGCCAAGTACTAAGCAGAACAAACCCTCCTCAAAACTGGCTAGGTTGAAAAGAAATGTTTACAAAAAAATATTTTTGAATTTCATTTAACTAAAGAAAAAAAATGGTTATGAATATCAATTATCACAGATAAGCAACTGTGTTTCAATTACTATAGTGTGCTACTTTTAGCCCTACAGGTGAAATGGGGAAGATAGCAGTTCTTAACAAAATTCCTAATTGCCAGAATGTTTGGAGAAGAGTCATGAGGTAAACATCATGCAAAACAAACAAGGCAAAACACTTTCAAAATATAGCTAATCCTTCAAGGACAGTATCAGCATTTGGTACAGATTGGAAATATGGAATAATAAAGTTCCTTTCGAAATTCAAACATCTATCAATGATTTATAAAATGTATAAGAATATTTTCATAAAAAAATTATTTGATAAATTTGTAAAATAGTAGCCAGAATTCAGTTTTCTTATGCTGGGAAAGATTGAGGGCAATAGAAGAAGGGGTACATAAAATTATTGCTGAACAGTTCTTTTTTCCAGTATGGCTTCCCTTTTGTATTATAGGAAATAGAAATGATACCCACTTCAATACTAAAGATTTGGAGTCCATCGGATACAATTTCTGTGATTCATTATTGGCGTTTTGTACTGAAAAGAAGAGCAAGGTAATACAGAGGAACATTTTTTTCATACTGAACTGTATAATAATAGGCACTGATTTTCACTGCTGACTCTGATCTCTTCTAGTACAATGAATGCCTGAAAGAATTGGAGGAACTAGTAAAACAGGACGATCCAGCTGCCTGTGTCAATGATATAGGAGACAGAGGGGATTCTAGGTAAATGGATTGTTTCTCCAAAAATATTTCTAGCCAATATTAAAAGGTGAAATCATTAGCTATGATGTGTTTCCCAGTTCTATTATCTGGTAAAATAATTACGTAGTTGAATATCTTATTGTTCACAATCCTGTAAATCAAAACAACATACTTGCTTTCTTTTGCAGTTCAGACAGTTCAGACTCTAATGAGTTTGCTGATAAAACAGAAACCCAGGTATGGTAAAAATTACCATTCAACCATTTACATCACTTTTATACTTGAAATGTATTTTCTTGGCATTTAATATACAGATAAACAAAATGTGTTAATAAAGAACATTGGTTGGGAAGGGATATATCAAAACATTATAATCTCCCCTCTTTTAATTTAGAAACAAATATCAAAGTAAAGTAAATGAGACAAAGTGTGTGTTAAAAGCAATTTCAAACATTTATATACAGTACTTGCTGCATCCCTAAGATTGAAGCTGAAGGATATCAGTGATTTGATTTGCCTTGTCTGATTATTAGCTGCTGACATAAGATTAAGGATTCTATGCTATTATGCTTTTTTTTTGCAAAATAATGTAAAGGAAAGC
Organism: Azemiops feae; assembly: GCA_023970755.1. Lineage (NCBI taxonomy): Eukaryota > Metazoa > Chordata > Lepidosauria > Squamata > Viperidae > Azemiops > Azemiops feae. The sequence continues at coordinate 6,607,798 of JALGBA010000053.1, read as the reverse complement.
AATACATAAGATAAACTATTGCATGATAAACTATGATAAACTATTGCATTGACTTAATTTGACATTTTTTTTATGTTCAGCCATACCTGACACAAAGTTTCATAAGCCAGAGGATGCAAGTGGCTAAGTCAAGACTAAAAGAAGTTTTCTGATCTTCACAAAAGCCACAGATGATAATTCCCATTCTTCGAAGATGGAAGTAGCCATAACTGAATAAATTACCTTTTAAAAAGATCTTTAAAATGAAGGGACCTTTTAAAGGCCTGACTTGGAAAGTCATAAGGAACAATAGGGTCTGAAAAGATCCATTAATGAAATGTAACTTTCATATTGTCTTTTGGGCCTGGTATAACCGAATATCAGAGTTGGAAGAGATCTTGGAGATCTTCTAGTTCAACCCACTACTCAAGCAGGAATCCTATACCATTTCAGACAAATGTTTGTCCAATCTTTTCTCAAAAAGTATCACACAGGAAATTAGATAAATCAGTTATGTCAGACAGACTTTCTGAGCAAGATACAAGTGGCTAATTTACTGTACATACTTTGCTACCCAGCGACAACTTTGTATTTTGAAAGGCACTGTAATTGGGAGACTGAGAGGAAGAAATATCTCCTGGGGGTCAATAACCATTGTTATTATCCTAGGGTTTCATGCATCCATTTTATGTTATTTACATATAGGCCAGAATACAAATTTAGTAAAAGGAAAGTAGCCACAGAAGCCAAGAAAAAGAGATTCCCAAATGCCAGTGAAAATGATTTTATTGAAGTCGAATGCATATCAGAAATATAATCCTTTCTCAAGGACACTCTAAAAACATAAATGTTGCCAAAAGGAGTAGGCATTCTGTTAATTAGTGAATAAACAAAACACAAAATTCACTTTGTACTTTGAAGAGGGAAGATATATCAAGCTCTGGATCTATGTACATAGTTATATATTGATAGACACTCTTGGGAAGAAACAGAAGGGAGTAGTCAACAAGCAAGCCCTGCCCTAACTAGTGCTGCAACGAAAGAGCAGGTCTCACCACAAGTGACTGGCAGCACACAGAGAGGGCTGATGAAGTAGGCAAAACGGCATCTCTCTCAATTGTAGTAATTAAATCAGAAAAGTTTGGTGATCCACCATGTTAACAAAAGCAATGGAAAACCTATAAAAGTAGTTATGGATGACAGAAGCAGCAATATAGAAATTAGCAGATCCTGGCTCCTTACCTTAAATCAACCTGTGCTAGTGCTTTTTTAAAAGTACATTTGAATCATTAGAAATCATAATGTCAGTCATTTGCAAGGAGATGACACTGCAGTAATCAGATGTCCAATTTCTTCTAGAAGCAAAACCAAAATAGCCACGGAGGCAAGTGCCAGTAACCAAAGCAAAAGGGGGCATATCTAAAACAGCCATTAGAAACTGAGCAGATTCGAATTCTTCGTCATATCAGTCATCTCTGAAAAATGGGTTGGGAAAAGAGGGAAAACATTACATTGAGTTGCTTCAGCTATGGACGGATATAAGAGCATTGAAAAACTTACCTGGGCATATCAAAACAATTGTAACAATTTGGAAATTGTGGGAGATGACAGAGATGTGTCATATTTCTTATATCATTTGTCCTTGCCTTTAAATATTTTGGACATAGTGAGAGATGATTTAGTTGAATAATTAAAATAGACTTAAGTAAATGTTCTACTATCTTTATCTTTAATCCTATTAAATTTAACTAATTTGATTTTCTCTCTCTTTCTTGGCAGACAAAATCAAAGAAAAAATATTTGAAAGTAAAGAAGGAAAGAAGTTTTGTTTTGGAATCCTCGGGAAGAAGATATTCTAAACATTTACATGAACCAGTGGTAGATTATAATTGTTGTATAGTAGCTACTCACTACAGCTTGTTGATTCTTACAGATGTTCACAACACACCAGTTATGCTATTCCCTTTTGGGATAAGAAGTGTTATGTGGAAAAGAACTAAGAAATAATAAGGCAAAAAAAGAAGTCTTGAAATAAGGAAAACTAAAGCAAAAGTGTAGAACATCATTATAACTTTCCATATCTTCCACCAACTATTGTTGTTTCCACTTTATCTGTTTTCTTTTTCATAAATTTATTCTTTAAATTTCTCACCTCCCTCTTTTTTTCAGATCTCTTCAATTCAACCATGGTTTTCTTAGTCTTCCAACATTTTTTAATTTTTCTTCCTACATAATATAGATATTTATATTTCTGAATTATATTTAAAAATAAACAATATGTGCTGTAGTTTAGAAAAATCTGTAAGATTAGTTCAGACTATATGCTAGCCCAGTAAATGAACCATTTCATAAAAATATATTAGTGCTGTTGTTGGGACTATAGTTTTGTTATTTCGCCTATAGAATTTTCTCCATCATAAGATCAGGAGAGGTCTTAATCAGGGGCAATTTACATTATTAAAACAAACAAACAAACATACTTACAAATTTAAATAAAATATTTTCCTATTATCGGATATACAGTAATTCAGAAAGATTGTATCCTGGATGTTTTGTTCTGTGGAAATAGAAGTAGAAAAAAAACATAGAGTCTTGAAAATCTGGAAACAGTTCTATAATATCTTGAGTGATTGTTTCTTGTAGTGATTAGTTTTTTTTCTTATTTAGAATGAATCCAAAAAACATGAAGACCCTTCTCACAAAGTTTCCAAGACCCAAGAACAAATAATAAAAAATGTAAATATTTTATTGTATCATTAAATTATAATGTAAAGCTCAGAGATCTGGTACCATGAATCTACAAAAATAATGACTAATTGACTTATAGCAAACCTTATGTTTGCAATAAGTCATTCTAGCCAGTCATATTTGTTTATTTTATTTTGCTGAGCATATCTGTCCATGTAAACAACATCAAATGAAAACTTCTTATTTTCATTAATTGTTTTCTGAAATGTCTTCAACTGTCCTTCAATAGTTAGACCAATGAGAACTATAACTGGTAATTTATCCAACCATCATTGTGCCAATATGACAGCATGACTATAATGAGGTAACCTTGATATAATTTCAAAACTGCCTGAGTAATTCTATGACGTTTCTACAAGTCACTAATACAGAAATGAACGATTTCTGAATAATTACTAACTGTTAGGGGAAATGCTATGTATAAATGTTGCTACAAGTAATATTTTTATAATTATAAAATACAGATTCTTCACTTCACCTAAAGACATTACAGAATGTTACCATTGAAGATGTAAATGTTCATCTTTTTCCATATCAATATTACAGTGTTTTTATCTACTTGAACTTGTTTGATGCCACTTCCGATGTAGTGGAATGATACACTTATCAAGACACACAATTAGAACTGAATAAGCTTATCATAAAGTAGCCTTCCCCAGTGAGTGCTTCCCAGCTGTGTTTGATTATAACTTCGTAATTCCTAACAAGCATGGCATGTAGGTACAAATTATAGACTTTGTACGGTAGTCTACATTTCTGGAGACATCAGTTTTAAGCCTTGACAGTCAATTACCCCAAAAGCAAGATTCTCACAGAAGTCTCTTTAATCAGATTTATTGAAATGGAAAAGAGATTGAGTTATAGAAATTTCAACAACTGGATTGTTTTCATTTTCAGAACTCATTTTATTTCCTAGCCTTCTAAGGCAGGAATCTCAGCCTCTTGACTACAGCCTCTAGGTGAAATGGCAAAAAGGCATTTTTTAAAACAAATTGTAAGAGAAGAATATCCAGGTATCCAGAAGGGAATCTATTTGAGGCACTGAACATAACATTACATCCAGATTGGTAAAGAGTGGTATAAGCATTTACAGTTGAATTTTGTCTTATCATATGTGAAGTAATTTTTTACCTTAAGTTTTTATTTCTGATATCAGGGTATGTGTTTAGTTTTGTATATTAAGTAAAATATAAATGTTGCCCATTTATCTTTCTCCACAGGCCCAAGTGTTTCAGAAATTAAAACTGATGGAATTACAAAACATGGAAAGAGAAAAGTATGAAATTAACAAGCAGAATGTAGAGTCTTTTTCCAGAACAACAAATGCAAAAAAGGTTTGGCTGTCATCTTAGTAGAATAAATTTTGCAACATAAATAAGAGAATGCTGACTTCTTTTTTGTATATACTTTTAAATCTTATTGCTGTACAGTTGCCATTTGCAAACATTATATTTATGCAGTGCATCATTTAAGTTATTGCTGATGCTTAAATATATATTTAAATTACTGAAATAGAATTTTATTCTATTGTGGATTCATTCTGCAATTCCCATTTCCTGCTTTTCCCATTCCTGACATCATCATAAATGAAGTTGCTATAGGAATTGTTTAAAGTGTATGTGAACGTTGCATTGTTTCTTTTAATTGGAATAGTGCCATTATTGTTCCCCTCTACAAAGATAAAAATAGCAAGAATAAATGCAAAAACTATAGGGGGTCACATTGGTAAGCTTGGGATAACCATATAAGGAACGCTTATGGTAACTTGAATTGGTTGTGGATATGAATGTATATGCATGTGTATGATGGTTAACAGTCTGAATGAATTGCAGTGAATATTAAATTGATTATATGGTTCTGAAAATTAATGTATCAAATTAGTATATTTGACAGCAATTGCAAGTTATACATAGTGAAAAAGCAGAGCGAAAAAAATGAATATATGTGACATTATAGAATTTCACTAATAGGTGACCTTATAGAATGTTTATTAAAGTTGGGGAAATAAGTGAAGAACTGTAAAGATGTGCAAACATTGGTAAAAGACACCACTACAATAGTATTCAGGCTATTGCAAGGAAAGGAAGGAAAACATATAGACATTTGTGTGTTGTATTGTAAGTAATGTTGTCAACAATATTGTAAAATAAGGTGACATTTTTATGTTTAAGAATATCCTTCTGCCTATTTTGTTACACAAAATGAAGGTTGGTTATGCCGGGAAGAAAAGTAAATTGAATGCATTGGAAATGGAGTATTTAACACGTAGGTATGGTAAAACAAGAAGAGATGAGTTCAAGAAAGAACTTAGTGGGAGCTAAGTGAATTACTATGGATCGAATACAAAAATGACCGGTGTGCAAAAAGTGTGTTCATGTGATTTGATCATATAGCAACCATGTATGACAATCAAATTGCAAAACAAATATATCAAGAAGAGTGACTTTATTGAGGACTTTGCAAGAATAGAGGGGCATTGCTGTAAACTAGACTTACTGGTAGTGTATACTGTTGGTATAAACTAGATTTGGCTTTTTCCCCCTTTGCTCATGCCTTCTGTTCCCTTACCTTAATATTTCTTTTCTGTTCTTTGATTAATGTTCTTCATTCCAAAAGAATGTGGTACATGGTTACTTTTTATAATTTTGTGAATTAACTCAATTATGTCTGATTAAAAATAAAATAGATGTGATTATGCTTAAAAATGTTGACTTTATGCGCAGAAAGAATATTTCATCTATAAGCATTCCATTCTTTCAACCAGTCTTCCTCAACCTGGTACCTTCAAATGCTTTAATCTTCAGTTTCTCTCATTCTCTCAATTTAGACTACATCTATAATTTGGACCTACATAATTCATTGGAATTATGGTCAAACATAATGAGGAAAGATGCAGCAGTATTTAGCATACCCAGACTACTTATAGTCTGTGCCATAAAGGCATTTATCACATATTTTAATTAGTCTTTACATATGAAGAAAGAAATGAGGGAGTTCAGAAATGTGGAAGAATAGTAATCATGCATTTGTCTCTGTTTTCTCTAATAGTCAAAGACTTTAGCAGGGGTTCATGAATTGTTTAAAGAAACTAGTTCCATTTTAAAAAGTAAACCAGATCAAATGGCTTTCCCCTCTAAAAAAGGTAAGAATGTTTTTATCAGCTTGTACATTTTGATAGTTACATGGTGCACTATAAATAGGGTATGTTCTAGATCAGTGGTGGCAAACCTATGGCATGGGTGCCAGAGGCACTCAGAGCCCTCTCTGTGGGCACGTGCGCCGTCACCCCAGTCCTAGGCCTTCAGCTGGTTTTTATAAAACCTTTTTGCTGTAGGCCGCCGCCGCCGTGTGCAAAAAAAAAGGGGTTCAGTCAATTACAACTTCTCGCGGGGAAAAAAAAGATCTTGCAAAGTTGGAATTGATTGATTGAACTTTTTAGTCCCACCCAGTCTGCCGTTACCACCACAGCCATGCCCACCCAATTGGCAACGCCCACCCAATTGGCCACACCCAGCCAATGGGCCACGCCCACCCGGCACTCGACGATGCATAAGTGGGTTTTGGGTTGCAGTTTGGGCACTCAGTCTCTAAAAGGTTCGCCATCACTGTTCTAGATTTTATATAATCTTCCCAATCCTGTATGTAATGTCATAACTCCATGGTCTATTTTAGCTATGAAATAGCAAATACATGCATTAGTGACCAACATTGCCCTTAAAATGTATTAAAGATTAGATTAGAGTCACTTATGTGATTCTAGAGTAGAAGTGTGATGAATAAAATAAAATGTATACCTAAAATAATTATGGTTTGATGGAGAGGGTTCCGCTGGTAGTTACAACTTAATTTGAATGAATGAGTGAGTATAAGTCAAGAATATTAAAAATAACACCTATACCGTAATAAAGTAATGTTTTAGTCATTTTATGACATTAAACATTACAACATTAAAAATTCAGAATACACAACCAGGAATTGTTAAATGCCAGTTTTAAAAGATTATTTTAAAAACCTTTTTAGAGTCCTATATTGTTTGCAGATTTAATACTATCATGAGAGGAAGGAGGAAATTGTGTTTTGGTGACATGATATCTGTAAATTCATCACGTGCTCTAACATTATACAGTACATGCATTGGACAATTAAAAAAAATTAGTATGGAGGGAGAGAGCTGGTCTTTCATTCCCTTTGGACATTTGACTCTCACTTTAAATTCCCATCCAACATAATTGCAAGATTTTAAAATGTTCTTTTCACACTTCTTATATTTTATATTGTTCACTTAGTATATCTACTGGACATTTTCTGTATTCCCAATTCTGTATTTTAATAGGAAATTAAGTGTGGAAACTTTATGTAAAAAAATACATGATTCCTCCAACCTGCCATATAATTTCCTGATAAACTCATGGTGCATATAGCTATGCTAGACATTCTGGATACATTTCAGTTCTACAAAACACTAGATGAGCATATCTTGAGGTCTGTAAATTCGTTTATTCTTTAGTTACTCTTAGTGTGTGTATGTATGCATCTACCACTTTCTTGAACTTTTTATACATAAATAGACTCTTTCTTCAGAAACATATACTACAAGAAAATGTTTTAAAAATTAGGATTAGGGTTATTTCCAGTCCCATAGATATTTTACCAAGGTGTATGCATTTTAGAGAGAGAGAGTTAGAATTGAAACTTTGAATCTAAAGTTCTGTTAAGTTACAAAATCAATCATATGTCTTAGGCTAATCAGTGACCCAGCTTAGATTATTATATCTTAATTGAATAATTGTAAATATGAATACATATTAAACTGCCACATCAATCCTTATTTTCCTCTTCTCACTATATCATGACTAACACTCAAAATATTTTGTTAAATGTCGATTGTCATTGCATTCAAATATTGAAATTATTATTACAAAACCTTCAAACTGTAATTTAAGATTCTGGATTATTCCAGATCTGGTAAACATAGTTTCCTGGTGTACACACTGTGGTATAAATGCAACATATTATAGTATTATGTTACAACACAGTATTATTATATTATATTATAGTACAGTACTGTATACAAATATACAGTATACTTTGAGAGCTCCCTCGTGTATTAAATAATGAGGAGGAATGGGAAGGAGCAATGCAAAGATAGAACGCAAACACATAAACCTGTCACTTGTGTTCATTTATTTATCAAAATAAGCTTTTTTTCTTAGGGTATACTGATTAATATTAATTGTGTGAAGTTATATAAGCATTATCCCAGTATCTCTCTTTACCTCTTGGAAAGCAAAGGAAAATGCACATACTTTTAAACAAATTTATCTGGAGCATTTATATTTTATGTGCATCATCATCATCTGTTAAATTTATATGGAGCCCAACTCTGGGCAGTTACCAAATTTTGTGGTACCTTAAAAATTAACAAATAATAAATGTCTTATCATATACAGTAAATCTTAATAAACTATAGTATAATTCAGATGCATGAGGTTATGTTTCACAGAATGTAAGCTGGGAGACGTTGAGGATACTTACTGTTTTATTGCACATAAACAACACAGCAACATAAACATTATAATACAATAAAGGATACATCCATTGGTCTCTGTCATGTACCCTATTATATAAGCATTTGCCAGTTAACAAGGTGCCTCATTTTGTTCATTTATCTATGTTTTATCAATACAGATAAAAGCAACAGCCATAGGCTTCTGTGATGATGAGGAAAGGAATGAAATGTGTGTAATGACATCCGAACACAAACTTTGTGAATCACATTTTTCCTCCAATATTGGGATACAAGTACAAGAGATAGGATGTCATTTTTTATCATCATGTCTATGGCCACAACAAATCCGTTACTGTACCGTCTTTCATGTCTTTAATTTCTTTTTCTCAGATGCTGTACCTAATGTGCCAAGTAAATATACTATTCAGTATCTGAGTCATTATTTCCCTGAGCAAGGATTAAGTGAGTAATTCATTTATAAATATGATTAAGATAGAAATGCATGTATAAACAGTATATTTACAGGCAGTACAGTATAGTGAAATTATGACTATGAAATACATATTTGTAGTCAAGCTGTTTCAGCAGTGCTTGTTCCAGGATTAGTCACAGTTTGCAAGAATAAATTCTTTTAATTCTGCATTTTATTACAGTGGAAGTGGACCATGCTTCTTGATTTCCATAGGTAAATTAAGAATTAGAGTCCAGTGTGACAAGTTAAATACTATAGAAAAATTACTTAGGAATAAATACTGTGACAGAACATAAACTTACATAAAATGTCCTAATGAAATTTAATCCCTAAAATGCTGAGAGCTAAAAATGTCCTTAGCAGTATTTTGGGTAAAAATTCTCTTGACTGAGGGCAGAAGTGGAATGTGGCATGAAAGAAGTGAAAAGTGTTAAGTGTTTGGTACCATTTGTATGGGCCCAGGACAGACTTACAAAACCAAGTTGACATTTGACATAATTCTGTTTGCAATTTTGAAGATCCTTACGATTTTTTTTTTAAGACACCTGAGATTCTTGATAAAATAATTATACTTCCAGCTTTTATGAGTATGAGAAAAAAAACAAAATATGATTATAGTAGTGTTTTACAAATTAAATTCATTAAAGTGATTTTGCATTTATTTTAATTTTCAAGCTTACTGGTAGTGACATTTGTCAGTTCACTTAATTGTACATAAATGTGCACACATTCAGCATGTTGTAGTTAATAAGATTGTATATATGAGAGAGTAAATCTAGGCACTTAAGAGCTAGATACATTCCTTAACTATATTTGATACTCTCAATTTTTATCATGGCAAGATTATATTGCAGTACTATGGTCTTTTATATAAACAGATTTTGGATGGGATTTATCCCAGCCTTTTAAGCACGTTGTTTCCCAGAGACTTTTCCTACCTCCTACTTCCCATAACCAAATGTGCAATACACCAAGAAGAAATAGTGCACTTCTGGGTTGCCGACTTCCTAAAGTGGAAAATATGAAGAGGGAAGTAAGCATCCATCAAAAAAGTTAAGTACTGTAGCACAATATTATGAGAAGGGGAAGGGGGGGGCAATACTTAGTTAGAAGTGATCAACCATGCAGGTATAGCAAATATTATATGATGATTTCCTTTCATAGACAAATCTGATGGCAATTACAGCCAGTTATAGAAGCCTTCTGCAACTTGACACCCTTCAGATGTGTTAGGCTACTGGGAAAGATTAAGTCATTTTAGTCAAAATCAGTGCATGAGTGACATACAGATTAAGATAATGTAACATTTTTGTAGATATTAGAAACTATCAAACATCATAGAGGTGCTTAGGAATTTTCTCATTTTTATCCAGACTACTATCCAATAAAGTGTGCTAAGTTACAACTTGCCCAACTTGCCCAAGCCCCAGTGTAGAGCTTAATGGCTAAATAAGGTTTTGAATTTTCATCTTATTTCCTCAAATATGAGGCTTAACAGCTAAACCATTGCCAGTTGTTAATATCCATTTTATAAATATAAATAAAAAAGGAAGTTACACCATACAGAAATAACAGATCACTTTTTGAATATTACATATTATATCATTCCAGACTAGTTAACCTCAAATACAAAAACATATGTGCTTAATTGCTTGAGTTCTTCAACAATAATCCAAAATATCACAATAATTTTGATTTTCACAATTTTTGTGAGCTATTTTCTTTCATAAATTCTGTATTTTTATATAATCATAGAGTTGGAAGGAACTATTTAGGCCAAGTCCAATTTTATCTCATTGTAAATCATTAATAAATCAAACTGATTTTTTAATGATAGAGGGTAAAACTTGATTTATAGTATCTTGAAAATATTTAAAAGAAGGGGTGATGCCGTCTACTTAATTTTAAATGAACATGAACAGAATTATTCCCTTGTACAAAAACTACATCAGTAATCAAAAATATTAATGTGGTTCTCTACCAGGGAAGAGAATAATGATTTTCATTCTTAACATAAGAAAAAACTGAAATCTATGCAATAAATAAGGACGTTTATTTTCAATTATACTGTATGTCGTTTTTTTATCTCTTATTTGTAGCATCACTCATACAACTGGACAGTCACCCAAGGTAGGAAAACTATATATTTGTTATTAGTGATGTCTGGAACCCTCATATTAAACCTTGGGGAAAATCTTATAGAATATAATTTACTTTAATATGGATCAATCAAATATAAGACTGAACATGTGCTTTATAAAACTATTATCTCTAGTCTCTATTTTAATTAATATTTTTATCATTCTCTCTTACAATAAATTTTACATTGCAAGTTTGGGTGCAAGTACTACAGTGGATGTATTTTAATCAAATAATTCACTCTAATTAACTGAGCAATAAATTCCATATAATTTATATTAGAAGTAATTATTAAAGAAAATCTGCAAAGAGTAAAACATTCTTAAAGAATTTCTTGTCTTTCATATTGAAGGTTGGAGTGTCTGGGATAAAGCTTGCCATGACATTTATATATAATGTAAAGAGAGAGAAGAACACTTCTTATTTTAGAAATGATATTTTATTAGTGCAGATATAACCAGTAGATTATTCATAATTTCACATTTTAAAGGTATTGTAGCCCAAGTGGTAATATCTACCTTTTAATTTATTAAGCTTTTTAATCATCAGTTTTATGATTCTGCCACGATAAAAAGTTTTCTAACCTGAAAAATACTGAATGCTATAAAGTCATTTTAGTTTTTATCAAACTTTAAAAACCCAGTTATCTAAAGTGAAATATGGAAAATCTGCTTATAAAAAAGAAAATAAACATTTGCCAGCAGAACAATTATTTTACTTTATTTTAAAGAAGAAACATAATAACAAGTTACATCTTTCATATCCAAATATAGCATAAATGTAAACATAAGTACTATTTCACAAAATGAGTTGACCGTATATTTCAGAAAACACAACATTTTTGAAGTGTATCCTTTTTGTATAACTTTTAAGAATTGGTTCATTTTGCATGTTATTTTCTTCTGAGTTTTGAGATGGTTAATCTTAATCTGTTTCAGCTCTTTATATCTGTCTCAGCCAGTAGCAGAAAATCATCCTGGAAGGGGCTGTGTCACACTACAGTTAGAAGAAAAAGAACTACAAAATATTGCTCTAGCTCAAGAAATCCATTTAAATGCTCCATATAACAAAGCTGCAGCCTGGAGATTAGAAAAGTATCAAACTGGAAAGACCAATAGTTGCAGAGAAAAAGCATCTCCAGAGATCAAAGGTTTTTCTCATATTGGAAATTAAAACTTTATCAATTACAATGGGTTTATATCTCATCAAAATTTCTAAAATATATTGGCTGGTTTACTTGTATATTATCAAAGGCTGGACCTTAAAGTCTTCCAAGTCTCAATGAACAACTTGATCCATAAAATATTTAAGTCAATTCATTATCTTTCTTAGGAAAAGGAACACTAACTTTAATCTGAAGATTTTTTCTTGATTGATGGAGAATATTCAGTTAAGTTAATCAACTACAGAGTCAATAATAGCAAAAGTAGTACAACAGTAAAACACATATGCCCAGGATCAGCCATTTGTAACCTGCCTGTCAAGCTGCCAAAATCAGAGAGATAGAGCAAATTGTAGGGTTGAACGGGTTACCATCTGATACAAAAAAAAAACGTTTATTCATATTGTATTTTCTCTTTCTCATTTACTCCTTCTCAGAGGAGAGGAATAACTGGAAATAATATTTGAACTATAAATTTGTATTCTGGGTGGGAAAAGCCAATATTTAGAATCTGAAGAACGTTTAATAAAATATAATTTCCTAAGCTACTTTATGGAATGTACTTCCAGTACTGCTCAAAAGAGTTCATGGAGAATGAATTAGCCTCACATACATAAACATAGACATGTATATCTATGCCTTCTGTGAAAAGACTGATACAGAGTATCAATTAAATTTAACAATATGATTTAAATTTATTTTTAATAATTCACATAGTTATATCATTACTTATTTCAAAGTAAGACTTTGAAATATGCTTTTGATGATGAATGAATGGCTTCTATGGTAGTACATCCAGTTCTTATATTTCCTCACAAATCTGTTTGTGGAATAGACATCTGAAAATAGATGACAATGGAAGTCAGTTTCTAAGACTTAAATATATAGATGAATTGAGATTTTAGAATCCCATTTTTAGTTATTAATTTATTATTATTTTATGTCACCTATTCTTTTGGTTGTACATGAAAATTTTTGGGGGGGAAATATGCAAAGAAGTACTAGTAATCTGCAGCTCTCCTGCAGAGATTTTTACTCATTGTGGAACTCTGCTACGTGGTTTATTAAATTACGAAACTAAACAAGCTGAATTTGTGGACTGTACAGCCTTCCTTCCTTCCTTCCTTCCTTCCTTCCTTCCTTCCTTCCTTCCTTCCTTCCTTCCTTCCTTCCTTCCTTCCTTCCTTCCTATCCAACTTAAATAACTGGGTTGGTAGCAAGAATATAAGAAACAATATAATGACAGAACAAAAAAATACAATTAAAAGCAATTATAGTAGATTATGAGAATTGAGGCATCATACTCAGTTCCCAAAACATGTCTATCAGGATCCACTAGCAGTCTGGCCCTAATGCCTGAACGAAAAACTAGGTTTTCAAGCCTTCTGGAAGATTGGGGCCATGTAGATCTCGGGGGGGGGGGATGTTCCATAGAACAGGTGTTATTACAGAGAAGACATGTCTCCTGCCTTGGGTTCCAGAATATAGTTTCAAATAGGGAGCCTGAGACACACATCATTATTGGATGCGGTGGATGAACAAAAACTTCTGGATACAGGTGACCCTCAATTAAGGCCCTGTAGGCCTTTAAAGGTATAACCAGCACCTTAATTGCACCTGGAAGCCAGTGTGGGTCATGCAACAGCTGTGTCACAGTGGCGAACCTAATGCATCCAGTACTGGCCACTGCTACACTCTGGACCATTTGAAATACATTTCAAGGGCAACTTTATGCAGAGTATGTTGAAGAAATCCAAATGGGAAATGACTAAATCATCATCATCATCATCATCATCATCATCATCATCATCTGCTCAGGCAGGAAACCCTATACCATTTTAAACAAATGGCTGTCCAGTCTCTTCTTAAAAACTTCCAGTGTTGGAGCATTCACAGCTTCTGGAGGCAGGTTGTTCCAACTGATTAATTGTTCTAACTGTCAGGAAATTTCTCCTTAGTTCTAGGTTGCTTCTCTCTTTGGTTAGTTTCCATCCATTGCTTCTTGGCTTGCCTTCAGGTGCTTTGGAGAATAGCTTGACTGCCTCTTCTTTGTGGCAACCCCTGAGATATTGGAACACTGCTATCATGTCATCCCTCATCCTTCTCTTCATTAAACTAGACATACCCAATTCCAGCAACCGTTCCTTATATGTTTTAGCCTCCAGTCCCCTAATCATCTTTGTTGCTCTTCTCTGTACTCTTTCTAGAGTCTCAACATCTTTCTTACATTGTGACCAAAACTGGATGCAGTATTCCAAGTGTGGCCTTACCAAGGCATTGTAAAGTGGTATTAACACTTCACGTGATCTTGATTCTATCCCTGTTAATGCAGCCTAGCACTGTGTTGGCTTTTTTGGCAGCTGCAGCACACTGATGGCTCATATTTAAGTGATTGTCCACTAGGACTCCGAGGTCCCTCTCATAGTTACTACTATTGAGCAAGGTACCACCTATACTATACCTGTGCATTTGGTTTTTCTTGCCTAAATGTAGAACCTTATTTTTTTCACCATTGAATTTCATTTTGTTAGATAGCGCCCAATGTTCAAGTCTGTCAAGATCCTTCTGTATCTTAAGCCTATCTTCTGGAGTGTTGGCTATTCCTGCCAGCTTGGTGTCGTCTGCAAATTTGATGAGTTCCCCATCTATCTCCTCATCCAAATCATTGATGAAGACATTGAAGAGCACTGGGCCTAGAACAGAGCCTTGGGGCACCCCACTACACACTTCCCTCCATGTAGATGCAGTTCCATTGAGGACCACACGCTGAATACGGCCTGTCAGCAGCTATGAATCCATCTGGTGGTGATGCTGTCTAACCCACATTTTTTTATCTTATCAAGTAGTAGGTTGTGGTCTACTTTATCAAATGTCCAGATAAATTATATCCACAGCATTCCTCTGGTCCACTAATTTTGTCATTTGGTCAAAGAATGCAATATGTCTGGCATGATCTGTTTTTGACAAACCTATGTTGGCTCTTGGTAATGACTTTGTTTGCCTCTAGGTGTTTGCTGATTCGTTGCTTGATTATCTTTTCCAGACTCTTCCCAGGTATTGAGGTCAGGCTGTTAGGTCTGTAGTTTCCTGGATCCATTTTTCCCCTTTTTTGAAGATGGGAACTACATCAGCTCTTTTCCAGGCCTCTGATAGTTCCCCAGTGCTCCAGGATCTTTGAAAGATATAATTCAGTGCTTCTGAGATCACATCTGCCAGTTCCTTCAGAACCTTGGGGTGTAATCCATCTGGTCCTCGTGATTTGAACTCATCTAGGGTGGACAGGTGCTCACTTACCATTTTCTTGCCTATCTTAACTTGTGTTTCTAATCTGTTTTTTATGGTACTGTTTTTGATAGGTTGGACTGTTTTTTCCCTTTGTGTAAAGACGGATGCAAAAAATGAATTAAATAGTTCTGCTTTCTCTCTGTTGCTTGTCACCTTCTTGCCACTTTCTCCCACTAATGGACCAATCATTTCCTTCACTTTTTTCTTGTTTTTTACATGTTGAAAGAAGCTTTTTTTTGTTATTTTTGACTTTTGTCCCAAGCCTTAGTTCATTTTGAGCCTTAGCTTTCCTCACTTCATTTTTGCAGGCTCGGGCTATTTGCTGATATTCTGCCTTAATTATGTGCGCCTCTTTCCACTTTTTATACTTGTCCTTTTTGTCATTCAATTTATCAGAGTTCTTTATGCAGCCATGCTGGTTTCTTTTGAGAGCTGTTATTTTTCTTCTTCATTGGTATTGTGCCAGACTGGGCTGTTATAATCTCACTTTTTAAAATTTCCCAAGCTTCTTGAGTTGTTTTCCCCTTGAGGATTCTCATCCATGGAATCCTTCCAACGTTCTCTCTAAGTTTATTGAAATTAGCTCTCTTAAAGTCCAAGACTCTAGTTTAACTGTGTTCTATTTCTTATGCTTGCATAATGTTGAATTCCAATACTGCATGATCACTCCCCCCCAAGGTTACTATGGCTTCAACACCTTCTATCATTTCATCTCTGTTAGTGAGAATTAGGTCCAATATGGCTGATCCCCTAATTCCCTTCTCTACCTTTTGGCAGACAAAGTTGTCTGCTACGTTTGTCAGGAATCTGTTTGATCTTTCACTTGGTGCAGAGTTTGTCTCCCAGTTGATGTCAGGGTAATTAAAGTCCCCCCATTACTATTGTGATGTGCTTCCTACATACCTTAGTTAGCTGACTAGCAAAAAGTTCATCTTTTTCCTCTGGTTGGTTGGGTGGCCTATAGTATACACCTATGGCAATGTTATTTTTTTCCCCTTTTATATTGACCCAAATGCATTCGAGACAGTTTTCATCATTGTTGTGCTCTGTTTCTGTAGAGATGTAGTTATTTCTTATATAGAGAGCAACTCCACCTCCTCTTTTATTTGGTCTGTTTCTTTTAAATAATTTAAATCCCTCTAGCTGTGTGTTCCATTTGTGGGTTTCATCCCACCAAGTTTCCGTAATGGCAACAATATCATATCTGCCCTCATTTACCTGAATTTCTAGTTCACCCTGCTTATTGTTCATACTCTGTGCGTTGGTGTATAGACATTTGAGTCCTTTATGACTGACCCTGTGTTTACTTTCTACATAACCTGTGTGGTGCCTGAGTTCGCCTATTTCCTTACCACCTGTTTGATTAGTGCACTTGGTGTGGCACTCACTATTAAAAGCTTGATTTTGCTTGACAGCCAGGTTAATATTCTTGTCCACACACACCTCTATGTTACATGCACTGATAACCCTATAATTTTTAGATTGCCGGGGACAGGAATGTTCCGTATCAATTAACTCACTGTTCCCATTGTTCAGTTTAAAATTACTACAAGCAGAGCCTCCTATTCCAGGAATAGGTGAAACTTGCATACATGATGGATTTGTTGAAAGGTCAAGGTCATAGATTGCACACCAATTCTGTCTGGGGGAGTGATATCCCTTTTAGAGTTATCAATTAAAAAACTTTATGAGGACTGATATTCTAAAACTTTGAAAGAATTAAAAATTAAGCTGGGACAGAATAATAGTTGGCTGAAATGCTTGTGCTGAAATCTAAACTGGGAAGTTTAGGGGGAAAAACCCTCAGCAATGACATGTCACTTCCATATTACTGCCAAATAAACTTCCTTCCTTCCCTCTTTCCTTCTCTGACATGCACATATTCTCTGCAGAGCACATAATCCTTTTATTCATAGGAGAAGGGGATTTGGGAAATTTTTAAAGTATCAGCTTGAATTATCGTAAATGAACATAATGATTTTGACACAAGGATCAACTTGAAATACATTTTTTTCCTAATTGAGTATAACAAAATATACACTCACATGACTACAAGATCTGAAAGAAGGATACTGCAGAATAGGCGATTTTCTTCTGTAGGATAGGCTAATGTAAATGTATTAATATATCACAGAAAAAAATCATGTAAAACATGTTAGGACTAAATTGTTGAATTGTGTGTTAAATTGATCTTGGGAAACATTATCTCAGATTTACTTATTTTTGATCACAGGTTTCCCTGAGCCACGAAAAAGTATTTTACCTGGAAGCAAAGATAAAGTAAAGGAATTGTCACCAACAAGAAATGCAAAAACTAACAGAATTAGTGGAGGGAACTGTGAAGAAGATCTTAAACTGAACAGATCTTCTATAACACAAGATTTGCTGCTATCCCTTCCTTTGATGTCTGAGGGAAAATACAGTCAGCCCACTGAAAAATATTTGAGGAGTGAACGACATCTAAAATCCTTGGGCCGACACCGGTAAGTAAAGTGTAGTATGTATTCAGCCTGACTTTTAATGCTTCCATCCAAAATTGTTTTGTGATTGCTTTTTTTTAATGAGAAAGTCAAGTTTATGTAACAATGGGCAGAAATAGATTAAAACAGAAGATTCAACAAAACAGTAGAATTCCAGATCAAGAAATATTTAACTGAAGCAAGTTTCAATTAAATTATTTTGTAAATAATATAAAGAAGCATTCTGAATTCACTGAATAAAGAATGTGGTCACAGCAAGTCAGGAAGAAAAATATATACTTCTTAATACTAAGATTTTGAATTTTTTCTCAATAAGTAGCTTCCATGTTTTACATCCTGATTCACTGATTCTAAAAAAAAAAACCATGGCCTCTGTTGTGCTGGGCAGCCTGGATTATCAAGAAGCATGTTATAAAACATGTAGTAACTATATAACTAGCAACTAATTTTGAGGTATTGCCCTTTAAAACTACTTTGTTTTGCTTATTTGTGCAGACCACGCCTTGCTACTTTACTGACTACAAAAGGACCCAACAAAACAATTTTAATGAAACATTCTGAAGATGATGAAACATCCAGGTCTCTACTGCAAAGCAGGCCAAAAATACCAACAAAAATACCAACTCTGCTTTGCCAGAGTGAAAGCAATTTTTTTCCTAAGAGATGTAAAAGTGACAGACCTTCAGGGCAAGATCTTCCAAACACAACTGAGAGGATTTCTTTTCATGCGTAACACGAGATGCAGTTTCTTTTATGCCCTTTTATGCCGTTTCAGACTACCCAGTAGTGACACCATCCGAGCGTCCTGCTTTACCTCTGTAGACATCGGACTGGGAAGATGTTGCAGGCAGAGCAGTTGCACTTTCACAAGATTGAACTATTGGATACAAACTAAAACATCTGGGAGGGAGGTGGCTGTGATTAATATAAACAAAACTAAAATATGATCTGATTTATTTATTTTTATTGCTAGCCAATTGCACAGGGAAGCAAGTTGAATCATTTCATTTCTAAATATAATAATTCAAGAAAATGATCTGGAAAAAATGAAATGGGAATTGGGTTTCTCAGGGCTGAATCATGTTAAACAAGGGTAGGATTTTCATTCCATAAGGTGTTCAATCTTAAAAGAAAAAAAGTATATACTTGGTCTTAATAGGTAAGAATGCAAATGAGGAAATGGGGTTATTTTTCCAATTTGGGGCTGCTGTCATTAACTCCATGTTTCTTATGAAGAGGCAAAATATACATCGCTGTATATAAATGTCTTGGACAATCCTTATAATTGACTATTCCCAGTTTCCAATTAACTCCAGCTTAATTATGTCAAATCTACAAATAACTGCCATGTGGCCAATTTTGTATTGGAAGACACCAGTTTTTGCTGATCTGCAGTAAATTCCAAGTATGTTCAATAATTTTGTGTATCTGCCAACTGATGGATACAGTGAACCAAAATCCCATCCGTGAAAACTTATGTTCTAATACTTATAGTTGCTCATAAACCACATTCTTAATTTTTGTAATCTGCTAAAGCAATGATGATAATATGCATTCAGTCAAGTCTGACTCTTCGCGATTCTATGGGTGAGGTCGCTCCACATCTTCCAATCTTGCACTACTACTTTGAGTTGTTCTATGCTATGGCTGGTATCATGTTTGATGGTATAATTCTTCCAAACATAATTGCTATCTCCAATGAATTCCCCCACATGACATGTTACAGCATTATTTTTGCACAATTACCTGGAATTAGAAAAAAAAAATGGAAACTCCAGTTAGCATTTGAATAAACTTCTAATATCCAACCAAGGGTTTTTTGCATCGGCAAGATCCTCCAAAAATAGGGGTGGGTGATTAATTTTTCCCAAGAGGCTACATGAGAAATTGGGACTGTTGTGAAAGGCCACCACCCTGCCCCCTGCCACCACCCTATCTCCTGGCACTGCCCCCCCCCCCCCCCCCGTCTACAATGTGAACCAGACAGGGACAGCCAAGGGCCAAATGTGGCCTGCAGTCCATAAAATATCCAGGTCTGTCCTAGAGTGTTCATGCACAACCAAAATTCAGGATTCTGGAATTTTCAGTGAAAATGATATGACTACGTATTAGTTAGTCCATTTTATTCTTTCCTATTGATCCTGGCTAGGATCACTAACTGTTAATTTTCACTTGAATTCCTTCTTTGTTCCCATTGGAGCACTAATGATTTTTTTCTTCTTTCTCTTTTTAAAAAATATATACCTCTACATTACTATAAAAAGAGAAGAAAAAAAAGAGATAATCAATAAAAGAGATTTGAATGAGGAGGAGCAGTTAAGATAGTCAATGTTTGAAACAATTCATCAGTTATGTGTTGCTGGAGTGACTCAACAGATTATGCCTATAGAAGAAGAGTTCAATTAAAAATACAAAAATTTGAAAAATCAGTAAAATTTGAAGTATTTTTGTCTGAACAGGATGCTATTTCAGATTTTTTAGATAGATAGGAGGGAAACTCAAATGTCTCGTTTCCATTTCTGTACCCACAACAGCAAAGTAAAGTTGCTCATTTTCAGATACAAAAGTATAAAGAACACCATGATTTCATCTTAGCAGGTGTTTCTACACTGGGTGGATATAGCTGTAAGAAAGGACACCTTGCTTACTGACCATAGTTACTGTTCATAGTTACAACAGTGTTGAAAAAGATTTACAACCAGTTGTCAAAGTTGTCCCCATGGTCACATGATCACCATTTGCAATCTTCATAGCAGGCTTTGAAAAAATAAAGTCAGTGGGAAAGCTGGCAAGAAGGGATAAGTTGCAGTCAAGTGATATGCTTAACAACTGCTGCTGGAACTGATGTCCTATGTTGGCATAATCACATGATGTTTCATTTTATGATTGTGTCACTTAGCCAAGGAGTTGTCGGTTCCAATTATGGTTATTGTTAGCTATTTTTAGCCAATTGCACAGGTTGTTAGCTATTGGTAGCCAATTGCAATTATGGTTGGAAAATGAGGACTACCTGAACACCTAAATTAGGCTACATGAATGGATGACTTTTAGAATTTAGTAAGCTTTTTCAGATCTTATGTGAAAGGATCCTGAACAATAAGACAGCAATTTAATTATATGTGGCTATTGCCTTCGTGAAAACATTTAAAAAATCTGGTTGGTTGTTCTAATTGGACTACTTAAAAGAAAACCCCCGATAAGCAAGCAACAAAATCCCAACCCTCCGAAATAAAACAGAAGGAAGCCTACAATTGGCAGTTGTAATAACCGCCTAGAAATAATGAACCTTGTGCATTTTGTGCATTGCATTACGTTTCTGTATATGTGCACGAAGGCACACTGTGCGATAAGAATTTCTGTTCTCTTGCTATTGGTGTTTGCAGGCAGTTGCTTTTTCTGCTTCTAAGAGGAAATCTTTTTTAAGAACTGCAATGTGTTAGGTGCGATTGCGCAACGCATCCCAATCGCTACCCTCTCTCCTGCAAAGAGAATACTGGAGTGCGTTACTTAACGGGGCCGTTTTGAAAAAAACGTGTTTCTCCATTTTAAGATGTTCAACTTCCTACAGGCTGAGGAATGCTGGCAGTTGAAGCTCGCACATCTTAAAATTGCTGAGGTCGAGAAACACGAGCCTAGACCTCCGCCCTACGACTGCTGTCCTCTTTGTATTTATGAAACGCTTATTACAGGCTTGCTCTGAAATCGTTGGCGCTTTGTGTATTGCGAAAGCCAGGAACGACGAAACAAAAGGGCTTAAACAACCCGAGGATCATTTCTGCTTCGTTACCAAACTTTCATGTTCTAATGATGTTTACATAAATTCATCACAATTACAATATTCATAGTTCTATGAGCCTTACAGAGGCGTGCCTAAACTGTGACACATGAATATTTAAAAAGCATAAACAAAATGTCGAACAGTAGTTTCTGGGAAATCGACTGGATTCCCTCGGAAGATGAAGGAAAACAGCCACGGGACAACAGACCACGCCTTCTGGTCGGAAACCACCCTAGTGCAGAGAAATCGGATAAAAACGAAAACGAAAGGGAAATGGGCTGACGTTACCACGTGATCCGAGAATCAAAACCAGATCAGGCAGTAAACAAGACTGAAAGCGAGCCTGATCGTTGAGGAGGATCGCTTCCAGCAGTAGGATTTAATGCCTTCGGATTCGCCGGCAAGTAATAACCTTTTTAAAATTATTACTATTCAAGGGTTCACGAGGTGTAGGGCCATTGTAATATGGAATTAGAGATATGGACTCTATCACTCTTTAACTCTTCTCGGTTATTTTGCAATGGTCTCGAATATTTGGCAGCCTCTGCCTCCGACGCCTCCTGACTCGGGCAAGAGAACGGAGGCCCTGCGGGTTTTCCAATTGAGTTGGATTCAGCGTCGGGCACCCCAAATGAAAGCAAGCGATCTAGGTACCTCCTTCCCTTATCGCACTAAGTCAGAAGATCGCGAACGAGGTCTTTAACCCACCCTTCCTGATCCTAATGCTCCGTGGATGGATTAGATTGCGTGTTGCCTGCAAGTTGTCCCAAACTGCAAGGCACGGGCGTCCTAGTGGAAATGGCTGCTTTCTCAGGCACCGGGGAAGCGGCTGAAGAGATCTTGGGTATCTTTGGACACTTTTTCGACTCTTCTTCGATGCATTCCAACGTGGCTATTTCACCATCACACCAATATCGTTCCTTGAAGTGATCACAAACAGTTCAGAATTGTGTTTGATTTAAGGACTGTTAAGATTTGGCAATTGTTGGCCGAGATACCATTGAGCAAGTCTCCTCAAAGCTCCCAAGATTATTTAGTTTACCAATCTTCCTTCAGACCACTTTGCCCAAAGACTGGATTCACTTTCCCTTACTACAGCTTCTTTTCTTGCCTGAAAAGCCTTAGCTGATTTTTAGGAAGAGAATTGCTGTTTGTATTAGAGCCTAAGAGGGCTGTGAATAAGCCGTGTATATATACGGGCTGCTTTTTTTGTGTCTTGTATGGCCTCTTTAGACTGCATCCTTGACTTACAACAGTTCATTTAGTGACCGTTCAAAGTTACAGCAGCACTAAAAAAAGTGACATGACCATTTTTAACACTTATGACCATTGCAGCATCCCCAGGGTCACATGATCAAAATTCAGATGCTCGACAACTGACTCAAATTTATGACGGTTGCAGGGTCCTGGGATCATGTGATCACCTTTTGTAACCTGACAAAGTCAATGGGGATGCCATGTTACTAACTTAACAACTGCAGTGATTTACTTAAATACGGCAAGAAAGATCATAAAATGGGGCAAAACTCACTCAACAACTGTCTCACTTAGCAACAGAAATTTTGGGCTCAATTGTCATAACTCAAGGACTACCCATTCTATGAAGCTAGCTGAGTACTTTGGCCAATCACTGTCAGCCCAACACACTTGGCACACCTTGTTGTTGTGGTGAAAATAGGAAGAGGAAGGAATATTAGGTATGTCTGCCACTTTATAAAAATATTAAGATAAGATAAAAAATAAATCTTACTATTACTTGAGCCAGCTTCTCCAGCCAATTTTCTCTAGGAACTGAATTTTTCCCCCCAACATTACAAGTTGATAACATTTGGAATATTTTGTTAACAGTATAGGGCTAGGAGCTAGACTTGGTGTTGAAAGCTCTGTTAGAAGCATGCAGAAGCAAATTAAAAACATTTGAATTCATTCCATTTCTATAGTATGCATTGCTTTTTATAATTTACAAATTACAATTTTTAATAACTTTTGAAAGGCTCAGTGGCAGCATCCAAAGCTTTCTAGGAGTGTGAATGATCTTGTGTATCATGTAAATCTACCAATTGACACTTGGGAAGTATGTGACAAAGTGGAGACATAGTTCCTAGAATCCAACCTGACTATTTACTTTCTTCTGCTAGGTATTCAGGTGGACAATGCAGCTGAAGTTCCAAAAAAACATTGTTGAATTCATTAAAGGGTTAAGAGAATCAACCTACAGCTCCTGCCTCTTGTACCTGAGTAATTTCTCCCTTGCCATTGGTTATAATGCTTTGCTATTATATGCCCTTGTCTGGGAAGCTGGGAATATCATCAATCTTCCCACCAAAAGGATTGGCTTCTACAATTTCTGTTTGTGGAATCAAAAAGCAGAACTGGACTGCCTTATGATCAGAGAAATGGAAAAGTTGGGAATCAGTGAGGTTGCACTGGTGCTATCAAGGGTCTGTGTATATATCAGTCCAGTTTTGTGTCTCTTCACTGCCACTACAGTCATGCAGCAGGCCCTGTGCTTCAAAGACCGAGATGGATGGAAACTGGCTCAGATTCTTCTGTCTGTTAGCAGTGTGAGTTTGCCTGCTGGTCTTGTTTTGTTTATCTTTTCCAATCAGAAATGGATTCAAGTCTCTGAACTCAGTGAGGGTTTTGCAGCCCTAGTTGGAGCTTACATTTTACTTCTCCTTCACCTGCTCCTAATTACCCTTTACCTTGCAAAGTACAAAGACACTCTTCATAAGAGACTTTTGACTGCTGCCAAGAGCCTTCCATGAGCTTTTGTTCAATTGACCCACTGAACTGCAAAATAGACTGCAAGAATTCGTCATGCAACACCATCCTCTGTTGTTTATTTATGGCTCAGTGAACTGTGTGAACCCAAAATATTGAGTCCAGTAAATCTTAGCCAAGTTGGATATGGAATAACTTGTTTGGCAAATGTGAGGCAGCATCTGAATGTAACACACACTACTGTGAGTTGAATGGCGGAATCAGTGCAAAAATACCTTCCAAGACCTGAATATATTGAATCCAGAGAATGCTTTCCAACATAAGTGAACTGGAAGGGAGGTAACACTCTTTAACACATAACACTTAATGCATAGTCTCTCCTATTTCAAAGACTGGAAGATCAACTGAAGCCCTCTCAAGAGGAACCACACTTAGAATTAAGAATTGGAGGAAAGGCTTAAGGCAAAAAGGAGTTAAGCATTGAATGCCTATAAAAATCCCACGTGCCTTCTACCACAATCGATTTTAGTCTCTCCTATTTTTGGAGCACAGCTCTTGCCATACAAGCATGGTATGGTCTGTAAGCTGATAGAAGTTGCACGCTTCTGTTTTTAAGACGAGAGTTATCAGTCAGCTATTGTTTGCTAGTATTGAAACTTTCCTTGGGAGTTGTATAGTTTGAAACCTTAAATCAATCTATAGGGTTCTGTGAATGTTGGTTTGACTTGCAAATCAGATCTTTTCCCCTGCCTACATGTCTCCACATATTCTGAAATCAGAGAGGGAGGGGAAGAGAGAATGAGTGAGTGAGTGAGTTAGTTATGTGGCTGCTTTCTATCTACAATCTGTAGCAATAATGTTTATTGCTTGTAAAAGAAGAAAGATCCCTAAGCAAAACACTTGCAGGCGGTTTATTGTACTATCCTAATAAAATATAATTATCCTGCTACATATCACTGTATTCTTCATAACCTGTATAATAAATAAATCTATTCAGTTATGCAATTTTGATGTGTTTTTTTTTTTGGTTTTTAACCAGACAAGGAAATGAGGTGGTGAAGTGGAGCTCGATCCACTAGAAGAGTAGTGTCAAACTCGATTTCATTGAGGGCTGCATCAGCATTGTGGTTGCCCTTGGGTCGAGTGAGCGTGGGTGGATGGGTGTGGCCAGGATGGGCATGGCCAGCTCAACATTGCTCATGTCAGGGTGCTCCTATGGGGGGCAGGGCTGGGGAGGGATCCAGGGTTCTCCGATGGAAGGGGATGGGACCAAGGCAGGCGCCGGGGCCTGATCCACTGGAGGAGTCTTGCCGACCCTTTCGGGCTGCTAGAAGGCCTGTGGCTGGCAGCATGGGCTGCCTGAGACGCTGGATGGCAGGCACCTAGCCCAGCCCTTGAGCTCCTGGGGTGCCAGGACCCCGCAGCCCAGCCCCACTTTCCCAAGGGGACACCCAGCCACGCTTGCCTCCTTGAGACTGCTGCTGCTGTGCTTGCTCTCCTTGCCCAGGCTGGGCTTCCCGGGCTACGGGGGAGAGGGCTGAAAGGCGGTGGGGCTCCTGCTGGATGGGGCTGCTACTGCTGGTGCTGCTGCAGCAAGGCGAGGCAGGTGGTGAGGTGGGGGTGGCCTAAAGATCATTACCGGCCAAGCTGTGGGCCACAAGGGGGTGGTTTTGCAGCCTGGGACACGGAGGGGGCCACACAGCTCTCCTCCCCACTCTTCCCCCCGCATCCTGGGGCTGCATTTTTCCGTCACTCCCTTCCCACCAGAGAGTGCAGAGAGAAGCGAAGCCAGGCAGCCCTTCCACTACTCCTATGGATAGTGTGGTGGGTCATCCCATCTGACCCTTTCCCCCCAAGGGTGTTCAGGCCATGGACATCCCTTGCGATGCTGACCCTTGCACCCTCTGCCCTCCCGCATGTCCGGAACCGAATGGCACCATGCCCCGGACATCCAAGGTAGTGCTGATGCGCATTACCCTCTGGTGGGGATGTGACATGGCCGGGCCGCTTGGGCACCATGCTTCCACACCTGTCGCCGCTACACAAACTGGGGGCGGTGATGTGCGACCTCCGTGTTGCGACAACGGCTTCCCTGCCATTGTTGGCTGATCCATGACCCCACATCCCAGGCGGGGCTCAACAGGTCCTGTCGTGTCGCCCTGCGATGCCCACTCTGGGGTCCTCTCATCTTGTGGCCTCTGCCCGGCAGCTGAACATATTGCCCTCTCTCAGTCCTTCCGTTTGTGGAACCTTTGGGTCTGTCGAACCGATCCAAGGGAACCTTCCGCAGGCCTGAAGGGGGAAGGTGGGTTGCCACCATGGCTGTTCTTTGCTCCAGGCGTCCCGTGCGTGGCGGCTGAAGGTGTCCCAACAGCAGCCTCAGCCTGCCAGCCCCTCTGCTGGCACACTCCAGGGTTCCGCAGCCTGTGCAGTGCAGGTGAATCTGATAGCTGTGACTGCCAGGCCAGCCTTCCAAGCAGCAGGCAGAGGCACAGGCATGTAGGGGGGAGGCACATGATCTGGCACCGGATGGGCAAGCTGCGGGCAAGCAAAGAAAGATGGTGTGACAGAGCAGGTGGGCATCTGGATCATGTGCTTCCCCCCCAAGCCTCTGTCTCTGCCTGCTGCTTGGAGGGCTGGTCTGGTGGTCACAATGCTCAACCCTGCGCTGCGCGGGATGTGAAACCCCAGAGTGCACCAGGCAGTGGGCTGTGGCCGCTGCCGGGCATTGTCGGCCCTCGCACGCTGGGGTGGGCCAGGGCAGCGGAAGCTGGTCTCTTGCTGTCTCCGGGGCAGCCCCATGGCCAAATCTGGGCACATCGCGGGCCAAATCCATCCCGCGGGCCTTGTGGTTGACATGTCTGACTTAGACTTATATACCGCTTTTTAGTGCTTTACAGCCCTTTCTAAGCGGTTTACAGAGCATATTGCCCTCAACAATCTGGATCCTCATTTTACTGACCTTGGAAGGATGGAAGGCTGAGTCAATCTTGAACCGGTGGGAATCGAACTGCCAAACTGCTGGCAGTCGGTAGTCAGCAGAATTAGTCTGCAGTACTGCATTCTAACCACCACAGCTCTTCAATGCAAGAAACTCAGGAGCTTGCTGTGTAGAAAGGGAAAGCAGAAAACCTTTTGAAGATCTTTTGGTCCAGGGATGAACATTGGGGGTGGCAGGAGGGGCTGAGTGCTAGCAAACTGAAACAACATAAAAACCTTCAATGCCTGTCCTTCATTTAGAATATTGTTAAACTGTTGAGCTCCATTGTTATTTTTTTTTCTACATATGTGCTTGTACCTGCAAATTATTGAAATGGAACACAAATGGAGGGGGTGATACTGAACTTTCCTCCCTCCAGTCTGTGGTAACTGTGTGTAATTGCCAGTTTCATTTACTTTTTAATATATTTGTAAAATAAAGTGTTAGCTGACCAGCCATGACAAAGATGAGCCAGTTTATTTTTCATTGACACACCAAAAGTAGTTTCAATTTGCTCTGTTTGCTGCCAGTTCAGTTATTGCCTATGGTTAGCACCAAATGGCTGAGATATGTAAACATTGTCAGAAAGGAACAGTAGGCTGCATTGAACCATTAATTCGACAAAGTTTAATTTCAAATTTTCTTGTACAAATTGTTCCCTTTCTTCTTGAATTAACAGAAATGAGTTCCCCTGAGGCAGCAAAGAAGAGGATTCTTCCAGCATGGATGACCAAGAAGACAGCTGAACCAGCAGAAAAGGGAAAAATGAAATCAAAGAGAAGAAAAAGGACAGATTTAGCAAGGTATGCTGCCTACCTATTTCTTAAAAATCAGAGAAGAATGGGTTGTTCTAAACTTCCCTTTCTACCATCAAAGAGCCAAATTGGGAGGAGGGTTGTGGGGGGTTGTGGGATGTGTGTATAGAACTATTGATAGACTAGGGGACATCCAATCAGTATGGACTCTTAGTGATTACATAGATTTTCTCCAGGATTGTAGAACTATCACATTCTTCAATTTCAGCTTTATCTTTCTGTTTTTATACCCTTAAATAGTCACACACATGTATCTGTGCATACTCACACACATTCAATATAGTCTACTCTATACTGTATTTCCCCGAAAATAAGACCCAACCGGAAAATAAGCCCTAGCATGATTTTTCAGGACACTCGTAATATAAGCCCAAAAATAAGCCCCAGTTAAGATCATCAGCCAGACAGACACATTTAATACCGTATTTCCCCCAAAATAAGACCTAATCGAAAAATAGGCCCTAATGCGTCTTTTGGAGCAAAAATTAATATAAGACCTGGTCTTATTTTTGGAGAAACATGGTAGAATCAGTTTGTGACTAATTAAAAACGAAATTGTTATAGTTTTACTGTTTACAGAATATGTCATCCCGAATAGTTACACTCATATAATATCTTGAAAGTTTGGCTGTGAGGAACCATATTTTAGATTCAATTGAGGTTAAATTAGAATTAAATGTTAAAAAGCTTTTCCTCTACAGTTCTAAGAGTAGGAAACATTTTTGAACAACAGCCACAATTTTGTTACAAAGTACACAGATTGTGGGAGACAGGTTACACAAAAATAAAGGCAGATCATGGTGAAGAGCTGTTTGAGAACAGGAAAGAGTTTTAAAATATTTTAGATGGTTGCCCCTGTGGATAAGGGGTCATTGAAATTACAGCTCTTGTTCTGCTATACTGTATCTTCTATAAGAACTCACGGACTCACTTTGTAAGACCTCACCTAATAAAATACCCAGGAAGTACTGATCTCTTTTATCTATCAGTTCAGTATGAAGTAGTTTCCTTGAATGTCGCCAAATTTTGTTATACTGTATGCAAAATTAGACTCTTAACTGCCCACTGGTAACCTACCACTAATTGTAATATATTATTTGTCTGTTTTTGTTTTTATTTTGTTACTGTTTTTAATGCTCTTATTTGTAGTGCTGGTCTTTGAACACAATATAAAAAAAATTGATTGAGTTGGTCTTTGCTATTTTTCCTGACACCAGGGCTAAAAATAGATAGATATACTGAAATAGATAGATATACTGAATAAGACTACAAAGAGAATTTGACAATTTGCACTTTCTGCCACCTGCTGATTGTCTATAAATTGATATTTACTGGAGGGAGGGTTGGTCTTCCCTCTTACATACTTCACAGTATGATTTTCTTTTGTAGGACTGAGACTGTGTATTGTATGAATGAAGCAGAGTTGGTCGACATGGCTCTTTGTATTTTAGCTGAGGTGAGCAATGCAAAGATGTTGCCCAGGTGGTAGCATCTTCCTTTTTCCATACAATTTCCTGCAGTTATGGAGGCTGCAGCTTTTCAGTTAATTTTTGCCAGAACATCTTGCTATCTGAGAATTGGAAAAAAGAATTGGGCCTAAATACAGCCAATTGCACTGGGTGATCAAACTCATTGATAAGTTCAAGGACACTTGGGCTCATTTCTTTTGACCATAGAGAATTATTTACATGTTTACCAATGAGGCATGATTGTAGATATTCTACCAGGCATCAAGCATCTCACTTATCCTAATTTAGATAGTAGAGAGAGAAACTTGGTGTCTTGATCCCAAAATGAAAAAAAATATGATTGCTTCCTTTTTAGAATTGCAAAGCTATAGAAGGTGATGTGATTTCATCAGAAGATGAGGTCCAAGAGCGTCAACAGGAATTGACAGATGGTCACCATCCAAGGACTGCTGCCAACATTGCCAAGGATCCTCCTGTACCATCCACACCTCCAGCTCAGTCACCTTCTTTAAGTAGCAATGAAGAAACCAAACTGGAGGAAGACGATGATGCCTTAAAATATGTCAGGGAGATTTTCTTTACATAATTTTAATATTTATAAGCAACATCTAGTTTTTTTTAATTGATAAATAGGAGATATAGATAGGATAATGGTGGCTTGGATACCAGAAGTGAAAGAATGGTACATCACAATGGCAGGACTTCATGAAATAAACTGATCAGGAGGAGAGACTTTATGGAAATCAATTTTAAAAATTGGAGATTTAATGGGATGCATTGGGGGAAGAATGGTGAAATCTGCTGGGTTCCCTGGTTCGATAAGCACTTTTTTTTTTTGCTTGACTTGGAAGACTTGAGTTCTATATTTAAAAATAAATGTAAGTAGTTCTTACTTCTCTTTACACAGGCCATCTTCATACTAAATTAAGAGCTACAATTTGTTTAATCATAGTTCAGTGTATAATTGCCTAGGTTTATACTAGCTTATGAACAAGCAAACCTCATTTTGGCTTAGCAAATTGTGTGAATCCAGTCATAGAAAGACTAGTCTTGACCTCTAGCTTCCTGAACTATCTGACTTAATTGATCCCTGGCTCAGAAAATTATTTCTCTAATTTTGGGCTCCCAGAAGCAAAATATTTATTCAATCTTCAAGCTCTGTTACATTTTATAAACAAGTAGTTCTTGCTTACCAACAGTAATTGGGACTGGACATTCCAGTGCTGAGTAATGCAATCATAAAGGGCAACATCACATGACTGCATCGCTTGGTGATGGCAATCCTGACTGTCCCCATTGCTGTTAAGTGAGGTCCTCACAACTGACAGTTTTCAACAAAGTCACTGGGGAATTCCCAGGCAACTTGCAAACAGGCTAACGGCTGAATAAGTGGCTGCTATAGTGCCAGGGGGAGGGGGCAGGTGTAGGGAAGGGGTGCTGTGAGCACATGCTATAAAGTATGAGATTTCTGGGAGAAAAAGGTTTAAGAATGCGAATGACTTACAGGAATGTTTTACAACTTTCCCTGCTGGCTTCAATATTGGCTGCCTACCAAATGGTGATCATGTGACCCTGGGATGCTACAACCATTATAAGTGCAAGCTGGCTGTCAAGCACCTGAGTTGTGATCACGTGATCATGGAGGCATTGTGACAGCCAGAACTCTGAGGACCAGTTTTAAGTGCCCCTCTTAGCACCATCACAACTTTGAATATTGGCTGAGTGAGTGGTCAGTAAATGAGAATTACCTATATTTTAATTAATGATTAAACTCCTATGAAGCAAGAATATAATACAACAATGGGGGGGGGGATCTGCTAAAGTACTCAAGTGCCCTGGAGACATGCATTTTTGGATCAGGTTCTATTATTTGTCTTCATTAAATAGGTATCTCTTCTCCACTAATGTTCAGACCATTTAGCAATTAGCTGGATTGTGACTAAGAATCAAGAAATTATCACAGTGCATTTATTACTCATATGGTAGCTTTAAACCGCAGATCTGGAGCATATGGTTCTTCTAAAAAGCACTGTGTTAATATCTTGTCAGATGGGAAGATATAAAAATGCTATATAGAAAAAAAATTTCCTTGACATTATGCTGTTTTACAAATGCAACGTTGACACGTTTATTAATAATTAAGATGATTTTATTTACAAATTACTTTGTTTCTGGCAGAAAGTTGACAAAAGATGGACTACCATATACTAATATAAAAATACAAATAATTCAGTTTTAATTAAAAGGTCATGGCATTGTTCACATACAATTAGAACCCTGGAGAAAGAAAAACTCCCCATTTATGGGTTAATGGCAATACATTAGTACGTAGATAATCTTATTACTGTTTTCAGTTACCAAGTATTATTTGCACAGTAACGAAATATTGAGATCCTGACATGCCAGGTGGCTGCCCACCCACCCACTTGCTCCGTCCCATCATTTGCCTTTGCCCCAGGCCATCCGGCGGCCCAGATCACGTGCCTCTCCCCAGCGCCTCTGCCTCCGCCTGCTGCTTGGAGGGCCGGCCCGGTGGTTGCAGCACTCAGACCCACCTGCACTATGTGGGCTGTGGACCCCGAGTGAGATTGCTGCCGGACACAGTTGGCCCCCATGCACAGGATGCCCAAAACAAAGAACGGCCGCAGTGGCAATCTGCTTTCCCCCTTTGGGCCTGTGAAAATTTTCCTATCGGTCTGATGCACCTGAAGGTTCTGCAGACAGAAGGATGGAGGGAGGGCAATGCGCTGGGCTGAGGCCACAAGGAGAGGACCCCAGAATGGGAGTCGCAGGGTGTTGCAATGGGAGGACCCGTTGAGCCCCGTCCAGGACATGGGGTCGCAGACTAGCCAACGACGGTAGGAAAGCCGTTGTCACAGCGCTGGAGGTCGTGTGTCACCACCCGCTTGGCTCGACAGACACGGAGGCACGGTGCCCAGGCAGCCCAGCCCACATCCCCCCTCCAGAGGGTAACGCATGTCAGCACCACCTTGGATGTCTGGGGCACGGTGCCATCTGATCCCAGATGCACCGAAGGGCAGAGGGTGCACGGGTCCCCAGGCCAACCCCCCCAGGGGGTCAGATGGGTCAACCTGCCACCGGCCCTGGCATCCCCTTGGCATCTCTCGCTCGTCGCTGCTCTCCGGTCCCATCACCAATGGCGTCTGTAGTAGTGGGAGGCCCACCTGGCCTCACCTCTCTCTCTCTGCGCTCTCTGGTGGCGAGGTGGCCAGAAAACGCAGTCCCAGGATGCAGGGGGGCCAGGAGTCGGTAGTAAAGCCACGCAGCCCCCTCCCCTTGACAGCCCACTCCATGCCCCAGGCCATGAAACCAGTCCCTCATGGCCCATGGCTGTGCGCGTGGGCATCTCCTGGCTGGGTCCGGTAATGATCCTTAGGCCACCCATCCCGCCACCTGCCTCACCTCAGTGGCAGCAACAACAGCAGCAGCCCCATCCAGCAGGAGCCCTGCCACCCCTCAGCCCCCCCAGCCCAATCTGGGCAAAGAGAGCAAGCACAGTTGCAGCAGCCTCAAGGCAAGCACAGCCGGGCATCCCCTCACAGAAGCAGGGCCAGACTGCAGGGTCTGGCGCCCCAGGAGCTCAAGGACTGGGCACCAGCCCCCCAGGCAGCTGTGCAAGCCATGTGGCCTGAGAGGGTCAGCAAGGCTCCTCCAGTGGATCTGGCCCCGGGGCCCGCCCTGGTCCTGCCCCCCCTCTGCCAGAGATCCCTGGATCCCCCCCAGCCCCACCTGGGCCCCCACAGGAGCTCAATGCGTGCAACATGTAATACTGTTTTGCACCAAATTCAATCCACATTAAGGTTCACTATATTCCATGGCGCTTATTCCCAAACCAGCAGACAAGACTGCAGGCTGAATCCAATTCATCCCAGTTCCTCGCGCAACAAGCTGTGCAGTTATTCTTTTAAATATCTCAAGCTAGAATCCGTAAAACCAATAAATCCTAATTTTAAAAAGAAAAACACCACTGGATGTTTACTCGCCCTGCGAATCAAGATGCTTCATGTCGCTTGCCGATGCCCACCTTGGAAAGCCGGAGGAAGAACTGGGGCTTTCCAAGAAGTGCTCATAGAAAAAAGAAACACCCTCCCCCATCACACCTCCAAACACAAAGCAACAGCATAAACAAGCATTTTCTGCTGGCAGCTGGGGTGGAAGCCGAGTTTACTCCATCATGTTAGTTGCACACCAGTAGCTTCTGGGACTTGAATTTCAAGGAGACATGTTACGTACACTAGACTAGAGCTCTTTGTGAGAAGGAAAAAAAGTGATGAAAATCAATTTTTTAAAACTCAGCACCTTTAAAATGTGTGGACTTCAGAATTCCCTTAAGTCCACACAATGATGGGATTTAGCCAGTTCGCACCAGTTCAACAGAACCAGTAGCTACTTTTTTGTTGCCCAGCCCCAGAATGGACTTCTGGAAGTAGCATCCATGCAGATAACCAGTTGTTCACATATTTGAATCCTACCACTGAGTCCACACTTTAAAGGTACAGAGTTTGAAAAACACTGATCCAAATGTCATGTGGTAACTCCCTCCGTCCTTTGAATAATTGCCACAGTTCCTTTTATATCATTTTTTTTATGTTAGTCTCAGAAATATCCACATATCTTCATTTATCACAATTAAATACTTCAAAGTAATAAAAAGGGTTTTTAGGTGCAAAACATTCTAAATAAACTTGATTTTTTCCTCTTAAGAAATCTGACATGCATTTATTCTTCCCCTTAACTTCATATTCTGTTTGCACAAGACATCAAACTATATAATAGCTGTATTTTATCCCACGATTCTGTTTTAATAAAATTAATGTGGTTAATTCATGATTTGGTGTGCGATGTCAAGCCACAATAAAACTGTAATTATTAACCATAAACTTGTCATAGGAATGCAGCCACATCTGAACTACTCATATGAGTCTCTATCACAGGAATGCTAAAGTATGGAAATTGTATATCCAACTGAGATTTCACACTGTTGCAGCGTGGGATGCTGCCATCTGAAATTCTGTCAGCTCAACACTTTTCCTCCAGTGAAAAAGGCCTTACCAATAAATGACAACACTCAGTCGTAAGGGGATCGTTCTGGGCTCCCCTCCCCCATTTTTTAATCAGTCTATATTGCACTTCCATAAGCATGCTATGGTTGCAATGGTGCCATTTCATCTATCTCCCCCCCCTAAAAAAATAGAATGATTCTAAATTATTATAGGCTGTAGGTTTGAACTTTTCTCCATTTCTTTCAACCATCTTCAGTACTTGCCAAACCACATTTTATTACAGACACTATTGTTCACCTTATGCTTGGACTTCTGATGTGTTTAATCTATTACAGTTGAAAACCACAGCTGGGCCTCCTTAGATGTATTTCTGAGAGTAACTGCATTTGGTGAACTCAGGCTGATGACCAAGAATGCTATTCATGTTACATACATCTAAAAAATTATGGATCGACATAAAAGCAATTCCAAGGTATGCTGGTGGTTTTGCTTGGATCTTAAGCCATGTATAGGTGTTTTTCACTGTGTACAGTGTATTCTTATCCTCTCCAAACATGCAAATTGCTAGAAATATAGAAGAAAGAAAGCTGAGAGTTCCATAAAACTCTCGGCTTGCTTTCTTTCCTAACAACTTAATTAGAATGAACTGATTAAAAATTGGTAGTAATAAACAGATGAGCCATTTCATAACATTTTTACTATCATATGCTTTCTGTAGTCTATATCAGATGTCCAAAACTCTAAATAAAGGAAAATAAACAATATGAATTATATAACTTTTTTTCTTCTAGAAGCATAACACGGAATGTTCTTCAAACAACCAAAGCAGCATAATGTAAATGCAATCAAATTTTCTTCCTAGTAAAAATGCAGCCAATACTGTTAGTTTTGAAAAAGACTTCCCACTCCATCTCCCACCTGCTAGAACCACAACAAATTTGTACTCCATCTTGGGACAAACCCAGAGAATTATGGCTATGTGCTAATGAAGACCAAGAGGAAAAATGGGCTGATCCTTATTGAAAGGAGCTTGATGATCAGGGAATGTTTAATATTTGTTGAGATGAACTGTTAGAAGGTCCTCTTCTAAGTGGCAGTAGTTTTGCAGTTAAATTTAACTCCTAACTTAAAAGGAGATTATGACCTTTAGACAAGTGATTAAACCCTCCCTCCCCACAAAACCTTGAAGCTAATGGTTAATACTGATCGATCATTCTTCTGTAGAAAAAAATTGTTCTCATCTTGGAGCATAGTTTCATTTAAGACTTCTGTGCAAGTAGAGTGGTTAGTTTGATCTTCCCATCCATGGATGCAGTGAGGCAGGTCCCACAATCCATGGCTGTGCACCAGTCCACAGTGACTACTGGAGCCCTATGTCCTCCAAGGGAAAGACAGCTCTCTAGTATTTTGTCATTGCTATTCAGCTGAAATAGAGAAAACAAAAATCAAAGATTAGCAAGGTTTTATGGTACAAATCACTTGCCAATCTGGGATCTAAAATTCTAGGACAACTCTAGTCCTTTAAAAAAATAGAATATTACCCTGGACTTTAAGCATAGAGCAGAGCTGAGATAAATAATGCCAGAATGATTATTAAAGTACAATATATACTAATGTCAATGAAGGTTATATGGATCATAAAACAGATCAAAATTTCATCACTCTACTTCTCAAAATATGCTGCATTTATATTCTGTCTCCACTTATGAGTTTCCCAAACCCTTTAACAAGATATATGATCATAGGAAAGTTAACTAATATAGATGGCTACAAGAACCAAGATCTTCTTTGGTAAATTCCACCCAGAGGTACTATATGTAGCCTAACATATAATACTACATTTCAATGTGGCTACTTGGTTTTGGTTTAAACATGTGATTTCTAAATCATATATGCTTTCATAAGTTATGCAAATTGTGAAATTGCATCATTGATGCTTATTCATAAATCATGGTTGAAGGCCTGGTTTAGAATGAACAAATTCAGTTCTTCAACAAATTCAGAGACAGCATGTAATTATCTTAATCAATAGCTAGTACCTTGTAGATAACCCCTCCGGTGGAAGAACAGGTTAACATGTAGTTTCCTTCAGAATCAAATGCAAAGAGCCTTCCACGTGGGAATTGGACTTGTTTGTATCCGCTGTAGCCAGACAACACAAAGGGCCCAGTGGCATCTTTAGGGAGACTAAATTCAGAAATTTTGCATCCGCTTTTATGGATATTCCATTGAATAAACTACAATGATATAACAGATCCCAGTAAGATATACAACAATACACATGCATTCTTTACTTTGCAATAGCACCCACAGATACAGAGAAAAAAAATCATTGACACCAGAAGAAACACAACCAATGGGAGTCCCTACAAATTAGGACATCTGTTAGTTTTCAAAATGATTTATAGATTCACTGGATGAACAGCTTTCAGATGAAACTTCACAAGATACAGAGAGTTGCAAGGTCTTTTCCAGGTACGGTGATGTAGTTACCAGCTATTTTGAGGGCCAAATATATCTCCAAAGAAAGATATACCGTGTTTCCCTGAAAATAAACCCTAGCTTGATTTTTACGCATGTGCCTAACATAAGCCCTACCCCCCAAAATAAGCCCTAATTAAGAGCATGTGAAACTGGCCGCCCGCCCATTCCGTCTGGTTGTTCGCAGTGCCGCCACGAGGTGAGGCGAGGCAGGTGGGGGAGGGGGTGGAGCTGTCCCACACACCCCCGCAGGCAGGCCTCCAAAGCCCCGACACTTGTCTCACCTTGTGGCGGCGGCACCAACAGCCCCGTCCAGCAGGAGCCAGCGTGGCTGCCGCCAGCCCACTTCTGCTTGTGCGCTTCACCTCCAGCCTCCGTTTCACCGGCAGGAAAGGCCTCTGCAGCTGAGAACAGAGCCCCGGGTTGACCCGCTCGTCATCCCCAGCCTCCATTTCACCGGCAGAGGTCTTTCCTGAAGGCTCCGTTCTCAGCTGTAGAGGCCTTTCCTGAAGGCCTGTGCCGGCAAAATGGAGGCCAGGGGGCGACGCACGCATCAGCCCAGGGCTCTGTTCTTGGCTGCAGAGGCCTTTCCTGAAGGCCTCTGCCAGTGAAATGGAGGCCGGGGGCGATGCGCACGAGCAGCCGCAGAGGAAGTAGGCCAATGGCGGGCACGCAGCTCATGCTGGATGGGGTTGTTGGTGCCAATGCCATGAGGTGAGACAGTAGAAAAATAAGACATCCCCCCCAAAATAAGATCGAATGCCTCTTTTGGAAGCAAAAAAAATATAAGACCGGGTCTTATTTTCGGGAAAGGTAAATACTGATATAAATAAATGTGTTGCTGTCATATATAATGTTAGTTTGGCCACAATTTTTTAAAACCTACCTTTCCGTCTTCACCTATGCTATAAACAGCATTCTCATCATAGCTGAATTCAACAGAATAAACCTCCCCATCGTGGGCCTTCCAGCTCATAGCACATTCATGCTGCTGCATATCTAGAAGACAGAGAGAAAAAAAGGCCATGTGGATTATCCTCATAGCTCTCTAAGACAGTTTTTGAATTTGGTGTCTCTCTTGCCCATCCATGTTGATATTCTGACTGAAAAGACTTTTGCTGGTTGGTGTTATAATGGAATGATGAGGAAGGAAACAATACAGGAGGAAAATAATTATCTATATCTGCATGAATACAACAGTTACAATGGTCTTCAACATGATGAATTCCACCAATCCTCCATCTCCACTCTATTAAAAAGCTATAGATGCTCTGAAGCTTGGGGGGGGGATGTTCTTCATCCCTAACTGAAGCTACATCCAACAAAGACCAATTTTGAAACCTTAACAATCTCTACCAAACACAAACAATCATTAGTTCTGTTTATTCCAGTATGAGGTAAGAAAGCAGAGAGAGGAGAGTGATCTAGTGGTTAAAGCACCAGGCTAGAAAGCAGGAGGCTGTGAATTCAAGTCCCACCTTAGCTGTGAAAGCTAGCTGGGTGACCTTGGGCCAATAACTCTCTCTCAGCCCAAGTCACCTCACAGGTTGTTGTCATGAGGAAAATAGGAGGAAAAAGGTGTGCTGGATATGTTCACTGCCTTGAGTCATTTGTAAAAATAATAAAGGTAGGATACAAATAAATGAAAAGTTAACTGCCAAGTCCTAACATGAAATCTGATATAGAGATCTTCACTCAATGTTATACATATACAGATCAATAACAACCTCCCTGAATGTTGTATCTTAGCTGAGAATTATAGTCAAAATATACCTAAAGTACACTGCATTGTATCTATTAAAATGAGGGATCTAATAAAAAGTAAATGATTAAATGAGAATATCATCACTGGTTAACTTTTGTCAGTGTACCAGCCTTTGGCCTATTCTCCCACTCCTGCTCTACAGCGAAGTGTCTGCTCAGTAACTGAAAATCCTAGGACCTACAGAATTTAAAATGGAAAAGAAAAGCCATTTACCGAAGAGGCGAATCATGCCATCTGCTGCTCCAGTGACCAGGAGATTCCCATTATGGTTGAAGGCTGTGCAGTTTATAGCAATGGGCTCTGGTTCAAGAGAAAACTGGAGCTGAAACAGCAAACAGAACATAGAATATAAATTGTTTGTTCTTTCCCAAGGGAGCAATTACTCTGAGATATCCATCTGAGAATTGCGTTGAAACGAGATGGGTGGCAAATAATTCAAATAAATAAATAAATAATCCAGTTGTTCAACCAAACACCACAAACTTACATCTGAGTTTCTTCATCTCCCACTGTATTCTGTAAATACTAAATGGACACAAGGAGCTTTTCATAAACTAGCCTATGTTTACTGAAAGCAGCTATTTATAAAATGAAAAAAATTCCCACTAAGAGAGGTCTAAATATAACCTGATTAGAGATGAAGGATATCCTCCCACAAGTTCATTGGAAGAGACATACTTTTCTTTAACATGTTTTCTTTGCAGTTAGATGGCTCAGCTTTGAATGATACAGTGCTTAGTACAACAGGATCTGCGTCATTCAAAGCTGTACAAAAAGTACATCTAGCCACAAGAGCCAACTAGGCATCCTTGGCCAATATTGAATCTAGAAGGTGGCAATAAGAAAAAAAACATATATTGGTCAACTCGGCATTAGCTACATTAAAGCTACTGTGATGACAATTATTCAAAAGTTCTAAGCAACCATAATATTAAGGAGAAACATATGAAGGATTTGCTAAAAACATCAGTTAAGTACCCACTTTTTTTGAGCTATAGATTAAGAAAACATTCTTTTATTTTTATCAAACAAGCACAAGGGTGTGTGTGTGTGTGTGTGTGTGTGGCGGAATACACACAATACCTGCTGCTTCATAGTTTTGGTATCCCACAAAAGCAATCTCCCAGGAACTTGATTGATGCCCTTTCCTCCAGAATCTGATGTAGCATAATCTAGCTGATTGACAAGGCCAGATGCTGCAGCTGAACAGACAAAGGAAGCACCACTTGGACTACAAGCAAGGGACAGGATCCTGAAATAAAGAGATACAATGTGGCTTTCCACACAGTCCAGCGAACCAAGAGGGAAACCAACTGCCATTGGGACTGATCAGAATTCTAGATAGTCCTTTTTCCTAACACAAAAATATGCATCTATACTGGGTATAAATACTCACTCTCAATATTAAAAAATGTAAACATGTACCTTCTTCATTCTCTCCTCCTCCAATCTCTGAAGATCTCTTAAATAAATGCAAATGAGTAAGAACAGCTATGGACGACTATGACCAAATATCTGCAGAATAAAGTCTGTGTGTCAGCTCATGCTGCACCTCTGTAGAAA
This sequence comes from Azemiops feae, assembly GCA_023970755.1. Classification (NCBI taxonomy): domain Eukaryota; kingdom Metazoa; phylum Chordata; class Lepidosauria; order Squamata; family Viperidae; genus Azemiops; species Azemiops feae. The sequence continues at coordinate 6,567,425 of JALGBA010000053.1, read as the reverse complement.
GCCCAAGAAAATCCTTTGCTTCCCTCTAAACCACTTGGCTTAGCCCTGTGCCTGATCATGGTACCACTCTAGAACTTTGATGATATAGCATCATTATACTCATCCTTTCTCTTTAACTGTCTTACAACTCACAGATGAAAAGGAGGCTTGTCACACTTACCAAAAGTGCTAAGTAAAATTATTAGTCTTATGTGATTCTTCTGTCACAGAATTTTCCCATGCAGAGAAGCCATAGTATGTAAAACACCCCAAATACAGCATTAACAATTCCCCCCAAGACTGTTGAAATGGCAAAGAAGTGACAGAAGCAAAGCTGAAAATACACTCAAGATTCCAATAAAGGAGAATATTTGTAGCTCAGAGTTGAAATGAGGGATCCTTGTTGCTTTCTGAGCTTGATTGTTTTCTTGCAGATGTTTCATTACCCAAACTAGGTAACATCATCAGAGTTTACCCTAGGTTGGGTAATGAAACATCTGCAAAAACCCAGCCAAGCTCAAGCGAGCACTAAGGATCTCACACTCATGATTCCAATTCACAAATAAGCAATCAGTTTAAGCAACAATCAACAGTACTGTTCTTATTCTTGTCACAAAAATCACTATCACTCGAGATGAAATACAAAAGCTAAAGATCAGGCTTATACCTGGGCATATCTTCATCAATGCTAATTTCACAAAGATTCTTCTTGGCTTCAGTGTCATAGAGACGAACAGTACCAACTCCACTGCCAAGCAACAACTTCAGAGAAGTAACAGAGGAAAAACAGAGATGAACGATACGATTGGTATTCCTCTGAAAATTAACAGGCTTCGTGTGTGTGTGTGTGGGGGGGTGCTTTTATCATTTAGCTTAGGCCATCTACAGTTTGCTAGACAGCATGCCTTCTTAAAGTTTACTTTAAAGTTTACTTAAAGTTTACATATTTTTTTAAAGAGGCCTGATTGAGAGTAATCTTGTGTCTTGGAGGCTAGGGCAAGTCCAGATCCTCGCATGGTAAATAAAGAAATCAAACCTTGTCTTTGTTCTAATCAATCCTTCTTTAACTAATCTTGTCCATTGCCTAAAACTGCAACTGTGAGATAGTTCCTGACAAAAAGGAAATTACCAGACATTGTCTGAAAGGTAGACTTCTAAAATCTTGTAAATATAAGAAAGAAAAAGAAAGAGGAAGGAAGGAAGGAAGGAAGGAAGGGAGAGAGAGAGAGAGAGAGAAAAAGAAAGAAAGAGAAAGAAAGAAAGAAAGAAAGAAAGAAAGAAAGAAAGAAAGAAAGAAAGAAAGAAAGAAAGGAAAGAAAGAAAGAAAGAAAGAAAGAAAGAAAGAAAGAAAGAAAGAAAGAAAGAAAGAAAGAAAGAAAGAAAGAAAGAAAGAAAGAAAGAAAGAAAGAAAGAAAGAAAGAAAGAAAGAGAAAGAAATCTGAGTACTTCCAGATTCTCCTGGCATATTAAGCTAGACTCGCCTCCAGGCAAGATGGGCAGCATATAAGTTTAATAAAATAAATAAAATATTATTGCAGGCTTTCCCATCCTTTCATGCAAGGTATTTTTATTCTAAGAATTCTATAATAGCTACTATTATATATTTAACATAACAAGGCCATTTATGTATGTATGTATGTATGTTTTACTTATGTTTTATTTATGTTATTGTAATTTGTTTGATTGTTATGAGGCACCCATGGTGGGCAGCATATACATTTAATTTATTATTATTACGGATGGTCAGCAAGATATTTAAAGAGAATTTGCATTTTTATCCATCTACTGAGTCCTACTGAGGCAGATGTTGTTGTTTGATGATGTTAAAGGTATCATAGAATGTAAACTGTTCCAAGAAAAGCTGCCTTTTGCAATTGACTGATGGGGATTTTGTCAATGCCAGTGATGTTCAAGTGGTGCTCCAGATGTTTGGGAATTATTATTTTATAATCAGTTCAATGATTTAGGACAGCACACATTTAAAATAAATCACAGCATCAGCCAAGGAATACAAATAAGCAATAAGAAACAATCAAGTGGATAATCAAAATAGTTTTTAGCCATGGAATATTCCCAGAACAGAGAGCTATAAGAAGAAACTCAAAATTGCTCAGCAACAATAATGAGCTGATACCTGTTAAACTGATGGAAGATATTAGAACAACGCTTGTAACCTAATATCCAAGCTGCAACCTTTTAGTTTCACTTTCTGAATTTGTTTTCCAGAAATCACCCAACATAGCAAATTTGAATTCTGCAATCCTTTTCTATTAATTTTGCTACAAGCCTAGTATTTGTAGCATCATCAATGCCCTAAAACCATAGCTGCCATCAGAGCCAGGTATCTTAAGGTACTTTTATGCCTAGGGACATCCAAGCAAAAAGGAAGGTGGGTTTAGTACAACTTCTTCAACATGGCTCCCTCCTCATAGACTGGACTAAAAATCATCCCCAGCCAAAACGGTAATCACAGTAACCCCAGCTACTCACCAGCCTGTCCCGTTTGGTTGCCCATTCCAGAGAAAGCAGTGGAGACTTGGAAATTGAAGATGCTTTTGTCTGCATGATAGGATTGAAAGACCACACCTTGATGACTCCATCCACATCTAAACTGGCCACTCTTCTGCCAGAGCAGTCCACCCTGCACACAGAAATAAGGTAGACTTTTGCATTTATAGCCTTCTCTTCATAAATTTGATATGGATTCCTATTACCCATTTGATCTTTCACATCTATTAAACCCTGTGTAGATATTTTCATGCTCATTTAAATAGTATTTCTACTATGCAAAACTTTGTATATTTCTTATGATAACAAAACATGTACCTAAATATAATTTGCAATCAACAGACTGGGAGCCAAGAATAAATGTCCACAATTTGGTATGATAAGTTCACAAAGATTTGGATTCCACTCTACTGAGATGATATTGATAAATATGACATTCAGTTTTCTATTCAATCCTTACCGGCAATGCATGATGGATGAGTGGTGTTCTCCATATTCCTCTTGACTCAGAACAATGAAGGGCTGCTCATGCCTTATGCCTCCAGCATCCATGACAGTTCCAAATACTTTTGTCTGGTTTTCCAGTTGTTCAACATGAAGCTCAGGGAATGGCTCTGTTTCAATGACAGTAATCTCCACTTTCTTCTCAGCATTCTGTCCCTAAAAAGACACAGCCAACTAGGAGAATCAATTAAGCTCTTTAAACCTACCTTGCACCAAGCTAGGTTTTAGGTAACTAAGACTACAGATTTGTATCCTATCAGCAACAACACAAATATTATGAAAGTTACAAATTGCAGGATGAGACATTTTTGTTCATTGATCTATCCATTCTCAGAGAAATCACCCTTGGGAGAAAAGCAAACACTGAACTATTTGAACCTAATGAAACTAGACCCCTGAACTCAATTCAATATCCAGTCTAAAATTACCTCCTCATCCAGAGACTGCACAATAAGTTAGACCACTGCATAACTTACTATATCTAAAAAGCAAACCCCTGTCATTCAGCTAACAAAAAAGCAGAAATTCTGTATGATCTACTATAATATCTGACCACAGCCTAGTGGCATTATTTACGGCATTTAGGAGAACGTTTCAAACTGGTACTTTAATGCCTCATTATTAGAAGATCCAAAGCTTGTTGATGAACAACAAAAAGATTTTGAGATTTTTTTTTTCAAATAGACAATTTACCAATTTGATCACTGCCTGGGATGTGTTTAAAACATTTCTCAGTAGGCATTTCATAAGTGCTGGTTATACATATTTTATGGTGGAAATGTAATAAATTCAAAGGTAAAGTCATACATGATTTGGTTATATCTTCTGGTTGTTCTATATTGATTAAATATTAATTTTGAATCAAGCTTCAAAGGTGTAAATATATTATTACATTACATTCCAAATATTTAGAAATAATCTATTTAACATCCATCATGCTTAGATGGTAACAAAAGTTATTGTCATAGGAAAGCTACACGTATAAATGGGACCAAACACTGGTTAGATTAAACGTGCGAACCCTCACTTTTCAAAAGTTCCTTAGTGATACAATAAAAGGATTGGACAATATGTTAGCCTGGGGTCAAGATTTGTTTAAAAAATTAGGTATTATCTATTTCACTTTCCTTTTTGTAAGTGTTTTGTATGTTTTCTGATTCTTTTCTATTCTATTAAACCATTTTTTTAAAAAAAGAAAAAAGCAGTAAATATTAAAAGGAGAAAAAATGGCTAAATATTAAATACTCTTCTATAAAGTATATTGCCATTCCCAAAATGTAAACCTCCTAAGCAGCAAATACAGCAAATGGTCCCCTGCTGCCTTCAGGGGAACAGAAATGGGAACTTACAAAACATCACTTCTGCTTAGTGTTAGTTCCGTGTCACAGAATCATCATGGTTTTAATCAGTAACCATGTTGCATCTGTATTCAAGTGTAGTCTGAAGATTCCCAGCAGTATACAATATAACAATGCTGACAGACAAATCTACATCTCCCAGAGACATGAATAGTCTATAGACATTTCTACCCTTTTTCAATATGTCCTTACCATCTGTTTTTAGAATTTGATTTTATACTATGGTATATTTTGGACATCTACATATTTTACAAACAGAACCCTGGATAATGAATTCTTAATGCAACAGCAATTGTCAAGCAGAACATATTTTTTGGTTTAGAAAAAGTGATTATTGCCAAACTCAACTTTGAGATTCAGACACAATTCTCTAAGTTAATAGCATTAAGCAGGATTAGGCAGGAATATTTAGTACTTGCCACTTCCTCACTGAAAAACAGAAGCACTGAACAATTTGACACAAACAGAAGATAACATATAAAAAGAGGAAAAACATAAAGCACAAGCAGAAACATTTTTTTCCATCATCACTCACCAAACAAAAATAAACCAATTGTTTTTTTCCATAACAAGTTTTATTAGTTTTTGTTTGTTTTACAGCCAAGTGCTTATAACACATCGTGGAGATAGGGCACTCCATAGAACACAACAAAAAATACAGTCATACATATACAATTTAAACTACTACTTTAAAAGTTCCCTCTTATGGTATACAATTCGAGCATTCCTAAAATATAAATTGTTTCTCACCTCTATCTATTATTCCAATTTCAATTTATGCTTCTCAATCAAATTATATCTCTTATTCTATTTCACATACATATTATGTAAATAAACATGAATTTATATATTTTAAATCTATTGCATTAGACATAGTAATATAATATTATAATAATAATAATAGGACAATAATTATTTCTATCATAAACAAGTAATATAACTATTATATCTTAATATTTCTCAACTATATTCTATTTCATATATTCTATCCAATATTTTCATAGATCAGTCCACGTCCCTAAAAGATTCCTCAATTGTTTCAATTTAATCCATTTAATACCTCACTAATTACCATTCAATTCTTATAAATAAAAATATCAATAATATTTCACCAGTCTCAATCTCAATCTAACTCCTTTAATTATAAATTTTCCAATTTTTCTTATTGCCATTCCAAATCATAATCAAATCCATAATTTAAATCTAGTGTTGACTCATACCAAAGTAACCTTAAAGATCTCAAAAATATTAGTTCAATCAACGTCCAGAAGCCCTTTTTACCCATCAAATAAAATTTTAACTCTTATTTTTAAATCTAATTCTAGCTTTCTTTTTGTGCCAGGTAGGTTTCCACAACAGGGCCTCTAAATCCTCCCATCTTAGTAACTGGCTAAAGGCCTTTTCCCACCATTGAGTCCAATCATATTCTTTTTCCCTTTTATCCAGTGTTGTCTGTACTGTCATGTTGTCAACGTTTTTTGTGCCTCGTATTTGGAAGTCCAATCCTGTTGCTTTTAAAGTTGTAAATGTTTTAGTTGAGTTCTGCCTTTGATCATCAAAGAAATCCATCATGTAGGATGTGTCCTCTTCCTCTTCAATAAATTCAGTAGATTCAATAGATTGTAAATGTATTCCATCCATCTCATTAAGTTGTAGATCTGATTGTGTATCATAGTCAATCAAAGGTTGAGCTTCAATTTTTAATTCTGAGTCCTCCTTGAAACTAAGCGATCTAATATGTTCTTTAAGTTCCAGTCTCGTTTCCAAGATTTTTTCTAATATAAGTCCATAATTAATCTGTGAGTAGGATTCCATCTTCTTCTTTTTTTTTTTTAAAGAAATTCAGCTTAAAGAATAGATTGCAGCGTTATAAAATATAAAATGCAGACAGAGATATATTTCCAAAGAAAGATAGAGAAAAAAAAAACAATAGTCAAGTCCAGCACAGAGATAAAAACTGGCAGTCAGTTGTTATGTTGTAATCCAGTCTGGGCATCACGCCAAAATCAGGAAGTGGGAGTTCAAATGGAGCAAGTTACATTGTATCAGTCAAAGTTTCTGGGCTTCATGCCAAGTCCCAGGATGCATTGTATCCAAAAGAATCTACATAAGTCCGCCCAGAGAGCAAAAAGTTTTTTAGGCAGTACTGTTCAGGAGGGGGGGGAGAAAAAAAGAACATTCCACCCCCTCCCTAAGGATTTTCACCTAAACTGAAGATAAACAAGCCAAAAGAGAAAGTCACAATAACCCGGATGCTCGAGTTCCAACTGCTTATGTAGACAAAATAAAATAGTAAAAAAAAACAATAATTGTTTTTCCAAAGCCCGTTTTCCCCAGTAATCAAACGCTGCTTTCTCAAAATAGGGAAATAGTTTTTAAAGCTGTTAGCAGGGAAAAAGGTAAATTAACAAGAGGGAAGGAAAGGTCTCACCCGGATCTTCCACGGTGGTTCTTTTCGCTTAGATGTTGCTGTGACTTTCGGCTGGAGCAGCTGAGTGATCGGCCATGTTACTGGCCGATCTTTTCCCCGTCGGCCCAAAGGTGGTTTTCTCGGACCGCTGAGGGAGCTGCCGCTCCCTCCGCGATCAACGAGTGCCCTCCTCTACGGTGGTCGCCCCTCCAGGGCGACTTTCGACCCTATCCAGGGTCTACCGGCGGGGGGAAACCGGACGGCCACGAGAACGAGTTCTCTGCACGTCCACGGGCGCTGCGACCGGAACCGGAAGTCCAAAAATAAACCAATTGTTGATTTTTGTTGAAACATTTTGGTTTTTGTTGAAACAGTTGAGAATCAAAAAAGAGAGGGCAAGATTAAATGAATAGTTTTCCAATATGAAAGAAAGCATACTGTGAGTTCCACATTTAAAAATTTCTACATAAGGATATTTAATTAATTGTGTTGAAGAAGTCAAGACTTCTTCCAATACTGTAATACTTGTTGAGGGTTATAACAGCAAGAATAAAAAAGCCCCCAAAGAGTATTTGGCACTTTTGGTGCAGAATGGCTGATAAAGCTCACTATTTCATTTCATGTGTACATGTACACACAAACAAACTCAGCAACAAATATAAAGAAATTATTCTTAACACGACCTTTTAATAATCCAAAAAAAGAGATCTCGGGGATCCAGCAGAAATAGAATAAACAAATAATGAGACAAGCTTAGAATTACAAACATTTAGGAAAAAGATTGAGAACACCAAGTACTACAATGTTTTAATCTACCCTGAAAATATTGTCAATAATTCTAATTGCCCAAGTCAACAAAATATTGAAGGACAATGAAGAACCTACTCCCTATTTTCTAAAAGTTTATTTCTAAGGGTTCAAATTGAAAGAAATTTTGTTTCTAAAATCTGTGCTGCAACAATATTTTTTGTACATGTACCATGTCTTAGTTCAGGGGTAGGCAACCTTGGCTCTTTTATGACTGGTGGACTTCAACTCTCAGAATTCCTGAGCCAGCCATGCTGGTTCAGGAATTCTGGGAGTTGAAGTCCACGAGTCATAAAAGAGCCAAGGTTGCCTACCCGTCTTAGTTATTTGCCATTAGAAGGGTAATTGTAAAAAAAAAAAAAAAAAAAGGCATCATAGCCCAGTCAGTTCTAATAGAAGAGGTAACTGTTAGCAACTTTCTACTATTCTAGAAATAAGTAACTGAGGGCTTATTACAATCCACAAGAAATGTTCACATAAAATGCAACTATGTTTTCTGACCACAGATCACAACGGGTCTTTCATAATCAAAATTTTTAAAGATGGGAAAGTGCTGCTTATTTCTTTTCTATCAAGTTTCAAAAGCTGGGAAGGCTTGCACAAGTTTTTCCCCTATGTAGTATTCATCTCCGAGTGCAAATACACTACAGGAGAAATAAGCAGCTGACTAGTCATAGGACAAAAAGCCTATGTAAACTTCTGTTGCTCAAACTATTTTAAGGAAAAAATATTTCAGAACCTTTTGTCCTTTTGTGATTCATAATAGAACATCAGCTGGCAGAAGAAATAACACTGATGTTTTATCACTTGCCCAGTTCAAATAGGTGACTCATTTAAAAAAAAACCCAAACAAATAAGTAACTGCTCAGACTCCATGGGTCATTTTGCCTTACACCAATCAGCTGGTTATGAGCAGAAAAGACACATAGTTCACTTTACTCAGAACTACTCAGAAAGAAAACTTGCCCTATCCACACAAGACACTAGCTGCACTACCTGGAAAGCTATTTTAGATCCAAACTCTTTCTTTTCCTTTCCATGATCCTGTAAACGTCTCTGATTCTGTTGTATTGAGGTAGGCTCCATGGAAACCACACCACCGATATGACTTTTTGATTCCTTGCTTCCAATTGCTGCCTCTTTCCCTTTGGGAACCTAGAAAGCAAAGGGAAGATTTGACACATTTTTATTCTCCAAAGCCCCATGTCTAAATTAGTAATTCAGGTACATAACAGAATAGCAGACACAAAAACAATACTGTATTGTGTACTCTGATTCTTACATATCACACACAGAGAAACTGCAATTATTTCTCCTTACCTGGTGGTTTGGCGGCTCTTTTTTGCCTCCTTGTGTGATTCCTGTCTGTGCTGATGTGGCTCCTGTTGGCTGGGTTGTCCTTGCAGGGCCTTTTTTGCTCTGAGGTAGCAAGGAAGACAGGAATCCTCCTCGGGCCTGCAGAGAATGTGCAGTGCTTCTCTGGCTGCATATCAAGTCACTAAATGAGATGCAGGGAGTAGTGGTGGGGAGGCAAATTAATGGAGGTGAACCCTAAATCTCCATACCTGACAAAAACTCCACTTTCCAAAAGAATTTTCATTTATGTCACATAATGTTCATTTTCAGACAAAGAGTCCTTGAACTACACTTCTCCAACCTGGCTTGTTCAGAAACATTGTAGGATTCCAATGTTCAGAATTCCCACTCTTGAACAGCCAACTAGCTGAGAATTTATAGCAATACAGTCCCAAGATTCCTAGAGGCACCCAGTTGGGGGATGCTTTCTTACATGAAGTGCATTTAACAACTCATGAAGATTTATTTTTTTAAAAAAAGAGATACCTAACTATCAGTTTTATGAGAACGTGGAATGCCAAGGAGAGGGAGAAGGTGGAAGACAAGCAATAAATTTCAAATGTTTCCTTATCTTTCTCTTCCATCATATCTGTCTATGTCTCTAGGAAAGTTCACTAGGTAAATCATGCAAACACTTCTATAAGGTCCAAGATTTCTCTGGGTAATCTAATTGTGTGCTCACTGACTTAAGCCTCTAACATACACTCACAGCTCTGAGTCTCCCAGATGGTCCATGTTAACTACATATGAAGGAAGTTTATGATGAAGTGTCAAATCCTCCTCCTCCTCCTGTTGTTCCTCTTTTTTTATATGGGAGTATTCTGCTTGCAAAGCAAATAACTAGAAAAAGATGGAAGAGAGAGAAAGAATTGAATTGCTTTCCCTCTATATGAATGCAAGCCATAGAAATGGAAATTGGTCATTAATTTCAAAACAGCAATTATATTAGCACAAACTGTTAGGTAAGAATCTTAGTTTATCAAACTACAACATGAATGGGCAGCATGCACAAGCATGCTTACAAGCCACAAAGGAACATTTTTATATGATTCATTTAAACATTTCAGGATAGTTTAACAAACATTGCTTGAAATTTGGTTTATAAATCCTGACTTGTTTGATACTTAATTCAAGTTCATATTATGATGATCTATTTTTTCATAGTTTTTCTAACTACATATAGTGAAAGATTGAACAATATATTTCAGTGCCAGAACTGGGACACAAATCTAAATATACAGGTGCAATTCTTACCTTTTGACAAAGGATTTCATTTTTTTCTTGCAGGAGATTGTTCCGCTGACATTCTGCTTCAAAGTTCAGAATCACTGGCACAGGTAACAAAGGCTAAGGATAAACATACTTTTGCATATGCACCAAACTTTAAGTACATTCCAAGAACCCTAAGAATTTTGGGGGAAATATCTTAACATTGCCTTCCCTGGTACTGCTCTTGCCCTATGAAATAACATCCCCCCCCCCAAGGTCCAGCATTAAAAACTTGACTTTGTGAGTCCTTTTGGATCAGTGGACTATATGATCCCATCTGAATGCTATAGTTTCTCGAACAGTTTAGCCAAAATTACATTTAGCTGGGTTTCTAGCACACAGTTCTAGCATGGCAGAGTGATGGATGATTGTTTGAAATATAAGAAAATATATTAATTCATTAGTTATAGAAGCAGTTGTGCTAGAATGGAAAGGTGATTCCTATTGCCCTCATAAAAACAATTATTACTTTCTAACAAAAAAGAAGTAAAAGAAAAAATATTGCTTCAGGCTTACAATATTCTTCCATATGGAAAAGGATATGAATACACTGAAATAAAACACTGAGGAAGTTATGTAGAGAAACAATGAAAATATCCATCCATCGACGGGAAAAATACATAGCAAAGTTAGGGTTTGCATCTGGATTTGGGATAAAAGGCAAAACAAACCAGTCCTTCCATTCAGTCTGATTTTGAAGTTCGGAGGCTTGTTTGAGAAAGAATTCTTGTATCTTGTCATTTCTGTTTGTCTAAAATGTACAAAAAAGAGATTCAGATATCACTTTTTTCCCACAGCAGCAGCTGTTCAATCTTCAGCAGCTGATAATACAGATTTTATAACTCTCTAACAGAATAAGAGTATCTTTCCCACTAAACTACACAGCTATTTTCTGAAGAATTATGTCTATCTTGCTTTGACAGAATACAGATAATCCTTGACATACGACCACAAATGAGCCCAAAATTTCTGTTTCTAAGTGAGACAGCTGTTAAGTGAGTTTTGCCACGTTATGATCTTTCTTGCCACAGTTGTTAGGTAAATCACTGCAGTTATTAAATTAGTCACAGTTGCTAAATGAATCTGGTTTCCCCATTGACTTTGCTTGTCAGAAGGTCGCAAAAGGTGATCATACAACCCCAGGCCACTGCAACTGTCATAAATATGAGTCAGTTGCCAAGCATCTGCAGCAACATGGAGATGCTGCAAGGGTCATAAGTGTCAAAAATGGTTAAAGTCACTTTTTTCAGTGCTGTTGTAACTTCAAACAGTCATTAAATGAACTGTAGTAAATCAAAGACTACCTGTAACTATTTTTAACTATCCTTATTTTGAAGCAAGCTTATTAAGTCGATACAAACCTGCACAGCATGAATGAGATAATAGCGGTATAAACTGATTTTCAGCTTGTTCACTGTAGGTCGATACATATCCTCCAGTCGACTGAAAAGGCGTCTGTCAAGGTAACTCCAGTACTCTCGAAGAGCAGCTAGATCATAGCTGTGAACAAACTGCAGAAGCTGGTCCACTATCTTGTCCACCTAATTAGAAACCCTCCAAAGTAAGTTATGTAACCAACAACTTCAGTTATCAAGAAAAATCACAGCAATAATTAGGGGGTACAATTATCTGTCACAGGATAAAGGAGAGAAGGAAAAAATCAAAATCATGTATGTTGACCATGATTTACCAAGCAAATGCTTGTCTCCTTTATAGAAACAAGATTCAAATATATATAATTAAAATATATTTGACAGGGTTTAATAGTTCAGAGCAGTACAACAATCCATATTAAAGGGGCAGTATAGTAGTACATGTGGGGCTGTCTCTATTACCCAACTTCACATGGGCAAATTTGTTCCGATCCCAATTTCTCTATTTCCTCTCCAAAAACATTGAGGGTCCGACAGCTTGGCTAAGGAGAAACTTTTATGAAACACATGTGCAACATTAAATAAATGGTTAATGGAGATTAACATCCCTCTGTTAGCTCCTGCCATTTTTGATTCATATTTAAGACTTTTTGATGATCCGTATCCAACGTATTAGCCGACTCAAAAGCCAAGACAATTAAAAGTTGTCCTGAGAAACTACAATAAAGATTGCTTCTAATTTCTTTGTTCCAGGATGAAATATAACCATCCAGTAGTATAAAGAATGCAATTGAAAAGATATGTCTTAAATTCCAAATGAGGCAAGCCAAGATTTGAGGTAACAAGATGCAATGGGAACTATCTGGAGTCCAGGATGTTGCTCTTAAAATGTTTGAAGAACAATCTGAAATCTTTATAGCAACAGACCTGGGAGTCACATAGCATTTGCCTGATTGTTTTAACTTTGAAAAAATGAATGGCAAGTGGCAGGTAACTGAATATTAAGTACAGGTAGGGAAGCTTAGAATAGTTTTGGAATATCTTTGGTTACTATCTGGAACAATCCTCATTTGCTCCCTTCAAATACTGAAAAGTATCTCTAAATTGTGATATTCTGATTTATTCTCCATCTGCCTTTAACTCTGTTACAGAGAAGACCATAACCTTTGTTTCGCTATACAGGTAGTCCTTGACTTATGACCATTTGTTTAGTGACCACTTAAAGTTAAAACAGCACTGAAAAAGGTGACTTACGAAAAGGTCTTTGTCTTAATAACTGATGCAGCATCCCATGTTCACATGATCAAAATTCAAGCGCTTGGCAACCAGTATTTACGACATTTACACAATCCCAGGGTCACATGATCACCATTTGCGACTTTCCCAGCTGGCTTCCAACAATGTCAATGGGTGAAGCCGGAATTGCTTAATGGCCACATGATTAGCTTGACAACCATAAGAAAAAAGGTTGTAAAACTGGGTGCTTTGCTTAGCAACAGGAATTCTGGTTCTAATTGTTGTTGTAAGTCAAGCACTACCTGTAATTTGTAGCCAATTTTTCTTCTTTATAACCCTCTGTCTCAGGTCAATTTCAGCTATAAAGGGAATGTCAGGTTACTGGCCTGTGAGTAGAGTAATATACAGCTGTTGTCAGCTAAAACCAATAGAAATAGAAAAGAACAGGTCATTTTAAAAAGGAACTTGAAATAGGACATATAAAGAAAAACCAGAGATATAGAAACATTTACTATAATATATACAGTAACTTTCCAGACAAGAGTTGCATCTGGCCTTTGAATGTTGGGTCAGGGTGCTCCTAGTTGGTAGGATCAGGAGAAAAAAATATTTTATTTCATTTACTTTTGCCATTCTAGATTTATGTTTCATAATTTTCCACTTCTGTCATATTTAAAAAATTACAATTTGGTAACAAGCGTTCTGCATATTGGTGAAGAGCTGGCTGGGACAATAAGGTTGGAATCCAGGATAGGTACGTACAGTTTTGGGTTGGATGTGTGGTTTTTCTTAATTTTATTTCATTCTTTTCATATTAGTTTTGTTTGTATTTTTAAACATTGTTGTTAACCAACCAGAGTTGTGTGCCACAAAGTAGGTAGCAATACATAACTTTTAACAAAATAATTTTAAAAGATCTATCATGATTGCACCCTGGCTTTAAAAGCATTTATTTCAGAAATTACATGGATCCCTGCGGCTCCCGATTATGCCTCTGTCTGAAATATTAAATCAATTTAATAGCTGTTTAACTTTTTTATATGAGATTTGTCTGGACTTAAGTCTTTTTAAATAAATTCTAGTGACAATTATTTTATTTTGATTAATAATCTATTAGGCAGATTCAATAATAGGAAAATATGATATATATAAGCAAAATGTCAACATCTAAATCTAACTAGATGCTAATAATCCATGCAGTCTAGGGACTTTTGAAAGGGATGCACTCTACACATGCTCTTCACCTCCCGTTCTCTGGGAAGACCGGTTCTAAAGAAGAGCTGCAAGGGACTGACTGGGTGCCTTCTAACTAACGAATTGGAAGCAAATCTAAAAATAATTTCAACCAGCCCCTGCTGAAAGGCAGGCCCATCCAGCCAGAAACCACTGTTCCGGGAAGACGCTCAGAATTCCGGGGCACAACAATGCTTTCTCTGTTCCTGCTTCTGGCAGTGGCAAATCAGCGTGAAAAAGGAAGACCGGGGAAGGGGCGTTCTGGATTAAATGCCCTCCCCATCACCTAAACCTCCTCAAACCAGCTCAGGCCTTTCCTCCCTGCAATCCTCACCCGGAAGCCTTTCTCCTTGTCTGCCTTGATCTCCGCATCTAGTTGTTTCAGCGTGGCAGTGAAGCCGCGAAACAGCAAGTATTCCCGCACCAATTCGTCAACACGCTCCGCCGCAGCCGCCATCGCGCCCCCGGCTCGCCGACAAGACGAAGAGACGGCCGGAGTTTCATGCGCCGCCCTACGCTCGCTCGCTGCCCCAATCCTCATCCTCGCTCCGCCCCTGGGTTTTCCTTCGCCACCCAATTTTTTATTACAAATGATTGACTTATATTTACAAATTATGATTTGTTTTGCTTAGAAAACTGGGTCTGAGCCTTAAAGCACTGATATCCTTAAAAGACGTTCGTTCCTTTGACTGATTTTTAGTTGAAATGTTAATTTATATTGTTAGTCCATGTATGATATGCCATACGCTAAATAAATCCTTTGACTGAGAATTGGCAATGCCGATTAGTATTTCAGATTTTAAAGAACCTAGATGTTTCTTAATTAGCTTACTTAGTTATGAATTTTCCTTATCACACATAGTGTATATGTAAATAAAAAATCCTTCATGTGGATGGACCCATCTGTATATTAATGCTGCTAACCCTGTTATATTATTTTTTTAACATGCACGTGCAAGGCCTTTTTAAAGGAATTATCCAGGAGGGCGGGGTCATTCTATGCATTTCAATGTTGATAATGGATTAATATTTTCCATTCAAATAAACAAACAAACGGATAAAATATAGTAAGAAATAATTTACTTGTTTGCCCTCTCAGTTACTGGGCTATTTATGCAACTGACAGTGGACAAAAAAAGGATGCAGCAAAAAAATTGGGGATGGTACTTTCAACCTTCAACTTCTCAGCCTCAGTCTTTAAAAATGTCCTGGTATTGCTACACAAATACATTAAAATCTAAATCAAGTTTTTAACAGAGCAGACTTCAGGATTTATAGGATTATGGTTGCAAAAAGCTGCTGTAGTGTAGACCATGTTCTCCATCCAGTTAAGGAGGACTTATGAAAGTGGAAAATGAACCACCAGTACAATTTCAAGAGTGGTATTATGCACGTACTGATGAACTTAGGTCAACATTTTAAAAGCTAATTATGCAGTTTCAATCTGCAATATCTATAACAACCAGTCATTAGTTTGTTACTGGCGCCAGCAGGTATTACCTGGCTAGGGCACAATTTACCCTGCACCTTAAAATGAAATTCTCCTTTAAAAATAGGAACAGCATTCCTATACATTTTATATGCTTGCTCCTTTATTTACTCTTAAATAAGGGCATTATTATAAGTGTTCTTAGAATCTGTATGCTAAATTCAAACCTTTCTGTACCTCCGTAAACAATGAACTACCATCACTTGGAGAGGATAGAAGTATGGAGTATTTATTAGTAATTTGCAGTAAGCAAATTTGTTAAAAAAAATAAGGCAGAGTAAAAGTAAACGCCTCTTTCATCCTGAGAATTGGATATGTTTCTATGCACCTGATATTTATGCGAAATAGACTCGGCTGCTTTGGTACTACAAGTAGATTCGGCTTAAACTAAATACGAAGAGCGCAACATCCTTATTTGATGACCCTCTGTACAGTACACACTGCAAGTACCTCGAAGCAAACACGTTGAAATTTCCAGGAGCTTAAAAGCTTAAAACCCCGTATTCTAATATATACCTAATATATAATAAACGATACACAAGTCAGACCTATTTCTTTTCTAGGACTCTAAACTACTCGCTTCGCCTCGTCTTATCTTTCCCGCGTTTTTGTTACCATTTCCGGCATCACCTCGGTCGAATCTCTTGTTTAATATTCGTGTCTTCCTATTGGCAGTTGGCGAGTCCTCCTGCGATGTGATTGGTCCTATGTTATGCGCCACTAAATGCTATGGTAAGAGTGTGTGCAGATGGTAGGTGGATGAGTGGAATGTATGCAAGGTGGAATGAGCGGTAGGACTTGGGAGTAACGAATGAGTGAGTCACGTAACCCTGAAAAGTGTAGCTTTTATCTCTCGTATTCCAGGGTCGAGTCTGTAAAGACGGGAGAGCGTGGAGTGAGGAACTGGGAGCATAAAGTGGGGAAAGAATTGCACTACTAAGAAAGGTTAGTCAGGCACGCTGACGTTAAAAAAAGATGGTGAAAAAAGGTGTTTCTACAGAAGGGGATGGGACAAACCCGGAGAATAGCTGAACGCAGACGATGGTAGATAAATAGAGTGGCTGGTTGGCTGTATAGATAATAGAACAAGTATTTTGAAGTCAGGAGGGACGATGTTACTTGTAGTTTGAAAATCTTGGGAAAAGCAAGCTGAGAAAATGACAAATGCTACTATTTCAATATAGGTGTCATTCACGGAATGTTGCCATGTCAGTTCATTGGTCCTTCCAACTTGTCTATGCAGTAGCAATACTCTGGGATTCAAGAGAAGAAATCTTAATTCTTTTGCATGCAAAGTGTATGGCTGACCAATATATAATCTATTAACCCCCCACTTTTTAAAATGCCCTAAACACATATTTAGTCAGAAGCAAGAAATACTTCTCTTTCAATAAGAAAAAAACACTAATGGACCCAGCTGAAACTGCTAGGTGTTTTCTGTTGCTGAATACCAATCAAATAACAATTGGAAGCCCATTAGCAAAAGAGGAACACTACTGTATTGCACCTTCTCTTGTTTCAATGCTGAAAGTAATATTTTGCTGAATTTAACTGGTAGCCATAAATAGCTTTATTACATCCTGTGCTAAGCACATTGGGCTACAAGCATACTCCACAATTTTTGGTCTGAATAAATGGCCTTATTCTCCATTAATTTATTTAAATCATGTTTAAACCATTCATTTGAACTAATGTAGATGTATTCACTGAATATGTACGGAAGAATGATTCTTGTAATCTTCCTCACTAGAGTAAATAATTTCTGTTAAAAGAATCTATATTCGGAGATAGAGAAGCCTTAAAATATAAAGAGACATGTCTAATTCTGAAATACCAACTATGTATTTTTCAAATCTCAGTATCTCTTTTTGTGAATAATAAAATTTTACATGCATTTCAAATTGGCAGAACTAGGAGACATACAGTGTTCCTACTTTTATTGTTATTTAAAATAATCTACATTTATTACTCTATATAATAAAGCACTTCTGACATTTTCATATGGACAACCCTATTCATAGCAGTTGAACAGATAGGCCATATTTATGTAGAAGAATTGCAGGTATAAATTTGTGAGGTTAAATAAAGATAAATTTAAGAAATAAGGAAAAACATTGACCTGAGTTCTAGCTGGTTTTCTTCTAAGAGCTCACTGGTTTCATATTGTAATAAGGCATGACCAACATTCATCCATATAAATTTATAGCAAAACATAAACTGATTCACGGTATAGTTTTAAGCATATTAACTTAAAACTTGAGTATGTCTTTCTATCTCTCAGTTCCATCAGATTTCCACCTGCGGCATACAGAATTGCAGTCAAATGGACAGAAATTTCATGTAGGACTAAAAAAGTGGGCTTCAGACTGGGACTGAAAAACATATTTTTTGTTATCTCTGGATCAAAAGTATAGCCGGATTATATTATTATTATTATTATTATTATTATTACTATTACTATTATTATACAGCAGGATTATCATGATTAGAATTAAACCTAGGGTTACCTGTATTCAGAATCCATTTACTGAGTTATATTATCCAATTAATGTCATTTGCCTAATTTTTCTAATGAAATTGTTGCTTGCATAAATTCTGATATGTCATCTTGAGCCTCCTAACAGAAATACTGAATTTAAATAGAATTTACTATGTCGTACTATGGATGGAAGTTTATTTGGTGAATGTTTTTTCATAAAAATTCCCTATACATAACATTAGAAGATTATAATATGCCAGTATTTGTAATATGCTAATAAAGGTAATCCTTGACTTACAACAGCTCATTTAATGATTGTTCAAAGTTACAATGTCATTGAAAAAAGTGACTTATGACTGTTTTTCACACTTAGGACCATTGCAGTATTCCCATGATTACTTCATCAAAATTTGGATGCTTGGCAACTGATTTATATTTATGATGGTTGCAGTATCCTGGGATCATGTGATCATCTTTTGTGATCTGACAGAGTCAGTGAGGAAGCCAGATTCACTTAACAATGTGTTACTAACTTAACAACTGTAGTAATCCAGTTAACAACTGTGACAAGAAATGTCGTAAAATGGGGCAAAATTCATTTGGCAATTGTCTCACTTGGTAACAGAAATTTTGGACTCAATTGTGGTCGTAAGTCAAGGACTACCTCCATATATAATACAGTATATATTGGTAGGTTGGCCCTTTCACGTTTGGATGTGAAACATTTTAAACCAACAGAGACAAAAAACCCTCCCCAGAATAATACACATGCCAGGTAGACCTCAAACTAGGGGAGTATTAATGAAAATGTCCATTGCTGACATCCTGTTATACCTCAACATGTGAAGGTACTCAAAACAGGGCAGCTAATATATCACTAATAGTATACTGATTATTGTTACTTACAGAATGAATGATATGTATTGGTTAAGTTTTTATCATTAATAGTGATAATTCATTAATATAGCTTTTTAGTATTATGTTAACTATGCATATTTAATATGTATACCCGGACGATAGTCTGCTTGCTAAAGCGTTGATTTATTGTTGGGGGTAACCCCATTCTTGTACCTACCCCTACCCCTGGTCTAATCCTTGTTTTTTACCCTATGTTATACCTTATCTACCTCTCCCTTTTTATCCCCATAAAAATAATAAAACATATTTAAAAAAAACAGGGCAGCTAATAATCTTGAAGATTGGGAAGAAATTTACAAGAAAATGCTTTGTTCAATGCTGTATTGTCTCAAGCTATAAAATTCTCAGGTTAATGACAGCAATTTGCACTAGGCCTGAAAACAATGAAAGTGCCAGTAAAAAAAGCTGTTGTACAAACATAAAATGGATTTAATGCTCAGTTCTTGATAATATTTAGCCAGCACATTTTGCACTTACAGCTTTTTAGATTGTCTGTAAGGGTACTCTCTTATACAACACTTAATAGTAATCTAAACTTTACCAGTTAAAGCAAAGCAAGCTGTGTAATCCAGATACAGCATAACTGATGGCAGTGTAGGTATACTTTCAACATCCTAAATAAACATTTTTGTGTAAGAAAATTACTTATTTAATTCTCAGGCTTCTATTAGATGATATATGCATGGATTAGCAAAAGAGCTATCAATTTTATATTTAATAAGGATATTTATCCTGTTTCAATCCACATACACGAGAGTTTTAAGGACTTTTTTGATAGTCCAAGTCCTTAATATTAATTCCCCAGGTTCCCACTTGCACCCAAGGCAAAGTCCTATTGAGTCCAGCAATGCTCAGTCTAGGCACAAAGGTACTGAGTTCAAAAGCAAAGGCAAGAGTTCACAAAGTCCAAAATTCAAGTCTAGTCCAAAGTCCAAAGAATGAGTCTTAACATCCACTAAGATGTCCGAAGTTCACATGATCAAACGCAGCACAGTCCAGAGTTGAGAAAACTAAAGTCATGAAGGCAAGCACCATCCAGCCATTATGGAGGCAGTAGGAAGTCTCGCCTCATTATTACCCTATCTACACCAAGATGGCTGGATGTCTCTAGGACAGGGGTCCTTAAACTCTTCAGCTCTTTGACTGCTTCATAAAATTTCACAGTGTTGATAGTCCCCCCCCCCAACATTTATTATATGAAAATTTAATACTAGTTTAACTAATAGTACTATGAATAATAACAACAATGATATATTTATAACAGTGAAAATGTTCAACATGCATATATTTTCATCTAGTTTTGGCCATATTTGTCCTTATTGTATAAATATAAGCAATTAAAATGAATTTTGATCTAATTCATTCATAGTGATGGTATAATCTGAATATAGTAAGAAACAATAGGTTTCACATTATGCATGTTTAGTATAGGTATTATCTTTCAGCTTTTGATGGAGATATCTGGAGACTACAGCACCCCATATGCCAGAGTGACTCCTAAATACCATACTCGTCTGCAAGGTATTGAGCCACAAGTGGGCAAAAGACGCTTATCTCAGGCACGTCATAGAGCTACTTTGGCAGGACTGTTCAACAACTTACGAGAAACTGTATTTTCACAGCAAGAAAATTCTGTCTCAAAGGTACAGAAATAAGTATGTGAGTCTTTAAAAGTAAAAAAAAATTAAATACAGTAAGAATAATACTTAGTAATAAATATTCTTCCTGTATTATTCACATTCTCTTACAATTGCTGTTTTTAAATTTCATTTATGAAATTAAAGCTATCGTGGAAGTTTGATTTAGTGCTTTTTCCAATTTCGTCTGTAAATATAGGGAATTGTCCTCTGTGTGCTAGAATTATGTCTCGTGAGTGAGAGCAGGCAGTCTTTTTAATAAAGAAGTAAATACTATGGGAGAGTGCCAACTCACAAAAAAACCAGCCATGACAGACATACCAATCCGTTTACTTTTTTTAAAAACAATTTTTTATTTATTAAATTTATTTGCTGCCCATCTCATTTCAAAGCGACTCCGGGCTTTACCGCTAGTAACCATCCATTTAGCAAAAGGAATTTCAAGGTTTCTCTCTTCATTGTCAAACGCTGCAAATAAATAATGTTACAAATAAATGTTTTCTTTGCAACATGCTAGCTTCTTATTTAATTTTACTTAGTAGAATAATCTTTCTTTTAAGTCAGATGTCAGGGAAGTTGATGGACACCAAAAGTCCTTCTTTTGGCTTAGACCTTTGAGTCAGCAAGCTGTGATATAGAATGAGATATGGAAGTAAGGGTTTATAAATTGATTTCTTTCTGGTCCATGACAATTTGGTATTATCTTAATTTATAAGCCTGTTTCATACTGTTTCATGTATTTTTTTAAAAAATGATCGAAAGCAAGTCTGATTTACCCAGTGCACTTAACACAATAAAAAAAAAGTTAGGAAAACAAATATACATTCTAATCGATTGCTGAGGTGATTGAGATATGTGCAAAGTCAAAGCAAAAACTTCAGTCTGTGAAAGATAGCTACTTCAGAGAACTCACCTCTATAACTGAAAGAATAATTAAGGTTTAATGAAGAGACTATTTTTTTCCAATAAAGTTATCTAGTTCTTCCCATAGAAAGAGGTTTCCTGAGAAAATTAAATGCATATTAAACCAGCTCAGGCCATTTATACAGGTATGCTATCAATAGTCTATCCTCTCAAGCTGTTTTCAAGCCCCTTGCTTCTCAAGTGGTATTCTCCTTCCTGATTGACTATTTATTTCCCTTCTTTAAAAACTTTTTTTTCTTTTCTCTTCATAACCTGATGTATTAAATTCTTTCAGAGGTTGGAAAACAGTAGCCCTCCAGATCTTGCTAAAGTACAGTCCCCATTGACTGTAGCCCATGTGGAGGGCTATTGGGAGTTATAATTTAGCACTTTCCAGTAAGCCACGAGTTTCCCATCACACAGGAGCAATAGGTTGATTAGGAAACCTAGGACATACATGTGTCTGGGTTTTATTCAAGGTGGTGCTTATCACCTGTAAAGCCCTTCATGATATAGGGCCTGGTTATTTGAGAGACTATCTCTTTCTGATAGCGATTTGCCTGCCCAGTAGGATTGGGTAGAGTGGGCATGCTGCAAGTCCCTTTAATTAAACATTGTCACCTGTTGGGGCTTAAGAAGCATGCCTTCTCTGACATGATGCCTGTCAGCTGGAACACCTTATCCCCAAACATCTCTACAGCTCTCCCCTGCAGTTATTCTACAATTCTTTCAAAATCTGGCATTAATTTTATTATTTTTTATCTTTGGGATGTAAACCATTCAGAAATTGGCCTCGAAATCCAGTTAATTAATTAACTAACCAATTAAATGAACACATGAATATTAGCCTATTCAGAATGCATACGATTGGCTCTTTGTTTTTTGTTTGTTTGTTTAGTCTCAGGTTTTATGCCAAGCTAAGAATTATATCCAGGAATTGGAGCAAACTTTGGAAAATCTGTTGAAGATGAAAGGTACTATATGGAAGTGTTTGCTAAATCTTTTTCCTCTGCTATGTCCTTGTTTCTTTAAAAAAATTAGATTAGTGGCCAAGTTATAGAATCAGAATCAGGCTGGAACATAAGAAGATGAATCTTTTGCAGCTCATATTTACTAGCATAACAGATCACTATGAACAACAGAATTATCAGAAGGTGGGGAGGGTGTGCTTAATCTCTTTAAGTATTTTCACATAGATTTGCTTCCATGTTTGATATATTCAGTGTGCATTCATAAGTTAAAGACTCTTTGATTTGATCTCACTCTGCGGAACCTTACAGACATTCCTATTGAGTTTTTCTTGGCAGCAATATGAAAGTGATTTGCCACTGCTTTCTTCCAGAAATAGTTTGAATTCCTGATCTAGTTCTCTCAAGATCTGGCTTTGTAATCAGGACTGAGGGTCTCAGGGGACTGGTGAGATCTCAAGGCTGCTCCATTGCTGATTGAATCTCGTGTATGTGCTTATAAGACTGACATACTTTTTATACTTTTTTTTTTTAATCGCCAGACCCCCTTCTTGTGAGATGGGTGGGCATATAAATATGATAAATTAAATAAATTAATCTATGGCCTTGAGATTTTTTTGGTTATCTCCTGCCCAAATACTAATCTGAAGAACCCTGTTTAGTCTTCTTTGGATCAGCTAAGATTGAATAGGTGCTGAACTTGATATAAATGTGTATTTACCCAAGCCAAAAAAAGGAAGCACCCAAATATCTCTTCAGAGGAATGGACAATTCTGAAGGGCAATGTCAGTCAGTCAATCAGTTAGTCAATTTCTATAGCAGCCTATCTCAGTCAATGACTCTGAGAAGCTTACAATTTAAAAAAATATTTTACAATTAAAATACTAAAAACATTTTAAAACTATATCCTGTATTTATTATCTATAGCTGTTATCCTACATTGTTAAAACGTTCCCCATTGTTTAGATCAGACACATGTGTCTCTTCTTTTATATGATTTAAATCTAGACAATATTATAAGGTAGCAAAATTTGTCTCTGGCACTGTTTACCAAGAAATGAAGGGTATCACAGGTGATATAAAAGTTGATCTATAGATTAAGTTCATTCTTGCTGCTCTGTTTTAAATCTTACATTTTTTGTGCATTTTGTTATTTGTTGTGTTTGTAATGGTTTCTTTTTATATCCCTAGTCTTGGACTGAAATAAAATATCTATTTTTCCCATTGTCAAATATATTATATTAAATACAACTATATTATTATCTTTGGATCAGAGAGAACTCTATTCACTTCCTTTTCCCATTATGACATTCGATTCATTGCTCACGTCATCATTTTCCAGCCTAATTTTCCAGCTGCTAATTATGAGTGATTTGTCCATCTATTCAAGCATCACATGCTGTGATCAGCTTTTGCATCACCTATTATCAGGTGGCCTTAGCTGGAAATGTGGGGAACTGAAACATCTTCAGAGAACATCTGTGCTCCATCACTGAGCTGTAGCCCCTCCCAAAACAGAGCTAGGTGACCTATCGTTATCCATAGAATTTTCTGTTGCTTATATAATGTTCGTTGCCACTATATTATCTGTTTTCATTTTGTTGTATCAGTTGAAATTATAAGTTAGGATTATTTTATTGACAGATACTTCATGTATATTGTTTGGGCAGCCACACAATATTAATAATACTAGCAGTGATAATATTACAAATAACCAATAATAAAGATAATAGCTCTGCTTGTTTAAAATATTTTCCTACAATACTTTCTTCAAATACATTTGATTATACTCAAATTTCAAAAAATGCCTATTACGGTAGTAATGGATGTTCTTTCTGTTGCCAACAGAAGTTTTAAACCTGGAGGACGGCAATCCATCCAGTTTGGAAGATGTAAAGGAGGAATATGTCAAGATGTATTTCAACAATCATAGGTTAAAAAATTTAAACTTTCTGAAAGTGTCCCTTTTAAATATCTCAAGTCTGTGAGCTTCCTATTCTATGAAATTTGCATGGACTTACAGTCTTTACTGAGTTGCAGAAACAACAAGAAGAAAAGTTAATGTGAAATAGAGATTATGAAAGTGCGATTTTTAATGTAATGAATCTCAATCCCACTTTTTTATGCTTGTTTCTCTCTATTCTCTTCGTTTATATTGCTCCCCAGGTGGTTTATGTAGCATGGTGTATTTCTTGAAGAAACAAAATTTGTTGACTTTTCAACACATGTTCATGACAAAAAAAAAATGTGAACTTAGGTAATCCCTCCATTTATTTTTTAGCATTGTACCCTCTTCAGATGTTTTGAGACAAAATGGCACCACGGTCTGGTACTTGATCCAAGAACATGAGAAACCAATTGTAGAAGAAGATGTAAGTCAAAGGCTAACACAGTCATCAACTACCTCGTCTCCTGATCTCATGGAGTTTGAACGGTACATGAAGAAATATGATACTTCTCCTTTTGAATTGATTCAGCAAATAAAGTTATATAGGGTTAAATTGCTTCAGTTAGTCGATCTGAATGAATGAAGACATTTAATAGATTTTAGTAACTGCAGGATAGAAGAAAGTAAGGGGATGTTATATTTCACATCACAGTCTTTAAGTAATGGAAGAATATTATCCTATAATATTTTTATATTTTGTTTATTGTGTAGCGGGGGAGAGCGCAGCACTGACTGCGCAATTGCTCCGATCAGTGCAGTATAATATATTTTGTCTGTAGCTATGGTATAGCTTAGTGAAAAGGTTCATTTGTATCAGGTTATTCAAGAATCCTAGTTAACAAAATGATATTTGCTTTCTTTTTTTATACATTTTATTAAAAAAATTAATTCAGAATAAAAACAAACAAGAACCAATATTGAATGGAAAAGGAGAAAAAATAAGGGAAGAAAGAAGCAGAAACAAAGGTGCAGAAATCAAAGAAAAGAAAATATAACAATAGCTCCAAATAAAGTGGAAATGCTTATTGATACAAATTGCAAATCACTACTTAACCTGAACTGCTTCTGAAAAACACATGTTCTGTTTCTGCTGTTCTTAAATATATCTATCACATAGTATGATCCTGTGTACCTACCACATAGTATAATACGTTTTTTTTCTCAGAGAAGTGGGGACAGCATTGTAAAAATAACTATGCAATATGACCAGCAGGTGGTGCAAGCATGTTTGAATTACAGGACTTGAGGCATTTCTTAATTAACCTATCTGTTTTTTAGAGATGGCAAAATCAGTACAAGGTTTGTTTTTTAATCCATGACATACAGTTATTTTGTGATTTCTTGTCTCATTCCTTCCTTCCCTTTTACAATGATACTTTCAAAGCAAATATGATAACTGTTTTTATAATAATGCAAATTATTCATATTTAAGATTTTAGTGTGAATTGGCTTGTATTTATTTTCTAATTCCACAGTTAGTCTCCTAATTAATGAAAGAAATTAATTCCTGCTTTTTAGGATATACTTAATCAAATAAACCCAAATGCCATCCTACAAATCATAAGGGCAAACAGTCCATCTTGATATTGGTCATCCTTTTCTTTTTCCTTTCATTTGTTCTTCAAGTGAGAAATGTGGATTGGTTTGTACTATGATCTATTTATTTGTTTTCCCAGCTATCCATGGTATTATTGAGTTTTCTCCAATATCAAAAGCACCAATACTTTTTATTTTGTGTCAGTACAACCTTGGCGCCCATAGAGTGTCACAAGAAAAACTATTGTCATTACAATTCTAATCTTTATAGGTCACAGTAAGTGTAGACATTGGGGAAGAAGGAGATGGTGATCAGTCCTCTGAATATCTTTTCCAGACTTTCATTTTTGCCTTGTCAGGTTCTAGTTTGTAATATATTTCTAGTTGTTTTACTGTTAGTAGTCAAGCCCCAAAAACAGAAGCTATCCATCACTTCAATTTTTTCATTGTCAGTTTTAACTGCCTGTTGTCATTAGTGTGATCATTTTTTGTATTTAATCTTAGTCTATTATCTTTTGCTTTTGGGCTGGCCAAGTGAGAATTTCAAGATTACGTCCCAGTGCCTGGAGACTGTGTGTGCTTGGATGGGGAAGAACCATCTCCAAGCCAGGTCTACAAAGACAGCATGGCTGTGTGTGTGGGGGGGGTGTCTTTGAGAAAGCCCAGATCTTGAATATTCTATCTGGGACTTTGGATGGATTAAATGTAATTGTATGTGACGGGCAAGGAAAAGAGATGCTTCCTAGGGAACAGTCAGACATGAGGGCAAAAAGCCCCTTAGTTAATTAGAGAAAGAAACAAGAAGAGCCCACCCTAAGTGATCAGGCTGCAAAAAAATCATGGGAGATTTGTACTTTCAGATTTGCAAGATTCTGTTAATGTAGCCATACAATAAAGTAGAATTAGCTTATGAGGTTGTGTTTCCTGTCTGCTTTTCCTGAGAAAACTGACAAATGGTAAGCAATTTGCAGATATTCCTGAACTCACAGCTCCCGTTGGCCTCTTCAGACAATCACCCAACCTCACAATTTAACTCCAACATATTCTACATAGGATTGCCCTTAAGGACCACCCAAAAGTTTCAGTTGGTCTAGAATACAGTGGTGCAGGCAGTGATAATGATACCTTGGTATGCCCAAGCAACACCTCTGCTTTGTGTGCTGCACTGGTTGCCAGTTTACATCTGGCTGTGATTCATTGTGTTGGTCACTACCTATAAAACCCTACCTAGCATAGGGCCTGGTAACTTGAGGGACTGCCTACCAGCCGTAATATCTGCCCAGTTGATTTGATATGGCTTGGTTGGCATGCTCCGTTTGGCGTGTTTGATTAAACAAGACCATCTGTTGTGACCCAGAAGCATGGCTCCTCCATAGCAGTGCCCGCCTTCTGGAATGCGATTCTTCTCAAGATCGAAACAGACCACACCCTATTGATGTTTCAAAGGGCCTTGAAGACCCAGTTCATCACCCAGGCCTTTAGAAAGGATGAATGAAGTCTGGTTGAATTATGTGGGTTTGTTTCTTTTTTGTTCCTGTCTGGTTCTTGTCACATTTACCATTTTTACTGTTCATTTTTATCTTGTCTTTCTCTTGTTTTTAATATTTCAGTTATATACCTCCAAAGTTGCTGGGAGTCTAGCAGCATATAAATATAATAAATTATTATTATCCCCATTGTTGTACTAGGCTCCTTTATTATCATTATTAAATATCAGCTTGAAAATTTTTAGAATTTTATGAAAAATAAATAGTTATATGCTGGCAATTGTTCTGGACTTTATTTTGGATATATTCATTTTGTGAGGTCTCATCATAATTACATTATATTCTGTATAAATCATGGTTGTAACGTATGTCTGTTTAACATTTTGAGTTTGACTTTACTTGGGAAGCTTGTTTTTTTCCATGAGTTACAAATATAAAAAATGGCAGTACAAACTTAGTGTTTAAAACAGGAATTCCATTTACAATAAGAGTTATATTGATTTTTCTCCTTCCATGAAATGTTTTAGAAAGCAACCTCTTCAATTTGGATTATGATAAAAGCAGACACTACCATTTTCTAGTCCTTTTATTCCTTTGCTGTGAAACATTAGCAACAGATATTGTTAACATAGAATAATGGAAGTGGTTTAATTAAGGATGTAGTTATTGGGTAACATAATTTTCTGCAGATATTGCCTTGTCAGGCACCCTAGATAGAAAATTAACTTTCCAAATTATTTGATCATTCTCATCAGTTTTGTTCTCCTACACTTTATTTTCCGTAGTTAAGCTATAAAGCTCTGTGGCCCTTGCAATTACTTTGGGAGTGCAATTGAAGTAGCGATCTTCCTTGTCAGGCATTTTTATGACCCCTTGTATTTGGTTGAAGCATTGAAGATAATTGATTATTAATCAATATATAGGACATACTCATTTTGTATTATCTTTTTATCATTTTATAAGCCACCACAAGTTGCTGTAACAGTGAAATAAGCAGCATACAAATTTAATAAATAAATACCAGAGTAGTCGCTTCAATTTAATGCAGGTTATTTCTTCAGTTTTAAAACTGCACTCATCTTCTAATGCAGCTTTTCTCATTATTTTCAGATAAGGAGATAATATATAGCCCTACCTTATTCTTTTGCCAACTGGAGCCAGTCAGTTTCATCATATTCTGTTGTTTCCTGACCTGTGCATAAATTTTGTATGAAGACAATGAGATATTCTGTTTATAATAATAATAATAATAATAATAATAATAATAAAGTTGGAAGGGACCTTGGAGGTCATCTAGTCCAACCCCCTGCTCAGGCAGGAAACCCTATACCATTTCAGACAAATGGCTGTCCAGTCTCTTCTTAAAAATTTCCAGTGTTGGAGCATTCACAGCTTCTGAAGGCAGGTTGTTCCACTGATTAATTGTTCTAACTGTCAGAAAGTTTCTCCTTACTTCTAGATTGCTTCTCTCTTTGGTTAGTTTCCATCCATTACTTCTTGTCCTGCCTTCAGGTGCTTTGAAGAATAGCTTGACTCCCTCTTCCTTGTGGCAACCCCTGAGATATTGGAACACTGCTATCATGTCCCCCCTCATCCTTCTCTTCATTAAACTAGACATACCCAATTCCAGCAGCCGTTCCTTATATGCTTTAGCCTCCAGTCCCCTAATCATCTTTGTTGCTCTTCTCTGTACTCTTTCTAGAGTCTCAACGTCTTTTTTACATCGTGGTGACCAAAACTGGTGGTTTTTTACATCGTGGTGTTTTTTACAACTGGTGGTTTTTTACATCGTGGTGACCAAGTGTGGCCTTACCAAGGCATTGTAAAGTGGTATTAATACTTCACGTGATCTTGATTCTATCCCTCTGTTAATGCAGCCTAGCACTGTGTTGGCCTTTTTGGCAGCTGCAGCACACTGCTGGCTCATATTTAAGTGATTGTCCACTAGGACTCTGAGGTCCCTCTCACAGTTAGTACTATTGAGCAAGGTACCCCCTATACTATACCTGTACATTTGGTTTTTCTTGCCTAGATGTAGAACCTTACTTTTTTCACCATTGAATTTCATTTTGTTAGATATGATTCACACAATCAAAAGTCTTCTAGAGTCCATGAATTTTTCATTGACTTTTGGAGGATATTTTTTTATTTTTCTGATTTTTGCAAAATACTTCAGCAATAATATCTCCCTCTTCTAAAATCAATTTGAACAGCTGGATAAGGCTCTAATTTGTGTTGGATGATCCTAAGCATTATTATGCTAGCATGTCGAATTACAGTTACTTATTGTGTAGCAGTTTGCACAATCTCTTAAGGATCTTTTCTTTAGTACTGGTATGTAGCCTGACGTCTTGCTATCAGTTGGCCATTGTGTTCTCCACATTTTCTTGCACAGTTCAGTTACAACTTTTACTGATTCTTCTTCATTGCTTGCCATACGTTTGAAGATATTCTATCAATTCTTATAGTTTTCCAATTTGGTAATAATCAGAGTGTTGATTTAACTTGGTATTCTATTATTAGAAAATTATATAAGTAGGGAATATCTGCTAAGCTGTCTTGGATGTTGACATCTGTACTGTACAGAATTTCAACATTCCTTGATTTCTTTGAATCTGTCTCTTGACATCTTTAGCATATCAATTAGATGTTAGAACCTCTTTCTGGTTTAATAAATCTTTTGGAAGACTTTACTTTGTTTTCCATGTCTGTTTCCATCTTTGATGTCTTTATAGATGTTGGAATACTGTTCCTTCTCTAGGAATGGAATGGTTAGAGCCTTCCAGAAAGTTTTGCTTTTCTTGGTTTTGCCTTTTTTCAAAAATTTCTACTGTCTGTTTCAAACATCCAGTTTGGTTTCTTCTATTTCTTGATCATACTTTTCACACTTTCTTTTCACACTTTTTATTAACAACTTATTTGATTTCATTCCACAGTTCCTCTGGCTCCCATCAATAAGGTTCAGGACTTCAAAGTTCTCCTTGAAAATGGTGGGTATACAATATTCCATATCATATTGTGGAAACTAGTTGGTTTTCTTCTGTTTTAGCCCTGACTTGCAACTTGCACATGAGCAAAGAATCCCTGACTGCACTTTTACTGTTGTAACTGAATTCCTCCACCTACGTGTGCCAATAATGTAGTCAAATATTTGATCTGGTGATGTTCCCTAGACCATGTAGTCCAGCTTTTTCCAGCTT
Source organism: Azemiops feae (assembly GCA_023970755.1). Lineage (NCBI taxonomy): Eukaryota > Metazoa > Chordata > Lepidosauria > Squamata > Viperidae > Azemiops > Azemiops feae. The sequence continues at coordinate 6,536,827 of JALGBA010000053.1, read as the reverse complement.
TCGAATTCCACATTTCAATCATAAGCAGCATATCATATATGCATGTTCTGTCAACTTCAGATTGTATTTGACCACAAGATTTGTCAATTTCTTCTGCATCAGTGGTTGGGACCAAACATTGAATAACCCTCATGAAATCTATTTAACTGTATTGTACCAAAGTGCTGTCTTTGCTACATTCTTCCTCGCTAAAAGGGAATGGCATCCTGTCTTTGTTTTTCATGTTCTGAGCAGTGAACAGTATGATCTTCTGACCGAATGTGTCCAATTCTCATCCATTTCAATTCAGTGACACCCAAAGTGTATTGCTCTGTGCCTGTTAGATACCATCCCAGAACATATTGTGAGAGATATCTCCTTTCCTGTTTCATTCCAGATACTTGTATTTTTACAAACAGACTGTAGACTTGCTGGTTGATAATGCAGTTGTGAGCCCAGAAGAAGTTATGCTCCCTGTGGTCTCCACAGCTGTTTCCCATCTGTGGCAGGGACTCCCAGAAGACAGGAAGGACAGTATTTTACAGTACTGTAGTCAAAGACAGAATTTCATCTCTGAGATCAAGACAGCTTCTCAAGAACCTGCCTGTACTGATGAGGATAGTGTGAGAGACAGTGGAAACAACAGTCAGGAAGCCAGCGGTTCAGTAGCATCCACACCAGAGGAGGTGAGAATTTGTTTCAGAAATTGTTAAAAAAAAAGAGCTCAAGTCAAGAAAAAAGAATTTCTTTAAATAAAATTGTAGCCAAAATAGCCTAGAGTATATAATATAATAATCTTATTACAACACAACCACATTTGGTCAGAATGTAAATTCATGCCACGTCATTACTTTATTCACAAGTTAGCTCATATTGGTGATAACTAAAACATGTTAGGTACCAGATGAGATATGTGATTTGTGGATTAGGTGGAAAAGTTACAAAGCTTCATTTATCAGCTAATACTTATGTGGGTTTCTCCATTGAATCTGTGGGAGATAATAGGCATTAGGGAAAGATGTGATTGTTTTTAATTAAATAGGTTCCAGAGAAACTAATCCCTGTTTTAATGTCTTATGTCCTATGATGTTTTGACAGTACCAGCAGCACTTGTATGGTGTCAGTTTCAGAAAAAGAACATCATCTAGTAAGGAGGCAGAGAGTAATTTAGTTATTATCTTACACTGTTTGATTCTTCTTGAGCCATTTTGATTACAACCAAGCTCAGTGATAACATAAAATAGAAATTAATAAACTATAACCTCATTAATAATTGGAAATCATCATAAACTATAAACCATAAAATAAATGGTCTTGGATAAAAAGAGATATTAACTGTTTTTAAATTTGAGTGCTGAAAAATCAGTGCATAACAGTTACGCATACCAACTAGTTTCATCTTAGAATATCCAAGTGCCACACTCCTTATTTAGGAATCACTAAAATAAATGCTAATCAACAGCAGGCATTTAGAAAGAGATTTCTTGTATGATGCTTTTGGATATAGTGTTCAAAATGCTTTCTCTTTTAGATCCTCTTTGAAGATGCTTTTGATGTGGCCACTAGTTTCCTTGATAGAAACGAAACTCAAGAAATATCCAGTCAAAGGTAATGGTTTTAACTAGATAATCTAACTAGGTCAGAATAACTATTTGTTCCTATATGTCTGGGCTACTCATTGTGTTGGTCAACTTCAGGCCATATCCCCATAGTCTCCTGACCCTACCATAAGCATTCCCTGGTCCCAGGCCGTATGTTCTTGTACCTTTGCTTGTATCTCAAGGCAGCCTATAGCGGAGGTAGCTGAAAGAGGTTTTCTGGTGTTCTACTCTAGAAATTCTGCTGTTTGTAATATTCTGCCTCAAGACTCCACATGCAGACAATATATGGCGCATTAATGCTCATGGGGAAGGCAGTCTAAAATCACATGTTCCAATTGGTTCCACAAGTTTCCTTGGTGGCACTGTGTTTAAAATGCAGTATTGCAGGCTGACTCTGCTCAGTGCCAGGAGTTTAATCCTGACCAGCTCAAGGTTGACTCAGCCTTCCATCCTTCTGAGATTGGTAAAATGAGAAGCCAGATTGTTGGGGGCAATATGCTGACTTTGTAAACTATTTAGAGAGGGCTGTAAAGCACTGTGAAGCGGTATATAAGTTTAAGTGCTAGTGCTATTTCCTGTGTGGGAACATACCCTCCAGGGTCTAATCTCTGCCCCTCAGTCCCCTTTTTGCTGTGAAGGTGATTAATCCTCCAGCTCTAGCAATCACTTTTATTTCCTTAAATGAACAAAATGCTTAACCAGATGCCAACATTCCCCAGAGGTGTTGGAGTGTGTTAGAGGTTGATGATCAGCTGACCACATATAGAGGTTACACATTTGATGATCCTGTGGGAAGAAATTGTCTTCATACTGGTTCATCCAAGCCGGGAATAAATAAAACAACATGGCGACTGCTTTGGGAAGAAGGTTGCAGTTTATTGAAGAGCCAGAAAGATGGTTCCTGCAGGAAGGAGGAGAGAAATCAAGGAGAAGGCCTGAGCACATGTGGAATAGGTTTTTATACCCTCTCTAGCCTTTTGTTTGGAATAGTTTCCTGTTCCTGTGGCATGAACTTTGAGGCTATTTCCTGTGTCATGTATTCTGACCTGAGTTTAGGTGTGCCTCTCTGGTATTCTTGATGGTAATGGGTTAGTCCTATTATGTCCCATCTCAGGTGGGGTATGCAGATTTTAGGTCTTTGTCTTGAGCTTCTGGCTCCAACTTTCCTGACGGTTACATCTACATTTGTATAGGGCTGGCTCCTGCTTGGGGCAGAGAGATTTGGGGGCAGGGTTGGCTTCTGCTCTTAAAATCCTTTTGAGGAAATATATTTTTCTGCCCTTTTAATATTTCCTTCTCTGAGGGGCTGACTTCCCACAATCCTTAAGAAGAGACAAAAAAATCTACTGGGCCAGCAACATGTTGATTGTGGCTTTCTACACACTGGCTTTTGTCTGCCACCAATTGTGAACTCTGGCAGGACAGGCTGAGGGGACAGTGATGCAAACCTGCTCAGATGGCACCACAAAGGAACTCTTTGGGAGCAGCTTAATTTCAGGAGTCAGTGTTTTCCATTAGTACACCGCATGAAAGCAAAGCTAGATAATTGTGTGAATTTCCTTTCAGCTAAACCTGTAATCAGAGGCCTTTATATGCGTTTTCTTGCTTTTTCTTCCACACACTTGATAGGGGACCTCAGTATAGATTATTTTGTTTGCAGCTCAGCGTTCACAGTCTGTGCTTCAGATAGTCAAGAGGATAAACATCACCTCTACTTGCAGATCATTAGCTTCTTGAAAAACCTGTTTTTTGCTAGCACACAACCATCACAGGTAGGATTTTGCAATGTGATTGAAATAAGCTTTGTTAGGACCATTTCTCATGTTATGGAAGAAGTACAAGCTCTGTCACAAAGACATTTGGGTAAGTTGAAAGTGACTAATGCATAAGGACAATGAATCACTTCAAATCTACTTTCAGAGTGCCATAATTAAGTCATTTCTCAGCTACTCATGTGGTAACAATTTTCAACTGAAACTGCCCCCAAATTAGGATTAGGCTTGGTAATTACATGTATCCAACTATGCAGTTTTCTTAGCAATATAATGAAATGGTTTGCCATCACTTTCTGGGATTTTTTTTTTTTACTTCCCACTTTAGCCTACAACCTTGAAATTCCCTGGTGATCTCTCACCCAAATAACAACCACCACCAAGCCGGCTTATCTTCCAAGCCTAAAAAACATCAGCCAAGTTCGGCCACCATCTAAAGCAAAGTTCATTTTGGCTCAGTCATCCCTTGACTTGTAAAAAGACACCTTTCTTAAATCTCTGGAGAACTGTAGCATAATTAAACTGAGCATTTGAGGGGAAACAGGGTCTCCTTATGCTCCACAAGCATCATAAAAAGTTGGAATTTGCTTGTAGTTGTTGAAGATTATGTTAAATAGGTATTTCATTGATAAAATACTCAATCCCTGTATCTTTTAAGGCATGCTGTTCATAGGAAAACCACAAGGAATGAAGGAAAGCAAAATTGCGTAAATGAAGGTATTTAGTAACGAAAAAAGTAGAAATACAATAGTGTGGTTTACAGCAATTGACACTTGATGCCTAAATATGTGGCCATTTGATTAGGTCTTATGGGCTTCTGACACACCTGGGACTCACCTAAGATGACATTATTTAAGGAAAGGACCCTTTCTGTATGCACTTTATTCAAGTGTGTGGAATGGATAGATATTTTTGGGAACAGACATCCCACAAATAACCCAATCCTATGTGCTAAAAAGGCTTCATAGATGATAATCAGGCACCCTGAACTGCAACCAAAAACCTATTGGGAACCATGCAGCTAGTAAGGCAGAAATATCATATGGCTACAATAAACTTATATCTATCCATGGTGCTGCAATCTGGGTCATTTGACTGCTGGGTGGTCTTCAAAGGCAGCTCCATGTATAGCAGTAGTGAGCAATTATTAGCAATAAATAGAGTGTAGGGACACAAAGTAAATACAATTTTAGTTATAAATAACAAACGTTATAGAAATGTTATTTCATTTCTTGTGAATTAATTAGTGCTATTTCTAAGCAAGTGAATTTAGTCCAAACTATGTTTTCACAATAGTAATTCTGAGCTTCATATCCAATACGTGTTTAATATTGCCAGACTCTTACATACTTTAAATACCATTTTGTTCATTAATACATCTGCTGAAGTATTTTTATTTTGCGCAGCTAAAGGTTGGTTAACCAGGACCACCTGTTTTCTCTTTTTTAAATGTAATTTATTATCATATGCAAATACATTGCTTTTCATCTGTCTGTGTCTGATTGCTATCACATGCTATCTAATTTCTACCTTCCCATAAGAATTATGTAGGTAGATTTCAAAACAGGGTGGATCACAATATAACCACCTATTTAAATCTGGTTGATGAAGTATGTTTTGATAGTAAATATTTTGTTTGTGCCCTCTAGTTTCAGGATCTTCCCTTAATGAGATGGAAGAGAGATAACACAATAAAGGGATGGCCTTCACACCTCTATTTTTTTTAGTTTTTCTAGATTCTTGATGCAAAACACTTGGCACACATTTTGTTAATGTTAAAAAAAGGAATCTAAATAGCTCATTTCACTGGCATACTAATACACTCTGTAAGAAATCTAATGTTTAACAGATTTGAAACATTTATATTGGGTAAATGTAGTGGTTAATCTTATTTTATTGTTATTTCTTACCATCTGAAACAGTTCAAAAATGATTTAGAGAATAATTTTTAGCTAATGAAAAAAGGTGATTGTCATAAAGAGTCACAGATTTATAAAATTGGGAATGGTATGAAAATATATTAAAGCAGGTATATTAACTTTCAAAGTGAAATTCACCTAGCATTTTATTTTTTCAAAATATATAAATTTCTTTATCCAACATACTAATGTACAACTAGAGTTATGTATAAGTAATAACTTTCATGAAAGCTGGCTGTAGTATTTGATGAGCATGTATTTTAGAACCTATTCAGAGCCCTTTGTTTTGTACAAACATAGCTAACTGGCATGGGGAGAGCAAATACATTCATAAATATATTATGTTGGAAATTAATACTGATTTATTACATGTCATTAAGTCAGTATCAGCTCATATTGAACATAAAAGTAGATCTTCTCCAGGATAATTTGTCCCTAAACTGGTCCTTTAGATCTTCCAACAGTACACCCTCGCTTCTCTAGGAAATAATGTAGACGGTTTGGGGGGGGGGGAGAGAAATAGACTAAGATTTGTGTAACCTGTTGGACTGAGATTTGAACTTCCAAAAGTATTGGCTAATAGGTACTGGATTGAATGGATATTTAAGGCACTTTCACATCATTGTTTGTTTTACACTATTTTGGGTTTGACTTTGAGCTTGACTGTTCGCACAATATTGTTTGAGGAAATTGATATGATTGTTGTCAGTGTTTCTTTTAATAAATGGTGTTTATGTATATGTTTCACCACAAGCTCAGTAAGCACGCATGATCATATTAATCAGCCTTTAGTATCTTTTTAAAATTCTTTTTAAATATTTTTAGAATGCTAATAAATGAGTTTCCCATCAACTGAGTTCTAGAAATCTGAACACTTAGCAAAAAACAAAATAAAACAGAAATTACATCAGATACCAAGAGCCATGTTCAAAAGAAATTGTCTAACAAAATCAGTTCTCTGTAAGTTTGTCTGTGTTTTAATATTTGCTTTCTGACCAGCAAATCAAAACTTCTGCAGAGGGAGAAGTTGGTTTTTGAAACTAAACAAAAAGCTTACCTATTTAGTAGCACATTCTTTCTTTAACTTTCTCCTTTTTAAAAAAATGCAGATACAATTTGGATTAGAGCCACTCTCTAATGTGAGGTACAGAGTTACACTGGGATTTTGTGTTACAAAATAGTATTTGGATAACTTTTTATCACATTATTATTGTGCAATGTTTTCTCTACATCTTGATTTAAATTTAGTAGACTTGACTTGCAGTATTTTTGAGCTATGAGATAGCCAGCCCTCCTGGTAAGGAAACCAGCTGAAAGAACAACATTCACATCCATAAATCAGCAGGCTCTGATTAGCATCTGCCACAATGTCTTGCTGCATTTATGTAAAAACACAAGTATGTTCAGTATATTGAGAATCTGACTACCAAAGAACTGTTCTGTAGGTCATTTAAACTTGCTATGGAATGTTTATTCATTAACTCTATTACCCAAAATAGTCCGGCTCCTAACAGAACTTTAATTATTATTCTCCTCCACCTTTATTTTTGGCAGGAAGAAATTCTTCAGTTAGACTACGAGACTGTGATGTTGCGATGCACGGAGACATTTGATGATGATTTGTAAATGAACATGTTCGCATTACGTGCAGAAATATAGCTGCGGTTTAACACTTCCTCAATTTCCTTAAAAAAAGAAAAAAGCATTACCATGGGAGATGTTACCATAATTTCTGTTACCATAACATACATCATGTTACAAACAGTTCTGTTTATGTTGGCTTTGCAGTTTCTCAGCAGTTATTTTACATGTATTGAAGTTTAACATTCATAAAATTCTTTTTTAAATATATGTCTTAATTCAGTGTTGCCAGTGTCAAGTCATAATTTTACATCCTATAGATAATGTTAAAAACTAAGGACAAAACTACCTGTGATGCCAATTGTTTCATTAATGAAAACAGCTTTCCATCTACCTGGTGCCTTTAGATATGTTGGAACACATTCCCAGAATTCCCAGCAAGCAAGGCCCCAGATTGGTGAAAGTCTCTTTAAAATTTAGATGCTTTCTGTACTTGTGGCATCATCTCAGGGAAAACTCACAATAAAAGCAGTGTAGTATAATGGTTAAAATACTGGAGTAGACCCAGGGTGATGCAGTATGCTATCAATTGCTGTTCCATGCAACAGTTAACCCTGGTTAAATTGTATATTTCAGTTAATCTCTAGGTGGAGAACACAGATACAATCTCTACAAAACTGAAGCTAAACCAAAACTTCAGCTAAACTGAAGAAGCTTCTTGCATGAGAAGCAAAACATTTTCAAAGAAAAGAAAACAAGAACGTCCAGTTGCCTTTTGGAAAACGCACTTTTGGGACAATCATGACCTGGATGATTGAGAATCTCCATATACAAAAAGCTAAACACCTTTCTGAACATTTTAATGTAAATAGGCTTCAAGAGCCTGGGAAAGAGAATGATGATTTGAAAAATATTATAAATTCTGAATTTCTGTACATTGTTCCTTTATCAAGAAAAAGGCAAAACACCAGCCTAACCCATCAACAGGTGGTTAGCAAAAGGATCAAGAACTCTCCACCCTAACAAATTTAAAAGATAAATTGGGTACTAAAGTCAGTGTACTCAGTTGCTAAAATTTCTGTAACCTAACTCCTTTTCTTTCAATAAATCTAATTAAGCATGTCTATGAAAACCTTGCTTTTTGGTTATAAAGAGATAGTCATATTATAATCACTTTTTATGTGCAACTATTTCCAGAGACAAATTTTATTTAGAAATATCTGTGAAATATACTTCTGCCACTTATTCATGACTTTAAAAAATATGACAGGTGCAGAAGTATGGGCACCCAATGCCTTTTTAAAAAACTGCTGACATGTTAGTAAGCTCCCCATGATTGATTTATTAGGGTTAACTAGGGAAGACAATACCCACAAATCAAGAAATGCCTCTGCTTTGATTAGATTGTTCAATCTATTTTCAACAATCCTGAGCATCACAAAACTGGTCTTTGAGCATTTAAAAATAAAGATCAGCACTTCTAAAGCAGCAGGAGATTCTAAAAAGTACTCTAGATCAGGGCTTTTCAACCTTTTCACCGATTGTACCACTTTTAGGATATGGCAATATTCGAGTACCACCTAGCAAGGTGTCAAAAACTTGATGACCAAAAAAAAAAACCTGTTCAAAGTTGCAATTGCACTGAAATGACTTATGACCATTTTCACACTTATGACCATTGCAGCATGCCTAGGGTCATGTGATTTATATTTGGATGCTTGGCAACTGATTCATATTTATGATGGTCACAGTGTCCCAGGGTCATGTGATCCCCTTTTGCAACCTTTTGACAAGTAAAGTCAATGGCAGGGCTGCTGGTGGCCAAGTGCTAAGGCAGGACTTCCCTCCCTCCCTCCTTCCCTGCCTCCCTCTTTCTCATGCCCACCTCCTGAAGGAAGAATTTGAAAAAAAAACACCATATTTTTTTTCTTCCATATATTCATCAAAAAAGGAAACGCCTCCAGAAACAGAAAAGACAAACTGCTGAGTGAACTAGCTTAAAAAGGAACATTCCCCTTTAAGAATTAGCTACTGGCTAGAAAGGAAAGTAAGGAAGAAAAAAAATGTAGCAAGTATTGGCTGCTGGCTAAGGCAGCCTCCCCAAATGGCTCCATTCATAAGTAAAGGAATCTACAGGCAAAATCCATTCAGGAGAAAAATCAGCTAACAATAGCAGAGCAATAGAAGCTAACACGAGACATCAGCCATCAGCCAAATAGAAATTGCCAAACACTCCTTAAGAACACAAAGCCCACATTGCACAAATCCCAGAACTTCAAAGTCACAAAAGCACATAAGAATCCTTCCACTCTCCATCTCCCTCCCTCCTTCCTTCTCTCCTCCGTGCCTCTGCAGCTCCAGAGGACTCTCACTGTAAGTCCTTGCCTGTGCTGGCTCTTTCCCTTCCCCACTACACTTGGCTAGGCAGGGCTGTGTACCACCTGCCACTCGTTAATGTACCACAAGTGGTATGCTACCACAGGTTGAAAAGCCCTGCTCTAGATGCCCCCAGCTGTGAAATTACATAAAGTAAAAGCAAGATCTGGAAGTGCAAGAAAAATCTCTTCAAACTTCCTCCAAATTGGTCAGATCTACAAAACAGAATTTTGGATCCCTGCAATGAAATGTTTAACAGAGGAGTTATCCATAGCACAGCTTCCCTTGTATAGCAATGATCTGCATGTAAGGAAAACTTTTCTCCAAACTCATCCCCCAAACCATTCTACAAAGTATGAACAAGAAAATTTCAATAAGCCTGAAAAGTTTTGCAACAAACATTGAACTATGGTTACAATCACACAAGATACATTTGGAGAAAAGGGAGTGAAGCATGTGAAGAAATGGACACGTTGCTAACCATGAAGTACAGAGATGTCTCATATTTTGGGTTAGATGGCAATCAGTGGCACACGCAATATTGTGCAGGTGGAATGAAGAATGGTTTCAAGTATATATCAGCATATCTGGAAGTTAATGTTAGTAAAGAAACTGAAAAGAGGCCAACTATCTTAGCAAGACAAACTAAACTACCTCCAAATTAATCATGAAGGATGTACAGGAAAGAAAGCTAAAAGTTCTGGTATGACTTTCATAGTCTTCAGAATTAAATATCAACAATTTATGAGGGGATCTCAAAACATACCACTCACACACACACACAGGCCTGAGAATATTTGTGAACTAGAGGAGTTGGGCACGAAAGAGTGCAGAAAAATTCCAAAAGCAGGAATGGAAAGATTCTTAACTGGTTAGAAGAAATGTTGAGAAGCTATTATTTCTGCCAAAAGTGGAATTAACAAAGTACTAACTGAAAAAAATATTCAAACTTATTCCATATTCAGTTTCCTTACTTTGGGTCTCCAAACAGCTGCACATATTTACTAAGTACATGTTCAGGAGGATGCTTACAAGACCATGTTGTAGTTGTAGTGATAGAATATTTGTAGCTCAGAGTTGAACTTGGGTGTCCTTGATGCCTTGGTAGCTTTCTTGCAGATGATTCATTACCAAACTAGGTAACATAGTGATCATGTTATCTAGCGATGATGTTACCTAGTTTAGTAATGAAATGTCTGCAGGAAAACCAACAAATTCTGATAGCACTAAGGACCCCATAGAAGATGTTGTTTTACTTCGTAGCATGTAGAGGCTGTGTCAGCTTCCATTCATGTGGAGATTCACCAAAAACCACTATTTAGCCAGGGGGTGCCTAAATCTTTTCTTGAAATTGAAAGGAAGTTCCCTGGAGAACTTTGTGCCAGTTGTCATATCTCTGAATTCTTATGAGGCAAAATTGGAGACAGGAATGGATGTATAGCTTCTGGAAGAAAGATGGGATGTAAATCTAACAAATAATAGTAATACAGCTGTCACCAGAATTATCTGGATTAAGAGTATGGCAATTTATTAAACTTTTTTCAGATGTCAAGGATGGACATTTCTAGAATAGGTCCAAAATATAGTAGTCTGGTAGTTCTGTTGTGTTTATTGTACTTTTTTATAGCTTATGTATATAAACTGAAGAAGGATATCTATTACTTGCAATCATACAGTAGTGTTATGCTGCAAGGAAAGGAAGCAATTAAGGGACAGCTATTAACAATCTTCCCTTATTCGGCAGAGTTATCATTATATGAATATTTTTAGAAGTGAGACAGTAGCATCTGAAACAAAATATGTATAAATGGTAATTTATTCAGTTGTTAATCATATTCAGTCCTAACAAGTATATCACCACTGTATTTGTTTCTGTTCTATTCTTCTAAGTCATGATATACTCAAAGCAGTTTACAAAGTCATCACAATAGAAAAACTTGAAATAGCAAAACAGAGCACATCAGTTAAAATAGGAACAGTTTTAAAATGCATTTCAGTTAAATATTAAGAACAGAATTAAAAGATGTTCATGGAAGTCAAGTTATTTTCAAAGCTCATTTAAAGACTAGTTACATAACATATTGAACTACAAACTAGCTAGTTACATTTTAATTTAGTGTGTTGTGGGTGTCCTATAAACATAGAAAATTGGATTGATTAAATGTTCAAAACATTTGAAAGGATGTTTGAAAGGTGAAAGGATAAGGCTGTCTTTCCTAAACCTGCTCTCCTGTTTTGGGCCATCATCCAAAAGACTCCAAAACAAATGGGGGTAGAAAGAAGCAGCTTGGCTGTAAAGTAACAACATTGTCTTGGAAAAAAGAAAACATATACATATTTGTTGATGCATTTTATCTTACTTTTTTTAAAGATATGCTTTGATGATGTAGATCAGGGGTGGCAAACTCGCAGTGTCACGTGACTGTCGCGACATATCGTGACTTTTTCCATTGTCGGCAATGGGGTGGGTGCGGTTTTGCCATGACGCATCTACCCCGCGGGCCATCACAAAATTGATACTAAATTAGCCAGAATGTAATTTCCTGCTGCTGAAATCATTAATCTTGTTTCTCTATACAAAAGAATAATTTCAACCATATACCAAAGAATTACTTCAAGATTTGAAATGTTAGGCTCAGCTGCCAATAGCTTGCCAGCCAGCAGATAAGGAAGCCCTTTTGCCTTTAGTTACAGTATTCTTGCCAAACTTAAGTTAGTGATGATCGTTACAAGGCAGGACACAAGTACAGACAGTGGCATTTATTTTAAGCACATTCTGGATTAGATTAGATCTGGGCCCAGCACAAGAATGAAGAACATGTTTGCAGTCCTTTTTCAAATGCATGCACTATTTGTGGCTTTTCTCGCTGCCAGCGGGCTCACCATGAGGGGGTCCGGGCAGACCCGCGCCGGACGGAGTGAGAAATAAGACACAGAGTCAATTTCTCCTCGGGATGAAATGAGCCCAGAACAAATCCAGGCAATCTCTTTTATTAGTTCAGCAAAATATGGGTGGTGACATGGGGCAAGCAAGGGGGGTTACATTCTAGCTCAGCAAACTATAGGTGATTTCATGAAGCAAGTAAAAACAGTTACAAAAGGCAGGCAATTGCAGTTTCATGAAGCAGGCAAAAGCTGTTACATTCTTTCAGATAAGCATTCCATTCGAAGGCAGTTTGTGTGTGTGAATGTCTTGTGCTTTGTTCGTGATATCTGCACGTTGTCCTTGTGTGTGTATGTTTCTCCTCCGATGGACAATTCACCATTGTTCACAGTTGCTATGCCTACGTGGTGCAGTTACTATTGTAACCTATACGTAGGTATGTCATTTGGTGTGTATCCAACATCTCCACTGTTTTTGTTTTTAAGAATACGAGGTTACCTCATCATCCGAAGAGAGGTGAATATATTGTTTAACAGGTGATTCATCATCATCTAAGGCAGCTGTTGCAGCATCGAGGAGGCTGTTGCGTTCCTCTGCATAGTCCTTGTTTAAACATCCATGTTCGTGGTCCCATAGAGCCATGATCTTTGCGGTGGCTCTTTTTTCAGCTAGCAAAGACAGGCTATTGGAAATGGTGCGAACAAAAATGGGTAACACACACGGTAATATTACACATCCTAATGCAATCATACCTACCAATGCCACGATTGCTTGTAGCCCAGGTAATTGTGGAAACCATGAGCTAAAAACATCGTCCCAATTAAATCCTTTCCAAGTTTGAACAGGGACATGAGTCAATTTCACCATTTTTTCACTTTTTTCTTGAATAACATGTCCAGAGTCATCTATTTCAATGCAACAATTAGACAAATTAAATTTTCCACATACTCCACCTTTTTTAGCAAGCAAATAATCAAGAGCTAGGCGATTTTGCATTATATAAGTATGGGATGTAACACTTTCTGTTGCCAAATGTTTCATAGCAAGCACAGTTTCATTTGTTATTATTTCTAAAACAGCTTATAAGCGAATAATGCGATATATCATATAAATGGGAGTTCAATAGCCATAGGTACCATCCTCGGCCCAGGTAACAGGTCCATAGTAAGCAATGATGACTTCTGGGGTCCATTCATCATCTCTCCATTTGTTACGATGGATATCCTTTGTGTTTATTGCCCGTTTTTTGCGTTGGACATAGCCAAGGTCTTCGTAAACAGGAGCTCCAAGTTGTTGTCGTTGGCGGAGAGGCAAAAGGAAAAAGCTAGGACGAATGGTAGCAAGAACACAGGATCCAAACCAATTGGAAGGAAGGTGGTTATAAGCAAATTCAATGTATATAAACACAGATTAAAATGTCTTGCACAGCTGGGAGGCTAGGGGCAATTTTCCCTTGTGTCTGATTATATCTTTCCAGCGCATGTTTTAGCGTCTGGTGGGCGCGCTCAACCAAGGCTTGGCCTTGGGAGTTGTAGGGAATTCCGAATTTGTGAACAATTGACCACTGATTACAAAAGGCAGCAAAGGCTGCTCCTGTGTAAGCAGGACCATTGTCCGTTTTTAATTCCTTTGGGCATCCCAACGTTGCAAATGAACGAATACAGTGATTAATGACATGCTTAGTGGCTTCACCCCGTTGAGGGGTAGCAATGATGAAGCCAGAAAAGGTGTCTATGGAAACATGAAGATATTTCCATGGGGCAAATGGGGCATATTGTGTAACATCCATTTGCCAGATTTGGCAACACTCGGTTCCTCTGGGGTTTTCCCCCATTGGGAGTGAGTGGGCCTGCTTGCTGCAAGTGGCACACTGCTGGAGAATAGCAGTTGCTTCTGCAGTGGTTTTTCCAAATTGTTTCACAAGCGCCTTTTTATTTTGATGAAAATAAGCATGACTGTCCCAAGGAGAGACAGGAGAAAGAGACATGAAACAGGTAGCAGAGGCCGCAGCGTCTGCAATGTATTTATGATGATGATGAGTAGTTGCTCATCAGGGATGCAGCGGTCCACCCATTGTGTGTGGAGTGCTTGTTCTACTTGTGTCAAGACACCTAACTGTTGCACATTAAGGCGTATGATGTCTGAGGGTTGCTTTCCCTGTGTAAGAGCAGAAAAGAGAGGTGCTAATTGGCTGGGGGAAATGCCAAGATAAGGTCTTATCCAATTTTTTTGTACCTAGATATTGTTGGAGCTGCACTAATGTGGTATCCTTCTCTAAAAAAAAATGTGAGGAAAAATGGGTGTTGAGTGAGAAGAAAGGAGTTTGTGACCCAGATATGAAAAAGGTTCCAATTTGATCAAATTCCATTAAAAAGAAACAAATTTTCATGAAATAGGAAAAACATTTACAAATCTAAGCAAAACAATTCAGAGTCATTTCTTTTGGTTGATGGATGTATATGTCTAACTAAACAATTTAAAACTCAAAAATTTGCAAAAGAATTGCCCAACAATTACTGCCTCCTCTTTCGAGTAAAAAAAATAGCAAGCTGAAACTGCAAGAGTGGGCATTAAATTTCACATCCACCCCCCTTCCTCAACCCAGACTTCTAGGCAGAGGAAGAAGAGAAAAAAAAATAGTTAAAACGAACAGCTGCCCCCCCTCCTCTGTCTGCCCTTCCTTCGCTCTTAAAGCAATACAGCCAGCGAAAAACGAAAGAGTCAGGAGGGGGGGAAAAGAAAAAGAAACTTTACAAAAATCTCACCACCAAAAAAATTCACATCATTTTCCATAAATTCTTTTATACCTCCTCCATAAAACTTTTCACATGCAAACTCATGCCATTGCGTTCCCATGTTACAACAATAAAAACTACAGTTTTACTGTTCCTTTACACCAGCAAATCAACTCATTCACTTCCACTCCGCTTGCTTACACCATTTCACATACAAATATTTCAACATACGTTTTCCATTTTTATTCAAGGCCTTTTTGTTTGTTGTTATCAAAGAGGGTTTTGACCCTTTTCCAAGTCTTGGAAATAACACAGAATAACACAGACAGACATATATACACAAATACCATTAAAACAACATTTATTTAGACATATGGCTTGTCCTGCAAGAAGCGAGAAAAATCATGAGATGATTCCAACCAAACATGTGGTTTTTATAGGGCCCTTTAACCATCTCTTATTTTTCTCACCATTCCAAGTCCAAGAGTAACGTTCTAGAAGTTAAACATATATAAAACAAAACACACACATCAACACAAAGCACCACCAGACATTGTCTGACAGGGTTAAACTTAACAGCCACTTGAAGTTTCAAGGCATCCCAATTGTTCCTCTAAAATTTGCCTTATGGGGGTGTACAATGGCTGTGGAGAAGCAAAAGAATTAGCCTCTCCAGGAGGAGCTGAAGGTCCAACTGGAGATGATTTAGGGGTGACAATTTTATCTGATCGTAACCAGGCGGGGGGGGGGGCAATTTGCAGTGCAATGGTATTAACCCTCCCCTCCCCTAAAAGATGATCAGCAGTGATGGCAACTGGGAGGTTCCCGCGGGCCACTGCCGCACGTACCCCTTGCCGCCAGACTCAAAGATTAGGAATTGTGAAGAAGAAAGAAGCATGGTAGCAATATTTTTCCAATCTTCCGGGATCAGTTCATAACTATTGGCCATGGAAGTAAGTAAACCCCTGATATAAGGGCTCTGAATCCCATACTCAGCCACCGCCCTTTTAAGATCTTTAACCATTTTAAAATCAAGGGGTAGATGACCTCGAATTTTTTGATTGGGATTTTGCGGATCATCTACAAGGCCAACAGGAAACATCTGCAAATCCTCTAAAGAAAGGTTTTCTGTCGCCATCGCTCTCTTCAGTCCAGCTGTAAAAGCAGACTGAGGCGAGGTCTCCGCGTCTCCACTTGGTGGAGGCGGAGGGGGGGCAGATGGCGGAGATGTTTTATTTGAAGAAACAATGTTGGAGCATTTGACCTGAGGACTTTTATGCTGCGTAAAGTTGTCCTGATATGGAGGTGGAAGTGCAGTGTTGAGCGCCATGGCATCGCTCGAGTCCTTGATTGCTTTTTCATAAATTTTCAAACTGTCAACAATTACTTGACAAGTTAAAATCAAGTCATAGGAAGCTTTAGGAGGTTCATTTAAATATTTCAATATGCGCTTCCATTTTTTAGACGTGATGTCCCCTGAGGGGGGATAAGTGGGATATTTTCTCCAAATAAATTTCAACAATTTGATCAGATCATTCTTTGAAATTGAAGATAAGGGCTTGCCATGGTTCATAGAAATAATTTTTGCAGCCTTGACTAGGTCTCCAAGTTCTCGGAGGTGCGTAACCTGGCCCTTGGACAACCCTTTCCCCATACTCACTAAGTCTGACGACTGCGGAGCGCCTCACTGGCGAGAGTACGGGGGCGTCGAGGCAAACAACTAGGACCAGGATCACGTCGGGGTCACCAGTTGTGGCTTTTCTCGCTGCCAGCGGGCTCACCATGAGGGGGTCCGGGCAGACCCGCGCCGGACGGAGTGAGAAATAAGACACAGAGTCAATTTCTCCTCGGGATGAAATGAGCCCAGAACAAATCCAGGCAATCTCTTTTATTAGTTCAGCAAAATATGGGTGGTGACATGGGGCAAGCAAGGGGGGTTACATTCTAGCTCAGCAAACTATAGGTGATTTCATGAAGCAAGTAAAAACAGTTACAAAAGGCAGGCAATTGCAGTTTCATGAAGCAGGCAAAAGCTGTTACATTCTTTCAGATAAGCATTCCATTCGAAGGCAGTTTGTGTGTGTGAATGTCTTGTGCTTTGTTCGTGATATCTGCACGTTGTCCTTGTGTGTGTATGTTTCTCCTCCGATGGACAATTCACCATTGTTCACAGTTGCTATGCCTACGTGGTGCAGTTACTATTGTAACCTATACGTAGGTATGTCATTTGGTGTGTATCCAACACTATTGCTCAAATTAAGATGTTCATTGTTTCCCTAAACAATGTTTGCTTATCAAATTCCTACCCCTGCTCAAACAAACAACAATTTGCTTAGACTGGTCTAAATCTAACTTTGGTCATGACAAAGACTAAAGCAACATTTCATCATTTAAAAAAAAAATCCAAGAGACTTTTTTTATATTAGTTATGAAATTCACCTTATAATCTCCATTTGAATGACTCATTAAGCATAACATTAAAAGTAGTATGGCATAAAATTAAAAGTAGTATGGTAGAGTACACAGATTAAGATGAGTTTAATCCAGTGAAGGGTTTTGTCTACTAAAAAGTATTCTGGTATTTGTTACATATCTAATTGCTTCTGCATAACTAATTATAAAGAAAAAGTCTGGGCACGTATATATCATCTCCATTTACATGGTGCATGCGTGTCATAGAAGGAATCACTGGAAAAGAGGATATTCTACAACTTTGCTTTCTTTCTGTGAATGGAGCAAGCTTTTCCTAGTCTCGTTTCTTCACATGATCAGCAATAGCCCCATGCCAATTTGCTCCTTGGAATGGGGAGGATCCTTAAGCCAGAATTTGTCAGAATCTTTGCTTTCTTATTTGTAAAGAAGCCTACTACAGCATATGCGCCAATTGTTCCTAAGCAGCAAGAAGGACTTTGCTGAAACCACCACGGTAAAGAGAAGAGCTTCTTATAGATTTATAATTGCTCATATTTTCTTTTGCAATAACGCCATGCAACTCTAAGCTCTGGATTCAAAAGACTCATTGGATGCTATGGGGTTTTAGGCTTCATTCCATGTTAATAATCATGAAAGGAACACAACAACTGTTGTGCATGTGTCTAGCTACCTTGATTTATCCCAAATATCCATGTAAACTATTCAGATATATATGTGAGAGCTATGATGAGAAGCAATGTTTGAACGTTTCCATTCATATTTCCTAATAGCCATATAGAGAAAGAAGGATGCAATTGCTAGGCTGGGAAGTAGAGTATGTAACTTTTCCCTTTGCTTACTTCAAAGTAACAATACTCAAAGTGAAAAACCGGTATTAAATCTGAAATGAAGAAGACTGAAGAATGGAATACAGATGGTATGAAAAAAAGGAGATACAACATAGAAATAGAATAGTTTATTTGGCCATGTGGGATTAGACACGCTTAACCATAACATAACAGGAAACTGAAATGGGCAGAAAGGACCTGATTTGGCCCTTCCATAATGCCCTATGATTAATCAGATCCAAATCCCTTTTTTCAGATTTTTAGAAAATATTGCTTTGCAATGCAAACCTTAAGTGTGATATGATGCAAACAATCATGAACAAGTCATCAGTGCAAATCCTCTCAAAATCAGAACATAGGAAATAACTGTCAGCACGAAGTAGGGCTTCTTAGTAAACCAAAATGGCCTACACCCAAGAGAATGATCAAAAAGCATTTCCTCATGCACGTCAGATTGCTGATATTTTTCTTTGGGTACAGTTTAAAAATAAGGACAACATTATATGAACATATATTTATCTGGATAACGTACAGATAGTCCTCAACTTATGACTGGTCACTTAGCAAATGTTTGAAGTTAAAGGAACCTGCCCCCCTCCCCAAAAGTACATAGGACCCAGATTCAAAATTCTGATGGCCACCCCCCACACACAATCACATGGTTGCATTTTGGGTGCCCGGCAACCAGCCGTTTACAGCATCCTGTGGTCATGTGACGATTTACATTTTTTGCTAGAAACCAGAGTTTACTATCCTCCAGAGCTTTTATCAACTTAACCTGATGATTAAAATGTAGGGGAACACCAAAAGCCAAAGCATGCAAATTTAGGGTTTGATCAACTGCATCCAATCAGTTCAGCTGAGATAAAGCTTGAGGGTGTATTTACTGAAACCGTAGCCTAATGTTTTGGCATTAGTTTATTCATCATCTCAAGAATTACGCTTAAGATTTTCTGGGCAACATTTTTCCATCATAGAAAAGAAAATTCTTTCCCATGACCCACATCTGTACTTCCCACTCCCTAAATAGATGATTTCCTGAAATGATGCTATAAAGAAATTAACACTCAGGATGGTGCCAGTCGGCATGGGGGAGGGAATCATGGAGCTGCTTTCTGTACATTAGTCTTGAGCCACACACAGCTCAAGGGCCAAGAAACCCACAAAAAGGAAGATGATTTTTCAGAGGCTTAAGAAACTCTTTTGCTGCAGATTTAAACTTTTGTGTTAATATCAATATCAGAGTTCCTTTCAAAATCAGTTTTGTTCCTCTTCTTCTCTTCCTTTGCATCTTGGGTAGCCAGCTGCTTAGGGCACACTGGAAGATATTTAAACCAGTTAGCAACACAGAACTTGGAACCTATTCCAAATGGAAGATCATAGATGTGCAGGTTATTCACAGCACCATCAGACTCTTCATTATAATCTTTTCTCCAAGCGAGGAGTCCTCGTTCTTCTGGACTTCCTGCAAAACGGAAGTAAGATGGTGAGTATTAAGGCCTCTCAACTAAGTTATGGTTAGAAAGCTATTTGCTGTTACTGGTAAATACCAGTACTAGTATCAGAACGTGTGATTTTGGAAAAGCCCACACAAAAGGTCAGGGGAAGTTGACAGAAAATTTGACCACCTATCTATCCCAATTTTGTGAGAGAAGGAATTTTCCTTTACTCTTTCTCCTTAGTACAAAGTTTCTGCTCCCCACTATTCAGCTAATTTAGGATACCCACAATATTGCTTTGAGGAAAGAAATAATTTGCACCACTTTTCTCCAATATGATAGATTATCTGGCACTTCTTCAACTAAATGGCCACATGCTATCATAGTTGGGAAGGGAGCTTCTATGCAAAACCATCTGATTAGGCTTCCAGTATGGGGGGAGGGGGGAAGCGTACAACATCTAACAGCTGCAAGCCATGTGCAAGCCTACCTGTCCTTCAGGATGAGAAGATTACAATAAATATTTCCCATAATGTACTTGATCACTGATAACAAAATTGTAAGTGAGAGAAATATGTTTCTCGTATTCTTTCTTTCCAAAGTGTAATATGAAACATGCAGAAATCCACAAGACCAGTTCTAAACAGAAATATCCATGATCCCACGTAACAGTACAACACTCTGGCTTTCCTTAGGTGACAACACCAAGGACGCTTATTACAGTGCATCACTGAGGGCTGTTTGCGTCTTACTCTAGATATGTGGGTATTGCTGTTTGTGAGTAACTCCTATGTAACTAAGCTATAATCGCTATACTTAATTAAATAATTTATTATTTTAATATTCAGTATTTGTTTTATCCAAGCCCTGTTAATTTTAATGTCTGTAGTGTTTTTAATGTTTTCATATTTTTATATTCTTGCTTTTATTCTGTTGTATGCTGCCCAGAGGCATTTTATTAATGAGACAGGTGGTATATAAATTTAATAAATACATTTATTAATAAGATAAGTGGTTTCACTAAATGGGCAAGGCTGAATCACATGAGTCTTTCCTAAGGAATTGGCGTTAATATTCCTACAGGCGCTGACTCTGTGATCAGGATGTATGCATGAATGTATTTACATCATTTACTTTGCCCCATTGGCTCCAGAACCATCAACAGAATAAATAACACGCTCTGACATGATTAGATAGCATCTCAACTTTATCTTCAGGGGCAGCAGTTAGAAACGTATAAACGGTTTTCTATTTTTATGTCATGTAGTACTGAACTGCTTGTGGAAAATGGTTTGTACTGAGTCCCTAATAATGGGGTCTGGCCGGTTCCAAAACTAAGCATTTAAGACAAAACAAAAATTAAATTCAGCATAATTCCTCTCTGATTTTACTTACTATTAAATAAAATTTTAATTAAGCTGCATTGTGTTTTAAAGCAAGTGGCCATATAAATCTTTTAAAATAATGTAAAATAACTAAATTAAAATTTGGTGGGGTAATCATTGCTTACTTTTTACTACTTCTCCCACAGCCATTTAAATGTCATAATCTGTTGGCAACTTTTACAAGAGTCCTTAGAGTATCATTGAGGGCTCTCAAGGACCACTAGCTGGTCCTGGAGTAAGAAGGTTTGTACCCCTAGACAAATTCTCAAAATGCAAGTGTAGCCTTTACTCATACCGCTGCACTAGAACCATAAATGCTATCATAAATTCAAGGAAGATGAACCATGATCAATAGTTACCTGGAATAGTGTTATCAAAAAAAAAGCCCAGGAATCCACCAACAAACATGCCAGTAGTTAGCAGCACCTGGATCACTTGGTCTAGTTGTACAGTTCCTAGAAAGAGAACCCAGTGAGTATCAGAACAAATCACAACCTCCCAATCCTTTCCCAAGGGAAGAAAGGCAAGCCATTTGAAATGTTCTTTTTTCTTTTAATAATCAGGCCATGGCATTTACTTTACACTGAAAACATTTGTAGTCCATGTGGAATGTTTGTTTTGTTTCAGTCTTCTACACAGAAACCCTGGCATAAGTAATTCCCAAATTATTCATGTACCCCTGTGATAAACAAACAAGGAATGTAAGAGTATGGGATTCAGTCTTGCAATTTCACATCAATGGATCATTGACTTTAGCATCATGAATGGGACACTTTGTGAAGGACTCAATTTTCAATTCTCCAATTCCTTAATTAGCTCTCATCCAGCAACTGGTAATATGATTGCTGTGCTTCATCCAGTTGAAGTTGCTGGCTTCAGACCTTCAATAATCCTTTTTATGTTAATGATCTACTAGATTTAAGTGACAGGAAATCATCCAAGTCTGAGCAATGCTTTAGAATGCTGTATTGTACAAGATATGTGCAATAATCTAATTATAGTACACAGTAAATTGCCCAAAATGTTGTCACGAAGGTTCAATTGAAACTAGTTTTGCAACTTGAATTCACTGGAGTCAAATCTCAGATTTGATATCCATTGGCAGCTCAAATATAGATTTGGATGTATATATTTCCCAAAAAAAGTTAGGTAATATCGTTCTACTGTATTTGTAGAGTCAAGAGGGCGAATAAATCAGAGCTGAAAAACCTTAAACTATTTAGATGCTTATAGTATCACTTAATATTCCTCATATTTGACTGCACTAGCTGGGATTTACACATTAGTAATAGCCTCCTCAGTTCTGAACTAAATCACAGCATTTGCAGTCATATTCTGCTCATTATATAAGCCACATTTAACAATATTTTTGCATATCCAAAATACCTTTTAGAATAGAGAAGCATGATAGAGTATGAAACCTATAGTGTTGAAGTCTAATATATGGCAATAACTCCCATTTTTGTTATACTTCTAATTATTGCTCTCAACACTGTAATCTCATGTACCTGTTTTTAGTTTTCCTGCATTATTCTCCACCCAGTGTGGAATGGCCAAGCCAGCAAATATAGAAAATCCAAAGATGAATATGTTTCTTGAAGAATTCATGTCTGTGTACTGACAAAGAGGTATAATTGAAACAAAATATATCAAAGTATGCCAATGATTTTACATGTAAACAGATCAGCATTATTATATCATACTAATGTAGTAGCATATCAGTTCCACAATGCTGCCAAGAAAAAAATGCATGAATGCTGTTTCATGGAGTCTAATTCAATTCAAGGACACTTTTGCTTAACTTTACATACTCAGAGCACAAAGGACAAGTTTCGGAGCCCAAAAACATAGATTCTAAAATTCAACATTGGAGAAACAAGAGCCAGGGAGACATAAGTAGAAACATATATTGAAAACATTATCTTCTATTGATATAATAAAGCATATATTTAAAATATAGTAAATTGGGTTATGACAGGACATGAGAATTTGGTAGATAAAGTAAAGGCTTCATAGGAAAGACTGAAGAAGGGAGATAGTTGATAATAGTCCCAACAATAGGATAGGAAAAGCGAAGGGTTAGTGGGGTTTTTTTGGGGGGGGGAGAAGACCTTCAGGCAAGAAGAATGGTAGCTATGGAGAAGAACTGATTCTAATGACGCTTTTTAAGACAACTGAGGGAACAAAATACCCAAGGCAAAATGGATGTCAATACATGTAAATGAATCAGATTGTACGCATAGTACAATAAATATTTGTTCTTGGGCCAATTCAATTCAAGGTTTGCTTCCGGGTCAGTTTAAAGTGTTGGTTATTATTTTTAAAGTCTTATATATGGCATAGGCTACGTTACCTAAGGAACCATTTCATTCCCACCAACTCAGCCCTTCCCACCTGGTGAGGTGGGAAAGGAATGTTTCAGACCCATCAGTTAAAGAATTTTGACTGGCGGGGTCCAAGAAGAGGGAGTTCTCTGCCATTGTTCCTGCCCTCTGGAATACCCTTCCTCCAGAGGTAAAGCAGCCCCTCTCCCTGCCTCTTGAAGAAGTCTGAAGACCTGGCTGCCAATTCACTTTGGGCTCACTGAGCAGCATGCAACCCTGAGAGTCTTGAGGTCTTGGTGGTCCTGTCCCACCTTTTAACTTTTAACTTGTTTTATCTGCCTCTTTTATTGATATATATTATTTTTATATGGGTTTTAGGTCTTTATGTTTGCTGATTGTATACTGCCCTGATTCATTCTGTGAGTGAGATGGGTGGTATCTAAATTCAACAAATAAAAAATATTAAATTGGACTAAATTCTTATATGTAGGTAGATTCTCAATACAAGATTCTTACAAGTCAATACAACTAGAATTAGCATGGTTTTATAAAAGTACATAAAAACATAACAAAAAGAATCAAATAAACATATTAACAAATTGAATATTGATTGGGATGATCCATGTAATTTGGCACGTGGAAATTTCAAATGATATTCAGCACATCTCAATTTGTAAATCATGCTACAAGAAATTTGCACATGGCTCTGTCTTATGCATGCAAAATTATCCTAGAAAAAAATCCACTTACCTGTAAATTAGAAACCCCCACCGCCGTGATGATGCCAAACATCACAAGAAACATTCCTCCAATGATGGGTGATGGAATGCTGGCAAACACAGCCCCAATCTTGCCGAACATGCCAGTCAAAAGCAGAACAAAGCCACCAGCTACAATGACCATTCTACTACCTACCTGTGGAGAGGGAGAGAAAGCAATTACAAGCAACAAAAAGAGGAGAAAGCGGATCTACACCTCACAATTGTCAACTTTGATAGGGTTAGAAGTAAAATTTCAAGATTCTTTAGCTGAGTCAAATATCCTTTATTCGATAGTATGCCAGAGGACTTCCATCTAACAATTATCAAGCCAAAGGTGTCCGTTTACAGTCATTTTGAATAGTTATTGTAAAATATACTAAATAATGCAATTTTTGTTATATATATAATGTACCTCTAAAATATAATACAATGGGTCAGATTATGGTGCAGTTATCATTAAATATGTTAAGATATAACTAGGAATAATAAAATGTTATTGGAATTTATTTTTAAAAAAGGAAAGTAAATCCTCTG
The DNA here is from genome assembly GCA_023970755.1 of Azemiops feae. Taxonomy (NCBI): domain Eukaryota; kingdom Metazoa; phylum Chordata; class Lepidosauria; order Squamata; family Viperidae; genus Azemiops; species Azemiops feae. The sequence goes on along the minus strand of JALGBA010000053.1, from coordinate 6,512,277 downwards.
AGTGCTAATATCAGTTGAAAGCTCCAACTTGCTCAGAGAATGTCTAAATCTATTCACCTACTGTTTGTTATTGTTTTTAAAATCAGGAAGCTTATCAAACTCTGTGGCGTTCTTTGAATATAAGAGAGTAGAAGGGCACATCCCTTTTAGAGCACCTCCCTGAGCAATCAGCTGCTATTTTTAGAAGTCTGAAGAATCACCCACTTTCATCCACAACTGTTCTATGCCAGCCAGAATATGCTCTTGCGAAATAGATGGCCACCTAAATATGATAAATATATTTTAGTTAAAACTATGCCAAAGCAGCATAGTTGGTTTCTGAGCTTATAAAACTCAGGATTCCCTCGCAGTGACCTTCTTTGCAACATGCAAGCCCAAAGGAATAGTAGGGAATTTAAATCATGATCTCAGACCAGATACAAAAGTGTCAATGCCTCATAGCCAAAGCATATGCATCCCTAAAATGCTCCCGAGTTATCTGCAAAGCAGAAGATGCACAGGCTTTTCTTCCATTATTCCTAGTCACACATGGCCACTTTTGGTTTTGATTATTCAGAATCAGACTTACCCGAGTGATCCCCAAAGCGCCAACATTTTCACTGTAAGAAGTGGTACCATTTCCTGTTCCCCAGGCTCCAGCCAGAAGGCAGCCAATCCCTTCTATTCCAATTCCACGATTGATTGCGTGCTTGGGAGGGGGTGGAGCACCAGACAAACGAGCACAGGCATAGTAATCTCCTACTGACTCCACCATGGAGGAGATCACTCCAGCTATGATGCCAAATACACCAGCCAAACTAATCGTGGGCACTCCCCACTGGCCTAAATAGAAGAAACAAGCATGCTAAAATTGAAGATCTGAAACTGGTAAATTTACCTGCAATTTTTGATTTGCCAAATTCAGGACAGCTAAAAGCATGTACTGTTAACAAATCCTTGCAAATATTTTGTAAAATCTCATATCAGTACTGTAGTCTAGTCTCATGTACTGTATGTTGTTGCATTTAGATAAAAAGATAGGAGATTGTTCCAACAGTTTATCTAAATACTTTTTTTTAGAAAACTCTGTACACCATCACAATCATATTTCTAAAAGCCCAAAGCAAAGGCAGATCCAAATGGGAAGCGGAAAGATACAAGAAAAGTGGTGGAGTCTCTGTTTCTGCACTGGGATTTTTCATTATTTGCAATGCTTACTTAAGTAGTACTGATCTAAAATTATTCTCAAGGAATTCAGACATTTAAAAAGGCCAAAGAGCTTGGACATAAGTGATGAAGAAACTGGATAAAATGGGATGCTCCAGATCTAATGGGCCACAACATAAACACATTTTTGTATAGAAGAAACTGAAGATTTCCAGATCTAATGGGCCACATAAACATAAACACATTTTTGTATAGAAGAAACTGAGGATTTCTTCCATTTTTTTGCTATGCCAAACAGGAAAAAGCATCAGCATAAGAATACCTGGGTAAGGAAATCGAAACCAGGGTGCCTTGCTTATGACATCGCCTTTGCTGTCAGTCCGTGCTAAATAACCATATGTACTTGCATCTGAAGGGAGAACGTTGGTGATGGTCAGTACAAAACATAATAGCCACGTAATTGTGAGAGCAAACAGCACCTAGATAGTTACAGATGACAAGAAATCTTTGTTAGTACAAAACATAATAGCCATGTAATGGTGAGACCATCCTTCAGGATGGATAATCATAATCATTTTATCTTGCCCTTTTTTTAGTTTAGTCAATTCAAGGTAGCAAACTTATATCCTGCCTCCTATTTTCTCCACAACAAAGTAGAGGTGGGTTGAACCGAAATAGAATGACTGGCCCGCAATCCCCCAGTCAGCTTTCACGCCTAAAGGACACCTTGAATCCAGAGTTTCCTGGTTTCTAGGCCAGCACTTTCACCATTACGACACACTGGCTCAGTATAATATTGGTTGGGCTCATACACTGCACAAAACCAGATTTGATATAATGTGTTTATCTGCGGATTAGTGAGTTTGTGTCAGCAGCCTAACTTTATACTTATTCTGGCACTCTGGCTTTATGTTTATATTCTGTACTATACCTAATTATATGTTCTTGTACTACAAATCTAATATAGCAGAGTTCCTCAACCTTTCTGCCTTTGTGGTCCGACCACGGGGGGGGGGGGGGGAATGGGTCTGCACGAATGGCAGGCATGCATGCGCGCACATCTCCATTTGCACGAGCGGTGATCACTCACGCACGCCGCTCGCACAAATGAAGCAGGCACACACATGCTTGCCCGCTGCTCACACAAGTGGGGATGTGCGTGCATATGCATGCTCGCCCACAACGCCCACAAGGTTCTATTCTAAATAGATGTTGCGATAAAAAAATGACAAATATAGAGAACCTCCAGAATTGAGTTATTGATTTTCAAATTATCTGATTTGTCTGTTTCTCATATAGTCTCATTTCAAATTAACCAGAACATTATTTATTTATTTAACACATTTATTATAGCCACCTAACACACAAACATGTGACTCCAAGCAGATTACATTAAAACTTAACTCCTTTAGCCCAGTTGTTCAGCCTACCCCTAGTCATAAAAATGTCCAGGATCTGCTACCCTCCAAATATCAACTACATATTCAGTAGCCAACAGGACCAAAAGATGAAAGCAATTTTGAGAAGAGAGAGTGTTCCACTAAAGCTAAGTACACCAGCCTAGTTTATACAATTCAGCACAGACTGAAAACAGAGTTGTTTGTGCCCTACAAACATATTCTTGCTGCCATTCCTCCTAGTTGTGTCTTATTCTATCTAATGGAAGAGCCAGTCTTGCTACTAATATGCAACAAAACCACTGGAACACTTCAGTTACTAAAAATGGGAGAAACATCTGAGAAGGTCTGACTTAAAATTTGTAGTTCCTACACTTCAAATGTTAAGACCCAGAGCAAACCATAGCTCCGTCCAAACAAAATAAAATCATTCACTCATCTAAGACCTGGCAAATGAGTACAGCATGAAGCATTTCATTCTTTCTCTCTCTCTTACCCTTCCCCCACAGCTCCCCACCTATGTAGTACTCCACCTCAATTACTGATGTGACCTTAGGTGACTGAATTTGTGAACCAGAAACTTATCTAGTTCATTATATTGTTTCCAGCAGAAGGTACTGATACTTTCTGGAGGTTTCTTTTAAATACTTCTGCTTTTTGTGTGCATGTATTTGATTATTCAAATATTGTTAGAGTTTACTCACTGGAAAGATCTGGAAGAGGTAGATCTTGGAGAAATGGCATTTTTTGCTTTTTTGGTAAGATGGTAGTGGAACTGGCACATTTTTCAGGTACTGAGAGAATAAAACTATGAAGAAAATAGTTCTAAAGTGATAAAAAAGAAAAAAGTTTCCATTTATGACGTTCTGATTCAGAAATTAATGTAACAGTTTACAGTTACTAATTTCAATACTGATGTTTGCAAATATTAATGTATCAAATACTTAGCTAAAAAACAGAGTACTATACAATGGACATTTTTTTTATTTAATTCATGTTTCTCATAATACGCACAATATGTTGGAATGTAGTCCAGAGTCACAGGAGGGAGGGTTCTTTCCCAGGGATCAAAGAGACAACATAGTTTGGAGTTGTTGGTATGCAGGAAAAGGGCAAAGGCATCCTCCCATTCCCAGCAGTTCACATGGTATATCTAATAGTTATTGCAGATAAGTGCTTTAGACCGGCAAGATTCCTGTTTATAGGAGAGCAACAAAAAAGAAACTACTCTGAAGCAACTCCTCCTGTCAGTCTTGGTTCCTTGGGACTGATATTGATCTTGGCAGACTAAAGCATTTATCTGCAATAACTATCTGCACTGGAGACAAATTCCTTGTGTGTCTAATCACACTTGGCCAAATAAAGTATTCTATATATCCTGTGAACTGCCCGGGTGTGTGTGTGTGTGTCACCTTCACCCTTTTCCTGTATATCAAAGATTCCAAGCTGTTGTCTCCTTCCTTCCTGGGAAAGAGCCCCTCCCTCCTTGTGATTCTGGACTACATTCTACCTCACATTTATTTAACACATTACATGTGTAAATATACAGGAGTTAAGAAGTTTCTTTTTTAATTAATCCATACAAGAAAAATAAAAAGCATTATATTCCCAGTTTACATCATTTTGGTCATTGAAGGAACACAAAACTTACATGGCCGCTATCCCCCAGTGTTCTCCAGCATCTTTCCCTGCTGAGCTGAAGAGAGGCAGCGCCACCAAGGTTATGGTTGGAGCAATAGTCAGAGGGCCAATGAACCGCATCAGGAATCCAATGAGACCCGAAAAGCCAACAAAAATTTGGAAGCAAGAAGCTACCATAATCGCTCCCTGCAACTGAAACAACAAAGACTGTAAATGCATTTTATTCTAATGGAAATCCTTGTATTTAAGTTGCAAGTGATGTATAATTGGCAGTGGTTGGTAGTTGATCAGGAGAGGGTTAATGGAATTGGATGTCATCTTAGTAATCCTAACAAAGTTGCCATGTACTTTATATTTAGTAGAAAAAATAATTAACTGCTTTTATTAATTTGTCTTCTGAATGGTTAACAAATACTGGAAAGGAAATATCTTTTTGATAATGTTTCTGATTTGGGAGAAATTAAAGATAGGAAGCACAAAGTGGAGGCAGTGAGTTTGGTATCTCCTTTGTTCATGATCCAAACATATTTCTGGGGTACCATAAAAGGTCCTCTTAAACATAAGAGAAGAGCAACCATCATGTCACTTTTATCTGACAGGCTGCTGTTCTGGAGGACATTAAGCTACTATTCTCAACAGTATTTAGGAAACCGTAGCAGTTAACTCATCTTGAAAGAAAGTAAAATCGTCTCTCCCTGTAGATCAAAAACTATTTGAAAGGCAAAGTGTCATCACTCTCCTACTGCCTTGTTTTTTGAAGAAAGAGAAGTTACACAGATTTGTCAGGTGCACCACAAAACCAAAGCATTTCCACAAAGTAATAATTTTATACAAACATTCTCAGTGGATTACCTCTCTCATTCGAACCTGCCATAACTCAATGAAATTTGGGGAAGTGGGATCCACCATGCTGGCATTATTGGTCCAAGCAGGGCACTTCCAGGAGGGCAAACTGAGCATGGCCAGTGAAGGAGTTAAAAATGCAAAGGTTCCTCCTTGTAGAATAGGTAGCCTGTAATGAGGAGGGAGATGGAAATGGAGCAATGCATACAAAATACATCATCTACTTTTATATACACTAGATGGCACTGCAGTTTACTCACACAATTTAGTATCAGTCTATTTTCCAAAGGCTTGCTAGAACAACCAGGTTTTGACAGTCTTCTGGAAAATCATAAGGAAATAGGTTACCCTAATCTCTGACAGCAAACTGTTCTGAGAACTATTCTGTCCCCCCTTCCATCAAAAAACTCAATAGGAGTTCAATCAGCACTCTGCATGCAGTGGGGGTTATAATCAATTTAGATACAAAAAAGAAAAATATGAAGATACCAGGCTCCAAGGCATGTAAGGATTTATACATTAAAAATCAGGACCTTGAAATGCACTTGGAAACAGATACGTTGCCAATGCAATCTCACATTATTGGTGTTATGTGATAAATACTGTCTCTCTCCCTTTATCGGTTTATAGTTTATTAGTTTGTTACTTCAACTTTATACACCACTCCATTTCCTAAACTTCCGAGGGGCACCCATTTATGGCTCACCATTGCATTCCGTATCCACTGAAGTTTCCAAATGCTCTTTAAGGGTAGCCCCTTGTAGAACATGTCTCAGTAATTCAAATGAGAGGCCACAAGTGCATAAGTGATGTGAGAGGTCCCCTCAGTGTAGGAATGGGTGCAACTGAAGCACAACAGGAAGCTCTGCAAAAGCCCTCCTAGCTATGACTGCAACTTGCTTTTTGAACAGGAACTCTGAGCCCAAGAAAAACCCCAGATTGTGCACCAATTCTGTTTGAAGCAATGCCACCCCATTCAGAACCAAAGAGGGAAGGTCATCAACAATGAGTGGAACCAAGATGACCCTGGAGGAAGGAGAGCTACCACAACACCTGTCACCCATTCCCAACTGATTCACAAGAATATTGTGAACAATGGTATCAAAGGCCACCAACAATGGTATCAAAGGTCAAGAAGGGCAAGAATGGACATACCACCTCATCCTGCTCCTGTCAGAGATCGTCCAAGTTTAAAATCAATGCTGTCTCCATCCCATATCCAGGCCTGAAACCTGACTGAAAGGGGTCTAGGTAATCCACTTTTTCCAGGTTTCTCCTAAGCTGCAGCACAACCATCTTGTCTAGAACCTTGCCCCCAAAATGTAGGTTGAAAACTGGATGGAAATTGTCCAGAATGTCAGCTCCAGCAATGCCCTCTTGTGGAGGGGTGCACCACTGGATCCTTAAATGGTGTCAACATCCAAGATAGAGGATATTCTCTACTTAAAGAACCTCTAGCACAAATACATATTTAGGGCAACTTTGGTCATTACCAAGTCAGAATGCTATAGGAAGTGTTAAAATATCTATGCAAATATGGGGAGCAACAGAAAAATAATCAGTAAAGGGCTAAAGGTAGTAAATAAAGATAAAACTAAGCTATGCCAGAAATCTGAAGAAAAACAGAGTGGCCAACAGATCGGAAGAGATCAGTTTATACGCTAATACCAAAAAAACAAACACTTAATAGTGTGTGAACTATTGTTATAATATCCTTAATTACAGAAAATAATGCTTTAGAAAATAATGCTTAGGATCATTCAATGCAAATTCTACATGGAAAGGGAGATGCCAGATGTTCAAGCAAGCTTTAAAAAAAGAATGATAGAATCATAGGGCTAGAAGGGACTTTGGAGGTGTTCCAAAGCAGGAGTCCTTATTCCATCTAGGACAAATGGTTGTCCAATCTTTTCTTGAAAACCTCCAGCAAGGGAGCACTCACACCTCCAGGAGGCAAGCTGTTCCATTGACTGTTCTTACTGTCAGGAAAATTCTCCTTAGCTCCAGGATGAATCTCCCTCTGATGAGATTCACCCATTGTTTCTTGTCCTGCCTTCAGGAACTTTGGAGAATAAATCGACCCCCTCTTCCCTGTGACTTGGAGTATTCTTCAAGTATTAGAAGATGGCTATCGTGTCATCCCTAAGCCCTCTCTTAGGGATGGCTAAACTTAGCTAGTCCCCTGAGCCATTTATTATACAGTTTAGCCTCCAGACTCCTTATAATCTTTGTTGCTCTTCCCTGAAAAAAATGGATCTCAGGATATTTTTTGTATCATGGTAATCAGAACTGGATGCAGTATTCCAAGTGTGGGGCTTATTAGTGCAGTATAGACCGGCACTATCACTTCTCATGATCTTGATTCTATCCCCCTATTGCTGCAGCCTAGGACTGCATTGCCTTTTTTGGCAGCTACAACACTGCTGGCTGGTACTTAAGTGGTGATCCACTTGGACATCTAGATCTCTCTCACAAACTAGATGAGAGGATTGTTAAGCCAGGTACTCCCAATTCTGTACCTGTGCATGTGGTTTTTCATGCCTAAGTGCAGGACCTTACTTTTCTCACCACTGAACTACATTTTGTTGGATAGGGCTCAATATTCAAGTCTCTCAAGATCCTTCTGAATGTAGACTCTATCTTTCAAAATTTAGCAATTCTGCCCAGCTTAGTGTCATCCACAAATTGGATGGGCACCCTTTCAATCCCCTCATCTAGATTATTTATGAAGATGTTGAAAAGTATTAGGCCCAAGACAGAACCTTGAGGTATCCCACTGCGTGATTCCTTCCATATAGATGTAGTTCCATTGAGGACCACTTACTGAGTGTGGTTGTCATGGAGAAAATCTATCTGCAACTAATCCCCACTAAATGATTGATCATTTAGTGACCATTTGAAGTAACAACAGACCCCCCCAAAAGGTACTTATGATCCAATTTTGAAGTTACAATGATTTTTCTCACACACACACACCTTCAGTCATATAATTGCATTTTGGGTGCTTAGCAATTGGCTTGCATTTAGTCATTTGCACCATCCTGCAGTCATGTGGCCAGATTTCCAGCATGTACCTCTGGTTTCCGGCAAAAAGTGCCCATTATATTTAATGGATTTGGTTAATGACCATGGGATTTGCTTAATGACTAGTGTACAAAAGTTTTAAACTTGGGTGTGGTCACACAGTGACCCATTTATTGACTGCCACAACTTTCAACCATAATTCTGGGCTCAATTACAGTTAATGGATCAGCCTTCTCCTGTTAGTATTTTTCTCTGAAATAGTTGTTACTAAGGCTAAACATTTACATCACACAAGCATTTACATAAAAAGCCTAAGAGAATAAAGAAACTTTTAAGGATTTTTCTTTAAAAAGTCTGGCAGATGAAGAGTTAAGCATCCCCTTTCTTCTCTGAAGGACAAGATCTATTTCTTAGGGCAGGTTGCAAAAATAGAGCCTTGTGAGACTTGGGTTAAATAACAGGATTAAAGTACACTATGTAACTTATTTGAGTCAAACTGAAATCAAACTTGTAAATTAGCTCCACGGAAACTGCTCCTTTTTTCTTCCTTCCTAAAAGTCTTTTGATCTTAGTTTTTAAAGAATGTTCTGCAGAAATAAGGACATCATTGGAAAGTGGAGGTGTATTCAAGTAATCTCTGTTCTTTATGCTCTTGGAGACACATTGTGCTATTATACAGTGACAAGAAGAGACCAAGGATCTCTCACAGAGAGATATGTAGATGCTATGTAATTAAACTGGAATGTCGTCATGAACATGTCCAGCAGTCCCACACTGAATGGGTTTACAAAACACAGTGATCTGGAGTCTGTAATGCAGTTCAATAGATACCTGCCAAGTACTTGGGATGTTGCAAAGAAACTGCAGCAAAGGCATACAAGGGCCCCTAAACCCTATATACAAGGAAAAGCTTTTTCCATACCAGATCCATATACTCAGAAAAAGTGCATGCCCAAGCAGATTCTTCTAAATGCTCCTTTATCCCACATTGTATTCTTATACTCATTTTTTTTACTTCTCCAGCAATGTGATGCTTGAAAACATAAGTTCTCTTAACTATGTTGAATACTTCTCCTTCATAGTTTGAGAATTTAAAAGGCTGGCTAATATAAAACTTTGAACATTTTTTTATTTAATAAGCCAGGATTCAGTCATTCTATTTTAAGAAATGCATTGAATCATAAGGCATTTATTAGAATCTTACAACTCACTGAAAACTAACCAAGCAAGTACTAGGCATATCAGATTATATCTGGGGTATTCATTAACGTGTCCTGGGTGTGGAGGAAATAGGATTCTTGAAAATATTACCATTTTCATCTGCTCTCTTTCACTTCACAGTACGTTTTTGCTATTTTCTCAGGAGATTGAGAGCAAAATAGTCTTAGCACAACGGAATACCTCAATCTTTATAAGTTTATGTCACAGCTTCATAATCTGCTGTAGACAGCTGAAACTGCATTTCACAGTAAAAGCTACAGCTTGGACTTTCACTGATATTAAAAAGAATTCCAATAAGTATTTTACTGATTACCAACCAAGATGAAGGGACTTACACTTTACAACAGAACTTTGAAAGAAATATTAACTTATCCAACAGGATTGCTTTTTGCATACTTGATTCCCACTTCCAAGCTTCCTACTTGGACTTCCAGTTTTCCAATGTGTGGGTCACTTATTCAACCAACACATGAAAGAAAATGCATTTAAAAGTGCAAACATCACCAAGTAAAAAACCTGTATTTACAACAACAATAATTATACCTAGAGACAAAATCTCTCATTTTACTTCACTTCAAGGCTTTGGCACTGTGCTTTAAGTGTAGCAGAAGAATAAGTGTTTCATATCTGGTGTGTGATCACTGTTCCGAGTCAGACCATGATGATCTGGGATAGGCCCATGGACGTTATAGTGGTCATGAACTGCTGGGCTGCTTCTGAGGCCAAAAGGAGGGTAAGTGGAAGTCCTTCAGAACCATTAAGTTGGAGAACTTCACTGCCAGCCCTGAGACAGTCTCCAGGAGCCCAGGAAGGGAGGTTGCCATGCAGTAGGGAGGCTGGTACACTAGCAACAATCCCAACTGATCCCGTAAGCCCAGCTTCAGAAATTGGGTCTCAATATTTTCTCTCTTGTATTTTTGCTCAAATGCACAGACCCTGAAGGGTTAATTTCTTTGAGATGGAGCCTGAAGGAAATGGCAATAGCAATAGCACTTAGACTTATACACCACTTCATAGTGCTTTACAGAATTCTCTAAGCAGTTTACAAAAGCCAGCATATTGCCCCCAGCAACCTGGGTCCTCATTTAACCAACCTTGGAAGGCTGACTCAACCTTGAGCTGGTGAGGATCGAACTCCTGGAGGTGAACTGAATTAGCCTGCAATACTGCATTCTAACCACTGCGCCACTAGACATGTGCAAATCTATATCAAGATACATTCTAAAGCAAAATATGAAGGGATGTGTTTGAAATCCCATTTACCACTTTGTCAAAGTTCATCTCAGCACTCTCTGAGGATATACGATAAGATAACCTTTATCGTCATTTTTTATTGTGAGCACATTGGCACACATTAAAAATATTCCATCCCCTTTTATTATTTTGCCATTAGGAAGTTTGTTTTCTTTTTATGACCTGAATGATTGAGAAACCAAATATAAGATGCTTATACTGATAAAGTTTTCAAAATGCATTTATTTATTGAAAACATTCGGTAGCTGCCCATTTTATAACCAACTCTGAGTAGCTCCCAATCAAAACTAAAAACAACGTAAAAATTATATTAGAACTATAAAACTAAATACATTAAAAGATTAAAAACAACAAAAACCCGGCACCAAGTCAGTATCTCTTATCCCAGCAGCACCTGAGGGAAAAGATTTTCAAAGTTATGGAAAGTTAGGCAGGTAGAGGCCTGCCAAACTGGAGGGGGGAGGGTGTTCTGTAGGTCAGGAGCTGCTATGGAAAACATATGCTTTCTAATTCCCATCAAGGGGAAGGGACTAGGAATGTGCCTATCCTATCTGACCTGGAGGTTGAGTAGATTCTTTAGGGAGGGGCAGTCACACAGGTAAACTGTTCTTGTACCATATGCAGCTTTAAAGGTGATGGCTAGCCCCTTGGATTGCACCCAGAAAGAAATTAGAGGCCAGTATAGCTTGCACAAACCACTTTTTTTACTCCAATGCTGGACAGTCCTAGGATCATTTAAGAAGAGTATACTGTAAGGTACCTTGATTCAAAATTGTTGCAGTATAATGCACTATTTGGTGTAACATGAGGATATAAACAGACAAACGGATAACACAAAAAGAGTTTTCATAGTATATAAATTGGAACTCTCTTAATTGTTGGGTGGGTTCACCAACTTTATTACTCATTCAATAGCAGAGGCCAAGCCTCTTGTAAAGTATGTTTTTTGCAGTTAAATAAGCATTTAGCAGAACAGATTTGGATGTGGTTTGCAATTCTTAGTAGAAACAAAGGGGTTATTGTGAAATTGAAAATCTCCTGGGAGGGTGAGGAAGGGAAAGCAGCCTTAAATAAATTAGAATCTTGCTTTATTCTAAACAAAGGGCATTTGTTGCCCAGTTCTGAAAGTTTCATTGTTGGGTAGAGAAAACACTGTTTCGGAGAATTACTCTTCTCTGTTTCCTCTCCTTCACTCTGTAAAAAATAAAGATGCATACAAAGCAGCACATGCCCCTTTCAAAAAGTCTCATAATACTCTCTAAAAGTTGTCAAAAGTGAACTCTGAAACTGCTTCAGTTTGGTTAACTGATCTGCTCTAATACTACTAGTCAGACTCCTAATATTTCATTTGAATTTGCCTTTCCTTGACAGAGCTGCACATTCTTCCTCTACATGCATGCTTTTTTCTCCCAGGACTGCCAACTATTCTGGTTTTTTAATATAGAATCCTTCAAAGCATTTTATATCAGGAGCATTTATGATTCAGTTCACTGAGATTACATTGATATTTTTGCAGCAGATGCTTGATATGAAATTGATATTTCAAAGAATCTATAGAATTGGAAAGTTTTGACTTATGACTGGTCACTTAGTAACCATCTGAGGTTACCACAGACCCCCCCACACACAAAAGGTACTTACGATCCAGATTCAAGTTCCAATGGCAGACCCCCTCTATAGTCACATGATTGCATTTTGGGTGCTCATATTTATGGCCATTTGCCATGTCCCATTGTCATGTGATCACAATTTAAGACATTTTCTTTGCTGGAAATTAGTGTTTATTTTCAGTTTCCAGCGAAAAACTGCCATTGTGGACAATGAGTTTACTTAAAGATCACTTAATGACTGCTGCAAAAAGGTCGTAAAATCAGGACAGTCACATGGATGCCTCGACTCATGACCATTATGACTACAACAGCAATTCTGGGTTTCATTATTGTCATAAATCAAAGACTACCTGTAGCCATTTAGGCCTTTGAATCTAATCCCAGTTTTGTGCATATTGTATTTCCAAATTAAAGTTCTATCATTAACCCTTTATTTCAATACAGCTATATAATTTTCTGATTTGTTGGCTAGAGTCAAGACACTGACATAGAACTTTTTGCTTCTTTTGGCATAGCAAGATTTAGGAAGGTCTCCCTAATAGCATCCAAGTAGAAGTCCAGATTATTTAATTCAAAGTATTCCTTCAGTTAAATGAACTGGAAACATCTGCTCATCCCAAGAGACTATTCATCTGTTATAAATACATAGTTTAGCTAGGCTGTCTGCACTGATTTTGTTTAGAATTGTGATTCTAGTTCCCAGTAAATTTGTGGTTGTAACTACAGATTTAATTTCATTCATTTAAAAAAGGAAATTTTCATTAAAAAAAAATTGTAGCTAGTTGCCCAGCTGCCCTTGTGTTTCTTAATTTTGTTAGTGCCAGCTTTTGGCTAGAGCAGGAGTGTCAAACTCAATTTCATTGAGGGCTGTATCAGCATTGTGGTGCCCTCAGGGGGGCCGGGTGAGCATGGCCCACTGGGTGGGCGTGGCTGCGGTGGTCATGGCTGACTGGATGGGCGAGGCTGGGGTGGGTGTGGCCACCTCGATGTTGCTCGTGGGGGGATGCCTGTGAGGGCCGGGCAGGGTTGGGGGAGAACCAGGGGGTCTCTGGTGGGTGGGGCGGTGGGCAGGAGGCTCATCCTGTGGGGTGTGAGGTGAGGCAGGGGGCAGGGTGGGGTGCCATTGCCACGGGGCAAGGCAAGGCGAGGCAGGGGCCGGGGCAGCTGCTGCCTGACACCATCGGCCCACACACACAGAGGCCAGCAAGCGCATGGGGGCCGACGGTGTCCGTCAGCAGCCACAGCCTGCTGGTCCCTCGACCGGTGCACTCTGGGGTCCGCAGCCCACTGCGATTACCAGACCAGCACTTCAGCAGCAGGCGGAGTAGGGGGGAGGGGGAGGCACGTGATGCAGACCGCTGGACGTGCCTACTCCATCCCATCTGTTTTTGCTTGCAGTTGGAGAGCAGGTTGCTGCTGGTCATCTCCTCGGCCCCCTTGCAGATCTTACCCTTGGCCCCTGCATGGAGCCTGTTCCCCTCGCACACCTGACACACCTTGGCCCTGCCTCGGGCCGCCGCCACCAGCAGCTCGCGTAGGTCCATTAGGCCGCCACCACTGCCCGGAGCACCTTGTCCGCCCAGCACAAAGGAGGTGAAGCGGCGGGCTAGGAAGCTCGAGTAGAGGTGGTAGAGCACTCCCACGCCCCTCAAGCAAAAGACCATCCCGAGCGGGGAAAGCCAGATCCCCATCGGCCCCATGGCCACCCATCCCAGCCAGGATTGCATGCCTCCCCACCATCTCTGCTGGGCCTTGGCGGCCATGGCGCCGATGGGGATCCGGCTTTCCCCGCACAGGGTGGCCTTTTGCCTGCTGGCCCTGGGCGTGCTCTACCACCTATTCTCGGGGCTTCCTAGCCAACGTCTTCGCCTCCTTCATGTTGAATGGGCCTGCAGCTCTGGGCGGCAGCCTAATGGACCTGCACGAGCAGCTGCTAGCTGCCAGCAGAGGTGCACGAGGGGAATGCCTTCCATCCACGGGCCAAGGGCAAGACCCATGAAGGGGCTGAGGAAATGACTAGTGGCAACCTGCTCTCCAATCAAAAAGAGATGGGACGGAGTAGGCATGTCTGGCAGTCCGCATCACATGCCCCCCCGACTCCGCATGCTGCCAGTGCTACCGCAGCATTGCTGCAGGAGGGCTGGCCCAGTATTCACAGCGGGCTATGCAGCCCCTGCTGCCGGCCGCCATTGGCCCCTGTGTGCTCACCACCTCCTGTGTACACGCCTTGGGGGCCACCGGGCTGGGCGGGGCCAGGGCCAGGGCAGTGGGGGCCAGTCCCTCGCCATCCCTGGGGCATTCCTGCAGGCCAAATATTGGCCAATCATGGGCCGGATCCGGCCCGTGGGCCTTGTGTTTGACATGTCTGGGCTAGAGGATCCAAAGTACTTTCCTGAAGGCAGAAGCTGATGGCAGAATGACTAAAACCGAATCATCCAGATGGACTAAAGTGTGTCAGGATTTTCAGCCTGATTTGGACTCTATTTAACTGACCTGATCCTATATATTACTTTGTTTTTTATTTAAAAAAAGTTGATCTAAATCTAGAGAAAAGGCACTTGGAGAGAAGACAGCCCAAGGCTTTAAACTGGAATATGTTCTTAATCTGGATTATAATTGGAACAAATTTTCCTGCAGAAAATCTCTCCTTCACTTCCAGATCATTATCTGTACTGTATTGTAAACAAAAAATCACTCCCAAATCATTATTTATTCTGTATTGCAAACAAAAATGTGTGTTTGTGGATGTGTGTGATTTTATTGCAGAAAAATGAAGCCTGGAAAGTTGATCCAAATAAAGCACATGTCTCGGATTAAAGAGCTATAATTTTTCATCCAATAAAATAAGAGACCAGGTTATGCATGTTCTTTAACATTCAAGAGGAAGAAGATTATAGTTCTTCTTCTCCTTCTCTAGTTCTTCTCTAGTTTAATGAAGAGAAGGACAAGGGGTGACATGATAGCAGTGTTTCAGTATCTCAGGGGTTGCCATAAAGAAGAGGGAGTCAAGCTATTCTCCAAAGCACTTGAAGGCAGGACAAGAAGCAACGGATGGAAACTAACCAAAGAGAGAAGCAACCTAGAACTAAGGAGAATTTTCCCAACAATTAGAATAATTAATCATTGGAACAACCTGCCTCCAGAAGTTGTGAATACTCCAACAGTTTTTAAGAAGAGATTGGACAACCATTTGTCTGAAATGGTTTAGGGTTTCCTGCCTGAGCAAGGGGTTGAACTAGAAGATCTCCAAGGTCCCTTCCAACTCTATTAATATTAATATTATTGTTGTTGTTGTTATTATTATTATTATTATATCAAAGAAATAGGGTGGGTCATTTTGGAGAATAACTAGCCATTGCATCCAACAGCACATGTTTAAATTCCCTCCATGATCATATGAATGGATAAATGGTCCTTAGAATTCTTTCAAGGTGGTGACATTCCTTGTAAGGTCATGTAAGGAAGAAGATAATACCCTACCACTGCTTAAAAACTCCCAATAATTATACTGCTTTAAAAGCCTCATACAAGATTTCATTAATTCCTATTGGAAACAGCTGATGAAAAGTTTCTTTAAATAAGTATTTTTAAAAAATATGCACCTTAGCAAAAACATATCTTAATACTGTGCTACCCAGCCTCAAACCCCACAGCTGGCCCCAAAGGATACCACGATCAATGGTATTGAAAGCCGCTAAGAGAGCAAGGAGGTATGCACTACTCTCACCCCTCTCTTGTCAGAGATTATCCACAAATGCAAGCAGTGCTGTTTCTGTCCAGGAGAATGTGACTCTGGGTGACATACAAGCACAACCACAATTAAAACAATATAACAATCTTAATGTCTATGGAAATTCTCAGTCATCCAGGTCATGGAAATGACTAAAAATAAAAACATTAAAAAATCCAAGATTGTGGGATCTTAAGAACTTTCTTGAATGCTAAAAGGAATGGGGCTAACCTCACCTTGGGGGGACTAATGTGCCAGACAGCAAGAGTCACAGCAGAAAAGGCACGTCTTCTGGGTCCCGCCAGATGGAATTCCTTAGCAGATAGGACTTGTGCATGCCCTTCCTGCTGGACCTGATAGGATGGGTAGATGTAATCAGAAAGAGGCATCATGCTGTAGATATATATGACTACCTTACTCCAAAGATAACTTGAAGAAGCGTGCAGATCCCGGAGACGAAAAAGATGGTGCTGATCAGGTGACTTTGTGTCAGAGTGTCCTGCTCCAGACAAAGTGATTTGGAAAGGATGAGAGGAATTGCGACGAGACCTCCAAGTGCAGTCAGGTAATGCTAAGAAACAGAAGAGGGAAGAAATGCAGTTAAAAAGAGTCCTGATTACCAACTGTAATGGTGGGTGCATACAACAATGCTTTTTGTGTGGTGGTGCCTATATTATAGAAGACCATCTTAAAATAAGCTCCTCCTCTTTTAAGCCTCAGATATGCTACCACCTAACTTTTGATGTTGTTTTTTTCTTTAAAAAATGTCTTCATACTTTGAGACTCCCTTTAGCTTGTTTTTGTTTTTACGATCAAGTTTACTGTCTAAATTAGTTTATTGCTTTAGCAAGCCTCCGTGCATTTCACTATAAAGGAAAATGAAGTTTAAATGCCTAAAAATTTAGAAAAAAAAATAAAACAGAACAGACACTTTAAACTATCATAGAACACAAGGCCACACCGGTAGCTAGCATTCATTCTACCTGACCTTCCTTTTCTATTAAATTCCCCCAATTCGACAAATCCATGTGTTGTTGCAGTAACTGATGACAATGAAATCAGGAAACATATGTACCAGAAGTCCTATTTACAGAGAGATCAAAGTTCATATTTTTGTATCTCCATTTCCAAGCTATGCAATGGACTGAATGGTCCATGTCTTTTGGGCGGCATCTGTCTCTTATCTTAGCAAAGGACAGATCTGACCATCTTCCAGAAGTCCTCTGTCCATATGAAAACTAACTCAAATAAATTTTAGTTAAGAAACTGATAGTTCAACTCAAATGGCAGAAAGTACTTTGAAGGTTTTCCTTCATATAAGATTTTGAACCACATGTAAATATTCAACTATTAATTATACCTGAACTAGCAGGATGCTTTGTATTAGGTAAATTCTGAAGTATCTCCCAACTGGAAGGTGACTCCTTGCAGAAATCTCTACATTGTGAACTTTCCTTTGCTTTTGAGCAGCTTACAAGGAATTAAGTTTAAACTAGGCCATACTGTGAAACAATAGGTGTTTTTCTTTTCATATACATTCCTGTGAATTGCTTCATAAGTTATTTGTAGCATTTAAATTAGTTAATCACTTCTGGAGTTCTTGGTGGAACTTCTGTTTGATTTTTGATTTACTCAATTGAAACCAGAGTTGATTTAATTCCTTTGCTAACTTGAATTACTTACATTTAGTGTATTTTTGTATGATTCCTTCTCCATAAGTACACATTCTAAATCTGCTTAGGCTATGATTAACTAAGTGGGTGGTGTCTAGCTACCTCCAGAATGAGGAAGCTGTAGAATAGTAGAAACTCTAATCAGGAATCCCCTGTGTTCCAGTTTCAGCCTTCACACTCAGGTTAATGTGAAGAAGTGACTTATAACAGAAAACTGCTTCTTGAAAGAACTGGTTAATAATGCTTTGCCGGTATGCTGGATCTAGTAATATTTTCTACTTAAACAAGAAGAGACAGGTGAAGTATTGTCAAAGACCTCAGGCAATGGAGAGATAGAAGAGAAATCTCTATGCACAGTTATGAAAGGCATGGTAGGGTTAGGGTTGACCTAAACAGAACTAGGAACTAGATTCCCTTCTGGTGAAGATACACTGTCAAAAAGAAGGGGACAACAATTAATTAGAAGCAGCCTCAGAAATTCAAAAATGTTTATTTTCTAAAATGTATTTATTAAATTTATATGTTGTCCAACTCACTACTGAAGTGACTGACAAGACTTTGCTCTAAGTTGACAAGAAAATCTCTGCTGCTATAAATGTCATACTTTGTCAGGAAAAATTAAAAAAAAACCAGATTCTTTTATTTATTTATGTTTATTTTTACAAATTTGGGGTAGAGGTTGAAAGCTGTGGACTGAAATCCAGGAGACCATAAGTTTTAGTCCCATCTCCAGCATGATGCCAACTGGGCCACTTTGAGCCAGTCCCTTTATCTCAGTCCTAGGAAGAAGGCAGTGGCAAGCCACTCCTGAAAATCTTGCCCAAAAGCTGCAGGAAAGATAGAAGGATGGGTGGATGGATGGATGGACGGACGGACAGAGAGACAGAGAGACAGACAGACAGACAAATAGATACAAACAGACAATTTGTCTGTCTGATAGACATCCTTATATTGTGTTAGCTGACTCGCATTTTTATTTACCCTTTTGCACAATATACCCCTGCCAAGAATTCCCAGCTAACTTGTTCTTTGAAGATTTACCTGAATTCCCAGGAAGATGCAAAGGTGCCATGGAGGTATATCTGTGACAGTGTATGCTAGGTTGTTACCACCTTGCTTGTTGAAGTCTTCTGGTTTTTCTTCATAGTCTAAAACTGTAGCACCATCTTCAGTGAAGTTACAATGTTTGCCATCATCAGTCTGCAGAAACAATAAATTTTCTCATATGAAGAAAATATATGCAGTTCAGGGTTGAACCAACATAAGTGCTTCATTACCACATTAACAATCTAACCGACACTAACCAAGTGCTTCGTTATCATATTAACAAACCAACTTCCTACAAGAGGAGCTGTATAAGAACAGTATTCAAATGAACACAAACCCATTACACTGTACAGCAACGCAGAACACCAGGAAAAGGAAAGAGACCATCTATAAAACATATTCTGATAAAATGGATGCCCACGCAACTTTATCAAAAAATGCCTGACCACTCAACCAACTACAAGACTAATATAAGTTATGAAAAAACCCCACTATCATACATCAAAAACATCTCAAAAACAACCATTACAACCACACAACAGCACTGTAGCACACACACCAACTAAAGCTCTCCAAAACATCTTAAGGAAATCAAAAGACTCAGAAGGAAAAATCAGGAGTCATCTATAACATAGAGTGTAAAGTCTGTAACAACCACTATGTAGACAGACAGGCAGAAGACTAGCAGAGCGTATCCATGAACACCAACTAGCAGTCAGAAGACATGATGAAAACTCCTTACTCTCTTAACATATGGGTGAGCTCAACAACAATTTCAACTGGGAAACTGAGAGTAGTCTAGACCAAGATAAATCAAAACTGCCAGAGAATTCCTGGAAGCTTGGCATTCCGACAACAGACACATAGAAATAAACCATATTGATAGATCATTCAAAAGAGACAACAAAAATTTAAGAAGGAAATAAAAATGAAGGAGATAATTTTTTTTATTGTCTGTTAAATTTTTTCAAAATTCAGAGAATTACAAATTTCAAATTATAACTAAATGACTATAGATGTAAATACATAAATGGCACAGAGTAGGAGAAGAAAGAGAAAAAGAACGTGCAAAAGGCTATAAAACTATTTCAAGATTTATTTTGATGAGAAGTGATATAAAAAAAAACCTCCAAACAAATAATGCGAAAGCCTCTTAAAATGTAACATTATATTTGTCACAGTCTGTTCTATTTCAGGTAGACTGTGAATAGCAAGAAATAATACATTACCTTTTTTTTTTAATTGAGAAGGAAATTACAGTATATGATTCATAGTGAATTAATAATCTGACAAAAATAGGAGGAAGGGCACATATTAAAATGAATATCAGTCCTTTCTCCTACTTTTTTCAAAATAAAAAAGGGAAATATAAGCAGCAAATGTTACATCTTAGATTCAAATGTGTTAAATGCCATTCTATTAGATCTCAGGAGGAAGGAAAAGCATAGTTTTTACAATAAACTGATCAAGTGATCACACAAGACACCAGCTATTGCCCACATCATTCTTGCTCTTTATTTTATATGATTGAAACTCTTTTATGCAGATATTTAATTTAAAATGAAAATATAAGCTTACAATAAAAGTGGGATTGTCTAATCCATTTGCTTCTTTTTCAGCATGTGTCATCTCCATTTCATGGGACATCCTTGAATAAAGCAGAGAGAAAGCAGAGATGAGGCACCAATCAAACCTCATGTTGACATCCTGAACGTGTTGCAGGAATCCAAATTTCATTTCCAGGCATTCATGCGAAAGTAACTATAGAGTTATTCCCACTTCCCTAGCCTGCTGAAATCATTTAACTCATGTTCAGCAAAATTATACAACAGCATAAGGTTTTTAAAACTTTATATATATTTTTTAAATGATCCTGCTTGAGCAGAAATGAATCAGTAACTGAAAGGTGGCTTCTTTCTGCCAATCCCAGGGCTTTCCATGCAGATCTATTGAGCGTTCTTTTCTATACAAAACAATGGTTCATACTGAATAGTGAGATTTGTCTACGTCTTAGACTATATATCATTATTACAGGTAGTCCTCAACTTATAACCATCTGTTTAGTGACCGTTTCAAAAGTACAATGGCACTAAAAAAAAGTGACTCACAACCAGTCCTCGCATTATTTCCATTGTACCATTCCCATGGTCACCCGATCAAAGTTTGGATGCTTGGCAACAGGCCTATATTAGTGATGGTTGTAGCATCTCAGGGTCACATGATTGCCCTTTGAGAACTTCCCATACAGCTTCTGACAAGGAAAGTCAATGCAAGAAGCCAGATTCGCCTAATGGCATTTAACAACTGCAGTGATTCGTTTAACACAGGGGTGTCAAACTGCCGGCCCGCGGGCCGGACGCGTCACGAGGAAACCACGCCCACCCCATTGCCGGCAATGGGGGGAAAGTTCCGATATATTACGCGATGTCACGTGATGTCGTGAGTTTGACATGTCTGGTTTAACAATTGTGGCAAAAAAAGGTCATAAAATTAGGCCCAAGTCATTTGCTTAACAACAGAAATTCTGGTCCCAATTGTGGTTGTAACTTGAGGACTACCTGTACAACTAGGATGATGATTACTATTTTAAAAGGCACATTTGCCTAAATGAAAAAAGAAGAAGAAAATGTTAAAAGTTGCTTCCTTAATTAAATCCTATCTTTGCTGTACTAGGAATATTATATTGTGTTGTCAGGCTAGTAAAGCTTCATTTTTACTATTATTGCCTTTTTATTGGCCTTCTATATGCTTATTAAATACTAATCTCTTTCTTCCTCCACCCCAAAAACCATGTAAATCCAATTCTCTTTAACCAACTAAAAATATATACCTGAGGATATATTGTAAGATTGCAATGTAATTGTAATTGTAATATTATGATTGTAACATAAATATAATTATAATTGTACTATTTATTCTGGAGTTTTATTAACAATGCAAATGAATGTTTTATAGATAAATTAAAAGTAATTCTATTAGATGAATGGAAAAAAATGGTATTATTTTTATTTATTTATTACATTTATTTATACCGCATCTCACTATGGGGTTACTCTGGGCAGCTTACAACAATAAAATGTAAAATTATAAATATTGTAAATATAACAATAGTAAAAAGCAATGAAAGTACAG
The DNA here is from genome assembly GCA_023970755.1 of Azemiops feae. Lineage (NCBI taxonomy): Eukaryota > Metazoa > Chordata > Lepidosauria > Squamata > Viperidae > Azemiops > Azemiops feae. The sequence goes on along the minus strand of JALGBA010000053.1, from coordinate 6,490,559 downwards.
TAATATGAATTAAAAGATGGCAGGGAGGGAGCAGGATGTATAGGGGGGAGATGGGGTCTGCTATTAGTCTAATAAACTCCTCCATATGATGCTCTTCCATTGGGTACAGAGACCAAGTGATAGAGTCTTCAGGCTCTCATGGAAGTCCTTATACAATAAGAATCCTTTCTGACCCAACACTGTGTATATATTTTGGACTAAAATTCCCATCAATAGGTATTGTGGTTAAAGTTATAGCCAAATACATTCATAAGGCACTAGATTGGAAATTCAATACACATTACATTAATCCTGCAAAAAAATTTTCCCCAAATTCTACTAGTTGACTATAGACTTTCAAAGGCCCCAAAGCTCTTTGTAACCATCAAAATCAAGCTATCTAATACTCCCCAGATGCTTTTGTCTTTACCACCTGTCAGCCCCCATTCTGCATGGACCAAAATAAGCAATTGTCATGCTCCAAAACACCTGCATATCACAGGATTAATGGAACCTAATATAAAGTAGTGTTAGATTTGTTCAGTAATATAAGAAGTCAGAATTCTTCACTTAAAAAACCCTCATCTGTGTTCTGAAACAAGTTAAACATAGTTCTGGCTAATAATGACAGGGATACTAAATCTTATATATAGCAATTGAAAGCATACTCAGATAGTCACCTTTCTGATATTTAACCACAGTTATGAAGACTCTACCTTGTGTATGAATCCAAAAGGGCTGAAGATCACTTCTTCCATCTCCAAAGTTAAATATCACTCCTTCCCTATTTTTACAGGGTTATGGCATGGCTTCAGTACAGATTTTCTTTAAGCTCACTATTTATTAACCATGAATAATTCACTGTGTAACTAACATTTTTGATCAATAATTCAATATATTGTGTCTCTACAATTATTAATGGAAGCATACCATGCCTGGCATTACTGTCTTGCCATTTTGCTCCTGTATTAACTCAAGAACCTCTTTTGGTTACTGTGTTCAGGCATCACATCAATCATAGGTTATTGTAACACAAACTAGCCTAGCTTCCCCCTCCACTCCAGCATAGCTGTATGTCAAAATAATTTGTTTGCCAATGGTTGTAACCTGCTATTCAATTCATTTCATCTACAATCAGCAAACCGATTACTTAAAAAATACAGATGATGTAAAAATTAAGTAATGAATGTTGCCTAGAGGCAGAAACCAACAACAAATAAAATAATTTTGCACCTGAAGTCTTAAGCCAGGTAATCAATAGTCAAACCAGCCAGACAGGTTGTAAGCCCCAGCACTAGCAATCTCAGAATAAATACTCCACTCAAATATTTATATTATTTAACTGCTATTTGCCATTATTTCTGAGAAAAATCACAGAAGACGAACAGAAGAAAAAGCAGGAAAAGAAAAGGATGAGTAGGAGAGTGAATACAGTTTGAGTGCTTTGACCACTTGGCCATGTCACCCCAGTTTATTATGAGGAGACAAAAAAGGACACCCTATGGTTCTAAAGTTCTGTGGTTCTAAGAAGGTGATAATCACTTAAGACAAAATGAGATTCAGTAGTTTCACTTTCAGATCTTTTTAGATTAGGCCACGGGGGGGGGCAAACTCACCACGTCATGTGACGTGCCGCGACGTATCGCGACTATTTTTGCATTGCCGGCAATGGGGTGGGCGCAGCTTCAGTATGATGAAACCGGCCCACGGGGCAGCAGTTTGACACCCCTGTATTAAGCCTATCTTTCAAAACCTGGGCAACTTGAGATATATAGATTTCATGCACAGAGTTCTCAAGAACAGCAATGCAGTCTGAAGATTGGAAGTCCTTTCAGTTTTGGGAGCTGAAGCCCTCATGACTGGAAGTTTAGGAAAAGATGTGCTTGACAGTGACAGTTCATCTCCATAACAAGGACATTTATTTTGGAATACTACTGATTTCTCTGATAGATTATGAAAATTACTTCTACTGATAGTATTGGGTAGTTTTAGGAGAAAATATATCTTAGGAAAAAATGAAAAGAATTTAAACAGAATTTTAATTTTCTATTATTTTAAGGATTTGTTAATTTTATTTTTATGGTTTATGTAAAACTATCATTTATTGTCAGGCCTTTTGAGTACATTTCTAGAAGTGGTACATTAAGCAATATTAATATGAAGCTAATGATAATCCATACCCTGGTTTCTACATATTGACAGATAATATGTGTATATAAAAATCTGTGTTCTCTGATAAGCAACGGACCTTGAGCTTTTCAGTTATTTTCCAGTCATTGAGGCAGCAGTTACAGTACTCAAAAGAAACCATTACAACATTACTTGGGGAGGTGAAGAAGCCACAGGTGGCCAATATAATTATAACTGAGTAATTTATTGGGCAAGACCCAGCCTGAGTTTAAAATGTATCATAAATGTAAAACAGTTACTAACTGATAATTGCTTGGTTATAGATGAAGGTCCACTTAATCCCAAAGTACTTGGCTGGCTTACCATTTTGGTAACCAAAGGAAAAGAAAAAAATAGTCATAATACTGTTAGAATGACAAAATTATAGGTGCAATCTTGAGTGACGTGACAAAATGTGTCTAGGGAACATTAGGAAAAAGCACAATGGTTTTGGGGTGGAGACATGTGAGCCATCCTCCGTCTTCTTGAATCTGGCATTCACGGACCCCGCCGGAGCGAAGGGGAAGCAGGTTCAAAGCCAGATTCAAGACGACGGAGGAAGGCTCACATGTCTCCACCCCAAAACCCCCAGCCAGCCTGCTGGCCTTTCGAACTGCCCTGGGGTTAGATCTGGCATTGATGGATCTGGCCGGAGCGAAGGGGAAGCAGGATCAAAGCCCTTCTTTCGGCGGCAAAGAATGTAGCCAGGCGGGATTCGCCTGGGGGTTGTGCCGGCTCTTCCTCAGGGCTGGCTGCAGCAATGAATGAGCGCTTCCCGGCTCGCTGCTTTTCTCCGGCTGCGGCCGTGCGCAACGCACCAGAGGGAGTCTGGCAGCCGCGGCCCTTTCCCCGCCCCCGTGCGCTCCTCCGCTGCCTGCGCTCTCGTCCCCCTGCGGAAGAACGGCGGCTGTGCTGGCCTCGAAGAAATTAAAACTGAGTGATGGAGGGAGGGAGGGACAATGGAAGGGAGGGAGGGAAGGAGGAAGGGACAAGGAAGGAAGGAAGGAAGGAAGGAAGGAAGGAAGGAAGGAAGGAAGGAAGGAATGGACAATGGGAGAGAGGGAGGGAAGGAAGGCACCCACCCCAGTCCCACCCCCCTCCACCAGAGACCCATGGATTCCCCCCCACAGGCACCCCACAACCTGAGTGATGAGCTGCCCCCCCCCGGCCATTGACTTCGCTTGTCAAAAAGTTGCAAAAGGTGATCACATGACCCTGGGACACTGTGAACGTCATAAGTATGAATCAGTTGCCAAGCATCCGAATGTAAATCACATGACCCTGGGGATGCTGCAACAGTCATAAGTGTGAAAAATGGTCATAAGTCACTTTTTTCAGTGCTATTGTAACTTCGAACAGTCACTAAGCAGATTGTTGTAAGTCGAGGACTACCTGTACTTTATCATTTTTTCCCTTTTGGGGGGGGTCAGGTTTTTGACACCTTGCTGGGTGAGTGGTGGTACTCAGATGTTGCCTTATCCTAAAAGTGGTACAATGGGTGAAAAGGTTGAAAAGCCCTGTCCTAGTGGACAATCACTTAAATATGAGCCAGCAGTGTGCTGCAGCTGCCAAAAAGGCCAACACAGTGCTAGGCTGCATTAACAGAGGGATAGAATCAAGATCACATGAAGTGTTAATACCACTTTACAATGCCTTCGTAAGGCCACACTTGGAATACTGCATCCAGTTTTGGTCACCACGATGTAAAAAAGATGTTGAGACTCTAGAAAGAATACAGAGAAGAGCAACAAAGATGATTAGGGGACTGGAGGCTAAAGCATATAAGGAATGGCTGCTGGAATTGGGTATGTCTAGTTTAATGAAGAGAAGGATGAGCGGGGATATGATAGCAGTGTTCCAATATCTCAGGGGCTGCCACAATGAAAAGGGAGTCAAGCTATTCTCCAAAGCGCCTGAAGGCTGGACAAGAAGCAACGGATGGAAACTAATCAAGGAGAGAAGCAACCTAGAACTAAGGAGAAACTTCCTGACAGTTAGAACAATTAACCAGTGGAACAACCTGCCTCCAGAAGCGGTGAATGCTCCAACACTGGAAGTTTTTAAGAAGAGACTGGACAGCCATTTGTCCAAAATGGTATAGGGTTTCCTGCCTGAGCAAGGGGTTGGACTAGATGACCTCCAAGATCCCTTCCAACTTTATTATTATTATAAGTTATGATTCACTAGATTGCCAAACCTATGCAAAGCCTCCACCACACTATACTTTGATTTCACACTTCTAAAGAACTTCTAATAAATCAATATTCTTATAGAGATGAATACTCAATATGTCAAAAATTGTCAAACACTACGAAAGCACATTTCAATGAAAAGGGCTAACAGATCCTTCCACAGAAATCCTAGGTAAATATAGCACATATAGTTATCCTTCAGGCTATTCAGTTCAGGGTTCTTGGGTTTATTTTGGCAGCTATCTTTCAATAACAATCAGACTGAGGCCTTTCACTGAAAGAAAGTATGTGTGCATATATGATTTGTGTTCCACCTTTTGTATAGCAACATATTTACAACATATTTACAAACATCTATTTTCCCTCAGAATAACAGCCCTTTGAGGTAGGTTGACTAAAAGAGACTGCCTGCCCCAGTCAGTCTGTGTGAACTATAACCTGGGTCTCCTGCTCCCACTAATCTAATTACTAAACTATATTTGCACTTACATGCACACTCCTTAGAGGAATTCAGCTCACATTTTATCCTCAATGCAAAAGAAAATGATTGTAAAACTACAGAATGACTACAGAAACATCCAAACTAGAACAATCAAAACCAGACACACAGACCTAGAATAAATTTATGCTAGCTCAGCTGCCTAAACCATCAATCCCATGGTACAATTTACTGATGATGAGCTTCAGACTTCTGAAAATTCTTTGCTTTCTGTATTAAAACTGTTGCTCCAATATCACTAAAGTCAGTTTGTATGCTATGAACAGGGAGAAAATTAAAATAACGGGGGGGGGGAGTTAAAGTTTAACAAATTCTGATAATTTTGTTGCATTCTAATCATGATTATGAGGAAGAAAGATTATTTTATACAATAAGATTACATAAGAAATTACTGATGGTGAAAAGAGCAGATTATGTGATAATTTGAGTCAAATTAATAATGGTAACAAGCAAAAATGAACACTAGAATGATAATAGCAATATGCCAACAATGAGACAAAATGCAAAGGTTACAACTACAGAACTAGAGATACACCTTGGAAGTAATATGATATGGTTTCATTATCACTTTGTAAAACTAAGACTGGCATTGCTTGCATATTCCTTTATAGACTAGTGATGAAGAGAGTCACCATTTAGAGCACAGCCCAAGGCCACCTTGCCCAGCCCTCAAATAAGTCTCTAGTAAAGCCTGGAGACTGTTTTCAAAGGTTTCTACCAAGTGGCTCCTTTCAAGTAATGGCCAAGTTTCAGATGCTGGGCAGCAGTGAGAGTTCTGCAGTTATTTATATCTCTGCTTCCTTCCTCTGTTTTGTTTATTCTTAATAGTGAATATAAGACAATCCCCAACTCAGAGGTTATTATTTAGGGGAACAACACCTTTTCTCCTGCTATTCCTACTTTTTGCAGTGTGGCCAGATGGCATGACATCCAAATGCCAAGTAAAGCCTTGGATAGAAATAAATTGCACGCCTTTGCTTTAAAGTAGTATTCAGAATGTTTAACCTTATATTTACTGGCTAAAGCCACAAACCTTGAAAAGTATGTGGTCAATGTATAGAAAAAGCATTACTTAATTTGGAACATCAGAGATTTTTAAGATTAGTGAGGTCCACATTCATGGGCATTATTTGGGTCAGCCTACAATGGTTGTTAATCTGAGTTAAAGTATGACATCAGCCACAGGTGTGACCTTTGACTGCCTTCACAGAATTATAGTAGTGAAGAGATCCTAGAAATCATTAAATCTCTTACTCAGGGCAGAAAAACTTCAATTTCTTATTTGTATGTTCATTTTTACTTCTGATTCAATGGGTGAAGTTTATAAACCTCCTTCAGTTTTAGTTTGTTGTGGTATTTACCTAATAAAGTAGATAAGATCTTACCTGAGCTTCTTGTTCAAATATTTAGATGGATATTATATACATTTCGCCACCTAAGCATTAGATGGAGAGTCAACAGAAACTTCCCACCTCATAATTTGTGATTTCAGTTCTGTGTGGCTGTCGGGAATTAAGGTGTAAAGCGCAGGATCTAAAACTTGTGAGAACACTAATTAATTTGTTCTATTCTATTTATGAATGTATGTTTATTCCAGCAACTTTAAGGTGAAATATGCTGCATTTCAGGCAATATTTTGTCTAGCACTAAATAAATCCAGTTGCTGCAAAGTGAGCTTTGAAGTCCAGTATTTGAATCCCTTGCAACTGGGAGACAGTGATTATATTCAGCACCTATTCTTAGGTCTTGAATATGATGCTTTGGGGATGGTATCAGACTTTTAACATCAGTGTCTTGCGTCTTCAACCAGCCATTTCTTAGAAAGCACCGGGAAACCCAGGTTCTATACAGTGCATTCATACTTCCTATTTGGCAGTTTAAGATTGCCAGCAAACTACTGAATAAGAGTGTCATAATTTCCCATTGATTTCCAGATAGAAGCTAATGTTGCTTTAAGTCTTTGTTAGGAGGGCAAGTATGTTTAAAACCCCAACGTTTATCCTTCTGGTGACATTATAGTGGTGGCACAGTGGTTAGAATGCAGTATTGAAGGCTAATTCTGCTGACTGCCGACTGCCAGCAGTTCGGCAGTCCGAGTCTTACCTGCTCAAGACTGACTCAGCCTTCCATCCTTCTGAGGTCGGTACTGAGGACCCAGATTATTGGGACAATATGCTGACTCTGTAAACCGCTTAGAGAGGGCTGTAAAGCACTATGAAGCGGTATATAAGTCTAAGTGCTATTGCTATTACAGGTAGTCCTCGACATACAATAATTCATTTAGTGACCATTCAAAGTTACAACGGCACTGAAAAAAGTGACTTATGACCTTTATTCACATTTACAACCATTGCAGAATCCCCATGGTCACATGATCAAAATTCAGATGCTTGGCAACTGGTTTATATTTATGACAGTTGCAGCATCCTGGGGTCATGTGATCAGCTTTTGCGACCATCTGACAAGCAAAGCCAATGGGGAAGCCAGATTCACTTAACAACCGGGTTACTAACTTTACAACTGCAGAGATTCAGTTAACAACTGTGGCCAGAAAAGTTTTAAAATGTTTCACTTAACAACAGAGATTTTGAGCTCAATTATGGTCATAACTCGAGGACTACCTGTATTACTTATCCTTTCCTCATTATAGGCCTTGGAAACTTATTTTTGTTTTTTAAATTCCAATTCTAGCTACTGAAATATTGCCACCCCTGCTATAAAGCTGATCTTCAAGTTCTCAACTGACTTTCCAAGTCAGTGAAATGGCATCAGACTCTATAAAACCCTTACTTCTTGGCTAACCAGAACAACAACTTGCTGCATGAAGTAACAATGTTCCTTGTTTGCCCCATTTTGCTTATCTATCTTTGCCTCATTATATAAATAAAAGCAAACCAGTCCAATCAGTGCCTCTCCTTCATTAGTCAGAGAAGCCCCATCCATGTTTGAAAAGGAAGTGTCCACAAGTTTGGGGAAAATCCAGGATTGGCTGAAGTATAAACGCATGTTCAGAACATTCTGAATAGAATTTTGCTGTGCTATATTTAAACCAAGTCTTCTAAAAACAGGGTAAAAGTTTTGAACATTGGATAATAAAGTTTCCTATTTCAGAACAAATTGTATTAATAGTAAAATAAATCAAATAAATCTCAAATGGTATTATAATCTCTGTCATAAACCAATTGCACTGATCATTCTTTCTGCTGAAAAACCTCTTCCTCTGCCTGAGCACTTTCCAGCAAACCAACTTTCAATAGTGCAGTTATCCCCAATTTCCCTGGCACCATTTTTTCTATACATCTTTTAGATTGCAAACTTATGTCACTTATCTGCTGCCTTCTTTTACAAGTGAAAATGAAAATGCTGAGGGAAAATGAGCAAAAACACATAAGTAACTCCAAAGATACAATATGAAAACTATTTTAAAGCTGCAAATGGTAATTTTAAAAAAATCAATATTTCAGTAATTAATTACTGAAGTTCATTGATCAAAATACTAATCTGGACAAAAATTCTCTTTTCCCTACCTTTTCTCTATCTTGAACAATATGCAGGTTTAATCATTAAAGCAACTATACAAACTTACTGAATTCTGATTAATAATTTCCTCCAATATGCATCTTCAGGGGACATATAGCATAGGGGAGAAGGCAACAATTTTGAAATTGAGAAGAGAATAAGAGAATTACATTTTAGCACAATGTAATTTGAACCAAAAAGTCTAAGTGTCTCGAAATAGCCTTCAATTCAACTCTGAAGGAGTGCCTACCTGCTTCTAAACTTTGCTTATTCTTTTCCAGAATGTATCGTTTATGTAGACAACGTGGTTGAAGTCTTAAGTATCTGTTGTCCAAAAAGAAATTAAACTTCTTATGATACTGCTAAACTCTGTTCTTCCTATTGAACTGGACAGTTACATTTTATATCTCAAACAATAATGCTTTCAAAACAGTTATGCAAGGCTTAAGAACAGTGTATAAATAGGCATAGTATTTGCCTTATGACTCAACCATGAAAATACTTGTCAAGTAAATGTAATTAATACCACAGCATTTTCTTTTTGCTTGGGTACTATAGCTGATTTCATACAGTATATAATGATCAATTAAAAACCAGCAGATTACCTCATGTAGCTAGCACATATAATTGTCACATTATTGAGCGAAAAGATCATATCTTTTAAAGTTAAAAATAACAGGCTCTCGTTGCCTTTGAAGTTTTCCAAAGAATTATAACTATTGTTGGATCAAAACTGGTGAAAGACAGGCACGGAGTTTTTAAAAATGTAGAATATAAAAATATCAGAAATAAATTGTTTCAAATCCTGCTTGTGCAATAAAAGTTCCTCAATTAAAAAATAGCGGTTTATTACTGAGTCTATCTATTCCCTTTCATCTTCCCCAGTTCTTGAATTAGCAATTTATTGCAACCATCTATTTGCAAAGTAATCAACAACATAACATGGATGATGAAATGTGGATAGTACTTTGTAGGTAGGGTTGGCCATCACATGTCTATATGTGAAGAATTGTGAACAGATACATGTTTCTTTTAATAAGAGTATGATTTCTATTATTCAGGACAAAGACATCCTATTTCACAGATGATGAAAATAAACCTCTGGGTTTATTCAAACCATATACTAATTTTGTGTAAAGTTGATGTTTAACTTGCTAGTTCTAGATTTCATTCTTTGAGGAGGAACATTCACAGTTGTTCATCCATGTTTTTCAATTTACTGAACTTTACCATTATGAATTCTCAACAATCCTGTGTTGGAAGATTGTAAATCGAACTAGCAAAAATGCAGGCAACAATCTGGGTGAAAGATAAGATTGGAAAATTAGGAAAGCAAGAGGGTGATGAGAGCAGAAAACTGAAGTCTCACCATCACTATGTCTATGGAGATTCTCAGTCATCTAGGTCATAGGTATCCCAAAGATGCTTTTTCACGAGGCAACTGGACTTTCTTGTTTTTCTTTGAAGACGTTTCGCTTCTCATCCAAGAAGCTTCTTCAGCTCTTCAGCAGCAGAGCTGAAGAAGCTTCTTGGATGAGAAGCGAAACATCTTCAAAAAAACCAAGAAAGTCCAGTTGCCTCGTGAAGAAACATCTTTGGATCACCATCACTATGTAATTTTATAAACCTCTTAACCATTTCTTTGTTCAGTTTCAAAATCGTAATCATTGTAATTTTTATACCCCAAATATTGCTATGTTCTTTTCTCTATCTTTTCTTGATTCCTAAAAGCAGAGTATAGATTACGTAAAGATTCTACAAACCACAAGAGAAAACACTTTGGAATAGGCTACCCTTTTAACAAAAAGTTTTAAATGAAATATCTTTTAACAACAAAGTACATTGTGAAAGATTTTGAGTGAAGTTGCTTTTTCCTGCTGGTTTGGTGACTTGTGAAAAGGAAGAAAAATGTATAATGGGCATAAGGTAAAGTATTCCCTAGTAGCAGATTTTCAAAAATACTTCCAATTTTAATTAATTTAATTCATGTTCTGTAATATATTTTCTCCTTAGTGTAGTCATTAAAGTATCTTCTATCTCAAATGCCAAAACATTATTTCAGAATAAAAACTGACACTGCCCCAAAATTTAGTACACCAAGCAAAATATAGAGTCCGTGCCTTCCAAATTATACTGCATTTTAGTTCTTATACAGAATGAATCTTAAGAATTGACAAAGTTCTTCTATAATTCTATAGATAAGATGGAAAGTTTCCTAGATTCAAATCTACTCTATTATCTATGCTGATTATATACCAATTTAGGTTTTTTCACATACCTAGCATTACTGTAAGTCATCTTACCAATCACCATATCTGAAGATATTATTTCCTGCCATCTAGATCGGAGTTGTAAGGGTTGTATTTAGCATTATGGTAAAAAAAAAAAAAGAATTCAAGAAACATTTTGACATTTGGTTGTAATAATGCATCAGAAACCATCTACCTTTTCCTACTATAAAATTAGTTTCATTGTTCTGGTTTTATCTATAATTCTATAGATTTAATTATCATAATGGACATTGTTTCTAAGCTATATCTCTGCTTTTTAGGCCACACCTGCAATAACCATTGATTATTGTTTGATTGTTTCATATTTTATCAATTAGATTACCACTTCTGTAGCAAGAGGTGTCTATTTTTCAGAGGGCTTTTTGGTTTCTAGGTTTTTTTTAATCTTTAATTTTCTATTTAAGGAAGTTAAGAAGTGGTACCTTAGCTTTTCAGTCCAACTGTACTTTTCCCCCCAAGATACAGTAGCAGTTGATTTCCTTCAGGTTGAATAGCTTCTTAGAATCACCGAGTGCTGAGCTGGAGCACAAGAATAAATTGAAGAGCTGCCAGGATGTCAAAACCAGGTGATCTGTATCTGGGTGTGGATGGCACTGAGATAATAAAGGAGAGAACTTTAAACCAGTGTTAAATAATTACATATTCCACCTTGTTTATTATTGGAATGAACTGGTGTAGATTTATATATATTCCACCCTGCAATAAAATAAATATGCTTTTCCTTAGATATCAATGAAAACAGTGCTTCCCAATTTGGTGCTCTCCAGGCATGCAGGAACGGCAGTATCTGGAATTCCTACTCTTCAGAATCAGCATGCAGTCTTAAAAGATCTGGAAAATGCCAGGGTGTGGAAGATTACATTAGATAAAGGGTAGAGGACCCCCACAAAGTTAAAGCAGAGTTTCTACTAAAGCAAAGTGGAAGCAACAATCATTATTAATATATTTTGTTGAATTAGATATGACTAATTCATCACATGCTGAATTTTTTGTTATTCCAATGCTGAGAGCAATTCATAGGTTTGAGACTACTAAGCATACTTGGACAAAACTGTGAAATCAAAAGAAGGTTGAACTGTATTGCCATTTTGCAATTTTAGGCAATCCCTCTTCTTACAATTTACTCAGCAGTTAGTTTAAAAACCTGGTTTACAATAAATTGATTTAGGGTATTAATAACACACTTGCCTATAACTTCTCCAAAAATTTACCTGATTTTTCACACCAGGGTTATCCAAGTTTTGACTCACAGTATAAATTTATTGTGTGAATGTATCATGTTCTGCAGCAACATCCACACCTTGAGTCCAAGGAAATTTAGTAGAGCTATCACTAAAAATAGGAAAAAAAAAACATTTCCAAAGGGGTTTATGACAGAAGGCCTGGCACATGTCTGGATTTGGTTTATTCATTCAGTATTGCCTGCTTATTTAAAATTTTCTCACACACCCATGCAGAGATATTTCCTAGGCTTGTTGCTCTACAATATCTTCAACAACAGATGGTAAAAATCGAATCTTAGATCTTTTGTCATATTAAGTTTTTTCTTTAATTGACATCCAAAGCACAGACATGAATTACTCTTAACATTTTAATCAATGGCTCAAGAAACAAACAGAACACATAAAAAAGTAAATTTTTAAAAGTTAAATATAAAAATCTCAAATGGCCAGATCTGATCAGATTTCTCTATGATTTTAATCATTTTATTTGGGGGGATTTATGTGTGATGTGAAATATTCACTGTATTTGTGTGTTGTGGGGATGCAAGTATGAAAGGCCAGGATTTGCATCATGTTTATTTTGTCCTTTTGCATAACTGCAAAATCCCTATTGTTATTATATGAATACAGGCTATGTTAGCATAACATGTTCATGCATATAATGGTTTTTTGTCCCACTTTGGTCCTTATGAGTGAATCTGGCCTCTCCATATTCTCAACTTATTTATTCATACAATTTATATAGCTGCCCATTTCACAATATACTGACACTAGTCAGCAAACAATTAAAACCAAAGCAAAAATGCTATAAAACATAAACAGATAAAACAAAACAAACTTAAACATAGTGTGAAGTTGTTGTGAATTTGTTTATTCCACAGAATATTCTTGGAAATGCCTTGGCAAGAGTAAATATTTTCTTGCAGAGAACAATTAACCCAACAATAAGAGAAGATCTGTCAACTGTAGTATATAACAGTCAAAACTTGTATATTGGTCTATGTTCAAGATTTAAATCTTGAGTTTTTTCCTTCTGCCTTTCTAAATTAAGGGATAGTTCACTATTTTTTTTAAGGCCATGAAGGCAGTTGAGATTTCTTGATATATTTAGAAGGTTAAGAGTTCAATCCTAGGTAGCAGCAGATATTTCTCTCCTAGGACACAAAGAAAAAATAAATGCTGCGAACCCCATGTGACATCAGGAAGGGCATCCAGCCAGTAAATGCTCAGTTCCATCCAGTCGCCCCTAGTCTACCCCAAATTAAGGGATTACAAGGTCATAAAAGGGAGGTTTTTTAATGGTTTACTTATATCTGCTAACTTCTTATTTCTGTGCTTCACTCCTAACAGTTTATGATGTGTTAATTCAGGCAGAATACAGTATGCTCTTGATCACCACATCCTTTTTCACAATTTGCTTCTCCTCTTATCCTTTCTATATTGTTGTTTCATTTCCAAATATTTGGCAACTCCCCCACCTTAAGTTATTTTTTCCCCCTTAAACTAAAACAATAATAGAAATTTGTGGACACCTTGGTTTCCATCAAGCCTGATCATACATTTTTCTTGTCCATGTGTGATTTCATTTTAGCTATATAAATAGTATTATATGAACTCTGGAAATCTGAGCTTTCTAGAAAGGATATGAGATGCCTTAAATGAAAAGAAATTTATTAGACAAGAATGCTTGGCTCTGTACTCATGGAACTGGATCCGACCTGGGATTGTAATCAGTACTGTTCATCTAGTTTCAGTTAATTAGGTAAGACCTTTTTGTTTTCTCTGTTTTGCTAACATGCTGAACTAATTATGAACTGTCATGCTACCACATTTCCTGATTAAAATTAAAATGAGAGTACTCAACCAGCTATTCCACTTTCCTAAGCAAGTTACATTTTTCCTTTTCTTTCTAAGAATATTTACATATTGTTACGACAATATGTAATTGTTACGACAACATTATATAAACTCACTGAACTAAATAAAGCCTTTTAAATCTAAAAGCAACTTGTGTCACTCAGTATTAGCTATAAAAGTGTGATCTGGTGACCTCTGAACATGTGATAGATCTCAATCCAGGCTGTGCACTGTAGATTTTAACTGAAAGAAGCATGTCCTCTGTTTTCCACCAACTTAATACCAGAAACAATTTTAAAAAACGGAAGTTGTGGATATACATTTGAATAACCTATGGAAACTGCCTCCACTCTTTCTGATGCTTTCTGATTATCATAAATGGCTTATCTTGGCTCAGCCAATCTCACTGTATACATGTTATACTTTGATAATAAAGGTTCATTCATTCATCTTCAAACCATTTCCTTGTAAAGTAGTTATTTCCCAGTCTATATGAACAGCAACAGTAAGAACAGCAAAAAAGCAAGTTTCTGGATAGGTGAAGTGGCTTATGCATAAGTTTCCTTTTTTATACTTTATTTAACAATTCATGTCTCTCATTTGGCAGAAGATTATTTGGCAGAAAAATTGCCTCTCTTTTTGGCAGATTTATCATTTTTACTCTTCTGAGCACCTTTAAGTTGTGCTGCCTGAGAGACAAAATAATGAGTGGACTTGAACAAAGCAATGACACTTTTAAAAGACACAGTTTAAATGACACAATTCCATCCATGGCCCTGACTGGATCCATTAGAATAGTAAGATTAATAAAATAACAGTAGACACCAGTGTGGAAAACACTGACCTAACAATTAGGAATTTGTTTTGTCTAATAAGAATTGCTGAAATGAAATCTAAATTTTCAAAGTCAGACAATTTCCTTTTGATACTGTTTTAGGCTGTAATTCTATACACTTTTAGTTGGAAGCTGGATTTATCTTGAATAGTATAAAGGAAAGAATTGATGCAATTATCTTGGATGCAAAATTCATACTTACTATTTTAAATCTGGCTTCCAAACACAAAGGGCTGAGCTTGGGTTCTGAAGGAATTTGCTAATTGTCCTGTGATCACTGAATCATACTTAATTTCCACTGCAATGAATAAATAAAAAATTAAAAAATCATTTGCTACTGATAAAAGAATATTTTCTTATTTCATCTCATATACTTCCTTAGACTTTTGATATTCCAGATATTTATCTTGTCATCACTATAATGGAAGCATTAGAAGGATAAATGGCATGAGAAAGAAAATGCAAAGTTTTTCCTTTTCTACTAAGAAGCTTTTAAAATCTTTGCAGGCTTAGGTTTTCTTTCTTTACTTTAAAATGGAACTTGGTTGGAGGAAGTAAGTTTGATTAAATTAAATTTATAATGATGGGGTGTCATAGAAGCATACCTCTTAAGTTACATATAATATTACTGAAATTTATGACTTTGACATTCTTCCTTATAGTTGATGGGAAATAAATGGCTTTTATTTTCCATTATTTCTCCAATGGTTTGCAACGCCTCTCATTACCAGTTTTCTTTATTATATTCCAAGGGAAGACACAATGAGGAAACTTCTTTTATGGGAGGGTTGCAAAATTCAGGCAATCAGTTATACCAATATTAGTTAAGTCTCCTGTAAGATTTATATTACATTTTGGAGAATTTCCTGCATCAAACTAGTCAGAAAACATAGTGCCCATTTTTTAAAATATAATTTTAATCAAAGGGAGCTCTGAAAGTCAAAAAATGGCAATTGGGATACATGCCCAAAAGATGTATGGACTTTGTCTACTGCCTCGAAGATTTCTAAACTGAGCTCTGTTAAATCAAGGAATTCCTTTATCTTGATTTCAGTGCATTAATTTTCAGAACCATACTCCTCATTGCATCATACAATCTATCTAGCATTCACTGCGCAAGAGGAGTACAAAAATAACATTCATGAAAGAATGCAAGAATGTTAATTAAATGTCAGCTTAGTCCTGGGAAGGAACAAGAGATGAAGCGGAAAGATAACTCTGCCTTGATTCTGTTTACTATAAGAAGGGACAAAAGGGAACTCTGGCAAGCTTTCATGATTCGGTTGTGATATCCTATAACAATAAAGCAGAATTCATTTAGTCCTTGTGGAGTTTGTTTCCTGAACTGGCCTACTTTGAAGGGCTGTCAGATGCTAATAATTTAGGGTTTTAGCCAAATGACATAGCATAAACAGCACACAAAAGTATTTCTAGTTTCCATCCCTAACCAATGCACTTTTACCATTATTATAGCATTCACTGTACATTTATCCATAAATACAATAAACAATCAAGGGAGCATTGCATATCTTTGCCTTGCTTCTGGTCAATGTTAAACTATTTTCACACATTTGGTTTCCATGATGTATCATATTTATCTTATAAGGTATCTAACCTTCAATTCTATAGTTGTGTGCAAAAATTCCAGAATCTAATCTGTTCACTTTATGGTATACATCTTCTAAACTGACAAATATACAATGAATTTTCTCATATGCATGTGTTCCTTCAATGAAGACTTACACATAATGTGAAATTTATTTATTAAAATGTATTATATCTTCATTATTTGTTTTAACACTAATAAATAAATGTTTACAAAGATTTCCCATTAGTTGAAATGACAGCTTAAAATCTCAGGTAGAAAAACTTTGTGTGAAATCTGCTTTATTTTGCTTGCTCCGACATTAGTAAAGACTCCTTTGAATCAATCTTGTCTCCACGGTGTTGCATAGTTCATTTAGAAGTTGTTTCCTTAGGACGTTTTGGGGCATCCCAGTCTAGTTTACTTGTCCTGAGATTTTCTGATGTTCTCTTTTCCAAAGTCCAGCTGTGAGGGTTTTTTTTATATCAGAAATGGTGAGACACGTGCTACCATTTGCTGTGAATCTAATGTGCAGAAAAATCTGGCTTCTTTTGCACTTCCATCATTTGCTCACCAATACATATCAGATAAGTCAAATGACTTATTGTTTTGACTTTTGTTTTCCCTTTAGTTGTAATATTCAGTGTATCTTACAATGATTTTTTTTCCATTTTAAATATTTTTGTTGTCAGGTTATCTATCACATCCTTCATAAATTATCAAGCAAATTGTTTAGCTAATGCTGCCTCCTGCAGGTCAAAAAATCAAATGGGAAATATTCCGACATATATGAAAGAACTGATTTCTTATGGCAATGTTGGCTAGAAAAAATAATAATTCAGATAATGTCTTTATTAATCCAACTTGGCATTATGAAACAGTATGCATGTCTAAATTATTCAGGCAAAATGATAAAGTGAAAAGTGATCATTAATGGCCCCATTATTGGGCATGTGGAATGAAAAACAAAAATTATAATGGCATAAACCAAAGAGCAGGTCGCAATATAATTGTCTGCCATAGATTTCCCTAAATAGATCTATTTAAGAAGCCAGGCTACTTCAGACTATCATTTTTTCCTTTATAATTTTTACATTTTGTATGGGTACATACAAAATATATAATTTTTACATTTTTTATGGGTGTTTTAGATATTTCCAGCAGTTTATGGAAGAAAATGCAGAATTAGTAAAGAAGGGCATCTGATTTGCAGTATGATGATTGCACTATAGAAAATTCATTCTTAAACCAGCCTTGCCATATATTAAATGTACAAAGTTCCTTATCCATGTTCTTTCTCCCTTTTCCATCGTTGGCCATCCCTCTCAGGTCAATCAGTCTCAGCCAAATCCTTCTGGTGAGAGCACCAAATGGTTTCTTGCAAAACTTCAGAAGACTGGGAGACACAGAATCTACTTTTATCTAAAGGAAAAGCTGACCACTTTTGATGTACACATATTAACAGGATCAACAGGTGATGTCAATGAAAAATGGTATGTTCATAATATCAGCATATTTTTTTAGCACTACAATAAATGAAAAAGTTACTGTCTGGCAATAACATTTAAGACCCTGTCTCTCAGTTTAAGAACATGATCACTACAAGTCATCCTCTACTTATGACATTTGTTTAGCAGCTGTTCAAAGTTATAACAATGCTGAAAAAGTGACTTACAACCAGTCCTTCTATTTATGATCATCACAGAGTTCCTGCAGTCACATGATCGTGATTTAGATGATTGGCAACCAGTATGTATTTGTGACGGTTGCAGCATCCTTGGGGTCATGCGCAACTTTCACGGGGGGCTTCTGATGAGCAAAGTCAATGAGGCAACAACCATGGAAAAAATTCATAAAATAGGACATAACACACTTAATAACCTCATCACTTAGTGATAGACATTTCTCTCCCAACTGTGGTTGTAAGTCAAAGACTACTGGTAGTGTGTATGGATAATCAAGGAATAACCTACAATGCAGTAGTCCTCAAGTAACAAACACAATTAAGCACAGAATTTTGAGTCACAATTTTGAGAATGGTTTGTAACTTTTGGGAGGGTCCATCATAAATTTAAACAGACATTAAGTGAGTGGTTAAGTGAGGATTACCTGTACATACATTTTTTTCACTGATAGGATTGCCCTTAAATGTCCAAACAGCATGACAAATATGGTTGCAAATATTTTAGGTGACTGTACTTTACAGCACATAATCCATGTTTCAATTATCCTTCAGTTATAGCATATTTTATTTAGAACAAGGTGAATGTTCAATCTCCAAGAGAACTTGCAGAAAGAGATTTTGTAGAGTGAAAAACATTTTTTTGCAGACACTAACTATTTGACTTTATGTTTATGCCTCTATATCCACATGTTCCCTTATCAATGAAATGGGTGTCATATAAATAACCAACCAATCAACCATCTAGCTAAATCTTTCCAAAATCTACCCTTTTGTCATGGAAGATTTAAAAGATTTAAGAACTTTTGGAATTACAGGAACCATTATACCAGTACAAAAAATAATGAGCTCACCTTTTAATATGATAATTATAGTCATAACAAGACATACATTTAAAACCCCAAATATTCCCACAATAATTTTGTGATTTAAAAATGTTTTTGCAAGTTGTTATATGTTGCATTACATATTATTCATTTATTTTATCCTGCTTTTATTATTTTTACAAATAACTCAAGGTGGAGAATATAGCCAACACACCTTCCTCCTCCTATTCTCCCCACAACAATTCTGTGAGGTGAGTTGGATTGAAAAAGAGTAACTGGTCCAAGGTCACCCAGCTGGCTTTCATAGCTAAGACAGGATTTGAATTCAGGGTCTGCAGATTTCTAGCCTGGTGCCTTAATCATTAGACCAAACTGGTTATTTCATCAAAAATAAAATATTATAAAACACAAACAGTACAGGTATGGCACTGTCCTTAAGGAAGTTGACTTAACAGCTGAAGCAAAAATCTAGGGGAGTCCTGGACCTATCCTGGGTGTTTTATGGATGACATTTAGTGGCATTGTGGGAGCTGCACTGCCTCTGTAATAGGGACAATAAACTAATGGCACTTTTCTCCAATTATGACCGTCAACTATGGAAATCAAGAAAATATTAGAGATTAAAATTGTAGCAAAACAGAACAAATATGAGGTACATTCAGTGCAAGTTAAGATTTGGTATAGGCAATTCAAATCATCTCTATTGGTGAAAGAGTTTGAAAACAAGCACACAAATTAACTCAATAATAGGGAGCAGAGAGAATGTCTACCTTTGTGCCAAAAGAGTAGAGAACCTCACATATTCATTTTGTTCCATTTCGTATGATTTTATGTTGGTCATTGACCAGCATACGTAACATTAAAACTATAAAATTTTACAGTCCCTTCATATGAAACTACATACTGTATGCCTACAGACTATGAAAAATTTCTGGAAGAATAAAATTACTAATAATATAGAAACAATCAATATAAAACTAAAATCTACAAACAGCTACATGATGTCTTAATATTAATTACAGGAACTGTATGTATTGTTAATGCACAATACAATAATTATTAGACCTCCTTTAAATAAGAAAGAACCTTAACTGGCCAAATAGGATCATTTATCTTTATAGAGTGCAAGTTACAGAACATAATTTAAGAAAATCGTAAGTCATGTGGAACAAACAGATAGTGTCACATTCAACAAAAGCTGTCTAGGATAAAAATCAACAATCCTTATATTTATTTATTTTTTCTAGGTACAGTTTTTTTTAACTGAATCTAATCTAATACCCAGTTCCTGATGTACTAACATCTTTCATAAAACATTTGTTGATATGATATTACAATCTTAACCAGTAAATTAGGGGGATAGTAATATATTCTTCTTCTTTTTAAAATGCATTGAATTCAAACATTTTTTAAACAAAATGTAGATATACAACTCCAAACAAAAGAAGGGCAAAGGAGAAAATATTGATTTTTCAAGTATAGGTTGTGTTTCATAATTGAAATTTATGAAATAAATTTAAAAGATTTTAAAATCTTTTTACCATCTTTGAATATGTGCCATCAAGTTGTTGTTGACTGGTAATTTAGTTCTTCAACTCCTTCTATGTCATTGGGAATTAATATAGAGGATTTAAAAAAGGACTCCTAAAACAAAATTTGGACTATGGACTGTGCTTATGGACTTCTAGGGAATCTATTTGCCTGTTGGCTATTAGATGCTGCACTGGATGGATATTAGGGCACTTCCACATTTACAATTGCTATTGGCTATCCTCTTTTCCTCTTTCTTTCCTCTTTCCTAGCATTACAAGTAGTCCTTGACTTACAACTATTCATTTAGTGACCGTTCGAAGTTACAATAGCACAGAAAAAAGTGACTTATGACCATTTTTCACACATACAACCATTGCAGCATCCCCAGGAACATGTGATCAAAATTCAGATACTTGGCAACTGACTCATATTTATGACGGTTGCAGTGTCCCAGGGTCATGTGATGATCACCTTTTGTGATTTCTGACAAGCAAAGTCAATGGGGAAGCCAGATTCACTGAACAACCGTGTTCCAAACTTAAAAACTGCAGTGATTCACTTAACAAATGTGGCAAGAAAGATTGTAAAATGGGGCAAAACTCACTCAACAACTGTCTCGCTTAGCAACAGAAATTTTGGGCTTGATTGTGGTCATAGGTTGAGGACTACCTGTATGGGTTGTCAGTGGAACTGGAACTTTGCATTTTTATTTTTATTTTGGTGCCTCCAAGTCAGTCTTGACTCATGGTGACTGCTCGGTAAGTCCTTGCACTTATTTTGGCAAGACTTTCAGAAGTGGTTTGCCACTGCCTTCTTCCTAGGCTAGGACTGAGTCACCCAACTGGCTTGTTTGTTTACCTGACTATCCAGAGTATTCTCAAGAGCCCCCTCCAACATTAAAGTTCCAAATCCTGAACTTCCAGTGGAGGCAGGGTGAACTAAATATGTCCAATGATAGAGAGGAAACTACAACTACAACAAAGACCAAAGAGTCTCTTTGGATAAATAGTAGTGGTTGATCTTAAAAAGCAGAAGTTATTCACCCCTTTGGTACAGGTAGTCCTCAACTTATAATCATTAATTTAGTGTCCATTCACAGTTACAAAGCACTGAAAAAGGGAATTTTTCACACTTATGACCGATGTAGCATCCCCATTGCCAAGTGATCAAAATTCCGGCACTTGGCAACTGGCATGTATTTGTGACAGTTGCGGTATCTCAGGGTCACATGATTACCATTTGTAACTTCCCTGTTAGCTTCTGACAAGCAAAGTCAATGGGGGAATTGAGATTCACTTAATGGCTGCATAACTCACTTAACAACTGCAATGATTCACTTAACAATTATGGCAAAAAAGGTCATAAAATGGAGCATGACTCACTTAAAAATTGCCTTGCTTAGCAATGGAAATTTGGGGCTCAATTGTGGCCATAAGTCAAGAACTACTTGTATCTTCATTGTAAATTCCAAGGTTGGTTTGCTGTATCTGTTTTCGTTAGTTTGGTCTTATTTATAATTAACCTTAGTCCCATTTTTCACTGCTATTCTTGACTTGGCTTTACTAGAGCTTCCAAATGATTTGTATTTTTAGCTCTCAGATTACTATTGTCAATATAATGCAATTGTTGATTTTTCTTCTTCCAGTTTTAAAACTTTACTCATCTTCTTCCATTTCAACTTCACTCAATATATATTAAGTAGATAGGTTGGATAAATAAGGGGATAATATGCAATCTTGGCTCACTCCTTTGCAGGTCAGTTTTGCTATGTTCCATCTAGAATGTGACTTCCTGTCTTCTATATAGCTTCCGCATGAAGAAAATGAGATGTTTTGGGATTCTCCTTTTTCTTTTGCACATTCCATAGCTCGATAATTTGAAACAACTAATGAACCACGTTGACTTTTTTCTGCTAAACTTTGGTTTTCTAACTTACCCAGCATGCATCAGCAATAACATCTCTTGCTCCTATTCTAAAGCCAGTTTGAACATCTGGCACCTCTCTTTCCGTGCTGGCATTTCCCAATGATACATTGGATAATCCTAACCATTATTTTTCTAGCATGTAAAATTAAGGACCTTGTGCAATAGTTTGCACATTCTGTTAAGACTTTTCTTGGAATTAGTATGTAGACTGACCTCTTCCAATCTGTTGGGCATTATGTCATTCTCCACATTTCTTAGTATAATTTGCTTAGAATCTTTACTGATTCTTTTGTTGTTTTCATACTTATATAGATATTCCATATAAGTATATAAGTATGAAAACAACATAGATATTCCAGAAATGTGGATTTACAGGCGGCTGTTACGTATAAGCTGGGTGGACAAGATCAGGAATGAGGAGGTTTTAAGCCGCCTGGGAAAGCCAAGGGAAATCATCAAAACAATTAAAAAACAAAAGTTAGAATATTTCGGACATGTGATGCGACACCCAGAAAAATACGGCATACTCCATTTAATCCTCCAGGGAAAGATTGAAGGCAAACGAGGTCCAGGCAGAAGAAGAACATCATGGCTTCAAAATCTAAGGGACTGGTTTGGACAAAACTCAGCAGCTTTTTCGTGCGGCTGCTGATAAAAACAGGATCGCCAACATGATCGCCAACGTCCGATAACGGATATGGCACAAGAAGAAGAAGAATAGATATTCCAACAATTCTTGCAGAATTGTTAATTGGTAACTACCAGAGCACTCATCTAATCATCTTCATCTTCTAGTATTAAAGATTAAATAGGGAATATCTTCCAAGTTATCTTTGAATTTGGTATTTCTATTGTACAAAATTTCAATATGCTCCCTCCCTCTTTGTTATCATTTATTGTCTGTCCACTGGTATCCTTTAGCATACCAATATGAACTTAGAAGGCCTTTTTCAATTTGTAGAGTTTTTAGAACATTTTCTTTGTTTTTTGTTTCGTATTTTTCTAATCAATTCATCTTAGTAAAATTCCATAAAAATCCACCTTCTGGTGTTCATTTTTCTAATGGTTATTTTTTGTAGTTTTACAATATACATTTTTTGAAAGCACTTTTCCCCCCATTATGTGGCCTTGTAGTTTTTTTTTCAGTGCATGCATTTGTATGTCCTTGCTCTTAGTTCACATTTCTCATTTAAAAAACTACATTTCAGGAAGTATTGAAACTCTAGTCATACTCTACCATTGGCCATATCAATTATGGATAATGTAAAATAGAAAACCTCTTGGCACATAAGCTCAAGAAATGCAAAGAGGTGAATTAATATTAAAGGATAATGCATAGTTACCAATTCCTAATGAATATTATTTCAGTTTGCATAAGATATATGCATCACAAAAATTACTTAGACTTAATTATTTTATACATAAAAAAAGTTGGCACAAATATTACTAAAACTAATTCCTGGAAATAATATGGTCATAGGAATGATCTACCGTTGTGTACAAATATATTGCAATTACTACTTCTAACAAATGGTCTGGCACTGACTTTATGTGTATGAGACATAGGAAATGAGCATATGAGTAAAATGCTTTCTTTGCCTTTTCGTCAAGCAAAGGTTCAGTATGTTTTATATAGGCTGTACCTTGCACAAAAGCATTCTTTTTATTACCATCCCCAAAAGTATACTCTAAATTTCACCTGTATTATTAATTCTTTTAACTGTTCCATATTACCCCCATATTATAAGTAGGTAGAGACTGAGGTACAGCAATCTGGTTAAAGAGTAAATTCATAACTAGAGACCAATCTCAGAGGAGCAGTTAGATATTAGCGACGCTACTGTATCGAGCTCCATTTTCTCTTCCCCGCCTACTTTTCTTGTTCATTATTGCTGTTTATTATTGACTTAAGATTTGATTAATTGTAATACACAATATCAAAATGCCCAAGAAAATGCCCAAGAAAAATCCCCAACATGGCAGAGGAGCTAAGGCATACATGGATGAGTCAAGATGGCTGAGGCAACAATTCACTCAATGAAAAGATGGTGAAGGCAATTGCCCCTTTGGAAGATGCAAAACCTGAATGCTACCCTTAAAAAAATCCCAGAGGCTGTCTCAACAGGAAATCTACTTAAGTAACTAAAGAACTAATAGAGCAGGGGTGTCAAACTGCTGGCCCGTGGGCCGGTTGCATCATGCAGAGGCTGCGCCCACCCCAGCTCCGGCAATGTGAAAAAAGTCGTGATACATCACGACACGTCACATAACGTGGCGAGTTTGTCACCCATGTAATAGAGGAACTGGATAAATCAATTACTTTAAACTGAATGGGATTGGCAGGTATGTTTGAACAAGTTAATACACAACTAGGCACTTGTCTTCTCAAGTTTCAGAAATCACCCAGACTGTAAGAAAAAGCATGTGAAGTTGCTGTGAAAATGAGCTTGATATTGGAAACGTTCACAAATATATTACTGATGTTAAAATGTATTTGGCTGAGCCACAGGACTGGGACAGGATAAATAATTTCAGAGTTAGAGGAATTAGGGAAAATACAGCAAATAGCTAACTTATCTCAAAAAGTTACTAATACAAGTTTCCAGTTTTGAAGATTTGCTCCTAAATTCAACAAAATCCAAAAACCAAGAAATATATTAATAAAATTTTAAATGATCAGGTGAAAGAAAAATCCACAGAAAGTTTGTGGACTTAAGAGATGAATTGGTAGAGATAAAGGGTTAGTTTTTCAAGACATTAGTCTTACCACAGTACAAGCTTCAAATCTCTGATAGAATAATGATTAAAAAAAGGAAGAGGATATAAATAAGGGTTTCTTTTCAACTTAATACTTCAACCCTCAAAAATAGATATTATTTATACATTCCAGAAATGAACAGTTTTCATATGCCTTCATACAGAATACAGAATAATCTTTAATGTTTAAGAAACTCTTATAACTCTATACAAAAATTGACAATTTTTGCATTTGGACTCATAAAATAGCTGCTGGTTATAGTTTACATGTTTGATATTGTTTCCTATTAGTTAGGAAGAAAGACAAAACACGGAGAATGGCAAACTTTGTTTAAAAGTTGATGTAAAGACAAGGCTAGTTGGAAAAGGAGGAAATGACGTTCAACAATCCCCTAAATTAGACTAGCTAGATCTAATAACAGGCTGAGAAGGTGAGAGTGGGGGGAGTAAATAAAGAAGAGAACTGGGGATGTGTGGGGGAAAACGGTATGAGAGCAAAAAGGATAGTGTGAAAATTCATAATAACCTCACAAATTTAATCATCTGTGTATTACTTAGTAAGGTAGCAAAGGTTTCAGTGATATAAGAATAGTAAGCAAGACAAGGATAGGTTCTTTAAATGTTGGAGGCTAAGTGATTCAATTAAAGGACTAGAATCAATTAATATTTAAGATCCTTCAATCTATATGTTACAGAAAATATATACATAAAAAAAAAAAAAAAGATTTTAGAACCAAGTCAACAAGGATAACCAACTCATTTTATGCTAATATAGACCTTATGTAGAAAAGATTCAAAAACTTACAGGGAAGATTTTTTTTTATTAATGGGAAATTTGATACTAAAATTATAACTTAGTCTCTACTTACCTACCTACCAAGTCAGAATCAATCAAGTTTATACAAAAACTCATGAAAGCCTTAAATAAATTTGGCAAGGAGAATTTGGTTCTACGGACTAATTTAAATATTAATGCAGGCGCAACAGTTGATAGAACAAATAATCAAGAAAAATAGAAGACAACTTTTAGCATCTAAAGGTTTGATATAACTTGCATAAATGTAGCGAATTCTGGAGCACAATGCATCCACTCACAAAGGGCTTTACATAGTATTCAAAGAGATACCAATCACATTTGAGGATAGACTATTTTTGTGCCTTAAATATTTTTTGAATAAATTAATCCAAATAGAGATAATCCAATATGTAAGAGGTGAAAATACAATGTAAATGAGCAGAATAAAAAAGAAATCAACATAAATAATGAACGTATTATTTATTTGTATCCTGCCTGCATTATTTTTACAAATAATTCAAGGCAGCAAACATATACAACACACCTTCCTCCTATTATTTTCCCCATAACCACCCTGTGAGGTGAGTTGGGCTGAAAGAATGATTGGCCCAAAGTCACCCAGCTGGCTTTCATGGCTAAGGTGAGACTAGAACTCATGGTCTCCCACTTTCCAGCCTGGTGTCCTAACCACTAAACCAAACTGGATCTTCAGGAATTATCTTCAGAATTTAAAAATATATGGATAAAATTCAGACTTAATTAATATATACATTCTAAGCATTAAGAAAAGGAAAAGTCTTGATATTTAGAAACTATCCAAATTATTAGCTCATTTTTTATAATTAAATCAAAAATATTATGTATTTGACAATAAAAACTCAAGATGATTGGTAAATAAGCTTCCAAAAGGTAAAGGAAAGTGCTATATAAAAGCAATAAATGATATTTATGGTCACATCATCACAAATACTAAAAATCTTATTTAAAAGTTTATTTATCAAGCTTGTGTGCCACTCACTTTACTGAAGGCAACTCTAGTTTGCAAACTAAAACTTCTAAAACCTTATGACAGAAAAAAAATATTTGATAACCTAAATATTCTGGTGCTGAGAACTTGAACTCATTTTTTCAATTAGAAGTTTAGGGTTTTTAAAAAAATATTGAAAGTAGAAAATTCCCAGGTTCTAACAGATAAGTTCTACAAGGCATTTAAAAATATTATTAAATGAGAATTTTTGTCGTTAAGGTAATTTTCTTCTCGTTGCTAGTGCAATTCTAAAATACCATTAATTTCTAAATCACACAACAATTCATTAGCATTATCTTCTTACAGACTTATCTCCCTCCATAATATTTATTATAAATAATATACTAAACTACTAGTCAAACATCTCAATTTAATTATGGGGAAATTATGCAGTGTAATCAATCAGATTTCATTCCCAAAAGAAATATATCTGACCCCACCAGAAAACTGTTGATTATTATTCACTCTTGAATAGAATTGTTGAGTTCTTAGGCATAAACCCAGCTGGTCACCTTAGGCCAGTCACTCTTTCTCAGCCCTAGGAGAGGCAATGGCAAACCATTTCCAAAAATCTTGCTAAGAAGAAAACTGAAGGGGCTAGTCCAGGTAGTCACCAGGAGCCTTCAGTTTTGGGGGGGAAATATGCAACTTTGATAGAGGGTATCTTTACTGGGATATCCAATATTCTTTAATGAGGACATGTCAACCCAACAAAAGCCTTGAAAAAAAGCTCAAATTGCAACAGAGGATGAGACTTCAACAATAATAAGACACAAAGTAGAAGTGTTTGAGTTACACATAGGTTCCCATCTATCCTGGCTAACAGAGCTCCTACTTAATTTTTTTATAAGAAGGCTATAAAGGAGTCAGCATCTAGTTATTTAATTATGAAAAAATAGCAATCAATTGCCCTTTCCAACCCAAAGAACAATGTCAACAATTTACGGAATGTTACAAATGAAGGTGGGTGACACCCTGTAGGTTTAAAAGAAGCAATGTCATTAACTCACAGGTTTTGATACTTAGAAGCCTAAGTGCACCAACATAAGCTATTTAGACTCTGTGCAGTAAATGCATCAATGTAAAACCTATAAAATTGTACTGTACATTTGGTTAGGTTTCCTGCAGTGCCACAAAATAGTAAATCGCCTCTTCTTTGGGCCAGTCTAAATTTTTATTGTGCGCAATAATAGCTTGCACCTTGAAGGTTTTTTATTGAATACTCTTTGATACAGAATATACAGGTAGTCCTCAATGTATGACCATAATTTAGCACAAAATTTCTGTTGCTAAGTGAGACAGTTAAGTAAGTTTTGACCTTTCTTGCCACAGTTAAGTGAATCACTGCAGTTGTTAAGTTACTAACAAAGCTGTTAAGTGAATCTGGCTTCCCCATTGACTTTGCTTGTCAGAAGATCGCAAAAG
Organism: Azemiops feae; assembly: GCA_023970755.1. NCBI lineage: Eukaryota > Metazoa > Chordata > Lepidosauria > Squamata > Viperidae > Azemiops > Azemiops feae. The sequence continues at coordinate 6,462,438 of JALGBA010000053.1, read as the reverse complement.
GTGATCACATGGCCCCAGGACAGTGCAACTCTCATAAATATGAGTCAGTTGCCAAGCATCTGAATTTTGATTACCTGAACAAAGGAAGGCTGAAAGGGTCATGTGAAAAATGGTCACAAATCACTTTTTTCAGTGCTGTTATAACTTCAAATGGTCACTAAACAAACTGTTGTAAGTCAAGGACTACCTGTATGGCCAATACTCTATGTACTTCCAAATTTTATTAAGTTTCAGAATCAACTCAATAATTTGCTATTGTATAACTGCATATGTGGGAAGATCTTCAAGTGATTTGAACCATGGTTTATTTAGCCTAGGAAGCCTAATCCAGCCTAGGAAGAAACTATGTTTCCATATATTCTATCCTAGTACTTCTTCATTTGGTAAAGGGCAATGGCATACCAGAACCAAAAAGTCCCACTAACACCTTCATGGACGAAGGACTGAAAAATTTCCAAAATTTCTAGTTAACGACCAGTAACAATAGCTTCCAACTTCTTGCTATGCTCCCAACTTTATATTCTGATGGATTCTTTAAAATCAGCATTTGCTGATTCAGACGTCACAGAAAACTAGTTTCAAAAATTGATAGCTTTGTTAAAAGTAGAATGCATTAAGTACATGAAGCTGGAAAGATAAGATAGTTCAGATACAGCTTGTTCCTAGGATGATATTGCATAGATGTATCAGACTAAAAATATATCTGAGCCAAGCCTTTACGATTCAAACTTCTTGATTATCTACTATAGTACACACTGATAGGTAGAAGGGGGGGAAAAGGCAAATACCAGTATTTGTTCTTTGAAGGAAATGCCAATTTCTTGCCTTCTTTGTATTTTTGTGACTTCTGTATTTGTATGAAGTTAACAAATGCACTTTTCAGCTTGCAAAACTCCTTCCCTGGATAAAATGTTTTTTAATACACCAAATCATTTTAATTTCTAAAATATGAAATCTAATTAAGGTAGTACAGTATTTCTCAACCTTGGCCACTTTAAGAGGGGTGGATTTCAACTCCCAGAATTCTCCAGCCAGCAGGGGAATTCTGGGAGTTGAAGTCCACCCCTCTTAAAGTTGCCAAGGTTAAGAAACACTGAGGTAGTGAATATGATCTTTAAATATATTAAGTTAAATCATGATATTTAAAATGAAGCTACAACTTCCAATAAGGTATGACTATTAGGAATATTCTACAAAATACCAGTTATAATCTAGTAAGACAGTCTGGTCTGTTTAAATTAAAAATTCTTGACTTTAAAAGCAGAGGAGAAAGAATTGTCAGGGAGGGAGGCATAACATTTATTTGAGAAAATAAAAATGAGACATGACATAAAATATAAATAATGGTGTTAAGGTAAGGACATCAAATGCTCCATGGGGAGTACACACCCTCAAGAATCTTTTGGAAACTTTATCACAAAAATTGATATATACATAAAACAGAAAAAAAAGAGAATTCACAAAAAGTTGTCATCAAGTTTTCTGTTTTATTTAAGATTTTAGTTTTAATTCTGAAGAAAGAGGTACATTTCCTTGTTTTTAGTTTTAGCGTCAGGTTATAACCATGTTTAATTTTATGTTTCTTTTCTTCCCTGTCTTTCAATACTGCACAAACGTCCAGAAACTACAAGGTTAGGTAAAAGCTGCAGGCAGAGGTCGTCAAAGGTTGCGCTCCTGATGATGATCTTGTGGCCCCAATGCAGTGCTATCTCAGTGTGTCTTAATCAGGTGATTAAAAAAAAGAGACTGACAAGAAGACAGAAAGATTGAAGTGAATATCACTCGTGTTTCAGCTGCTTATATTATGTATATGCTAGGTATTAAATCTGTGATATTTTTAAAACATTATATTTATTTGAAATCTAAAGCCAAAACTTTTAAAAATTCCCTCTGTTAAATCATTTCTTACCAACATGTCAGTTATTTCTACAGGCAAATTGTCTTTCACCTACTTTATGCCAAAACTTTCCCATCCCTTCAAGAGAAAAAAGAAAAAAAGTGTTTCCCTGTATAATCAACTCACAGGATGCAACATGAAAGTTAGGCCACTGCTTTTCCCCAATGTATCTCTGCACTGGATTCTGAATTTTGTATTATTTTCTTCTATCGTCAACATGACATTTTTCTGCTAGGCTAAAATAATTATGTGCAAAAGATTCATGAAAATATTATGCACTTTGATTTTTCTCTTAGTGTGTTTAAAGAAATAGTTTTTAAACAGTGTATTTCAAACACCGACTCAGCAAAACTTAAGAAAAAAAAATAGTTATGACCCTGTGATTGCATTGCATTTGGAAGCTGGTTGGGAAAGATTTTTGATCAGGAACCAGATTCTTCAGAAAGAAAATTATGAAAGAGGGGCCATAGGTGGGTACAGGAAGTCTGGGAGGAGCAATTCCTGCATTTCTAATGTTTTTGTACTTTTCCTAATGACGATCCAACGCTGAGCTCTGTAGTAAATCTGTGGGGGGTTTACTGGGGGGTCTGAAAGCTGTCTGAAAGCCTGGGGGAGGAGACTGGAAACTGGCAGGGTTTGAAGGAGAGGAATAGGGGTTCCAACTGGCTCTGTGCAATGGAATTTGTGTGCTGAAGGGGTTATTGTGGGGGGTCTGTGTTGGGGCAGCACTGGGGCCATCCATCTCTGTGAGAGCCTGAAGAGACTTTAGCCAATGTGGTGGATTGTCGTCTTGAAGAGAGTCTAAACTGTTTCCAGTGGAGGCTGGGATACCTAGGAAGAAGAGAAACACAGAAGGAGACATAGGTTATTCAAAGCAAGCATGAACTACATATATGAAGTAGGACAGTGTAATTTAACCAGTAGCAAGATCAGAAAAAACAATTATTAGCTTGCAGAAATGAAATGATTATGAATACAGTTTTTCAAACACAACTGAAGCTGAGTTTTCCTGGGGAGCATTTGTCCCTTGATTTTTCACACTTGCCCAGACATTCTTCCATAATAATATACGATTACTTCCCTTTCTACCTTTCCAAATCTTAATTAACCATTACAAGGAAAACAGCCTTATAAAGAGAGCTTTATAAACAGTGGAGTATGTCCCTTTTTAATGAAAAAAATAATCCAGTTAAAATTCAGTAGCATAGGAATTGTACTGCACAGAAATGCATGCCATCAGTTGATGTGGGAACCGACAGAAACCTCAAATATGCTAAGAAAGATGCTAGGCATGCAAAAGAAAAGATTGTGGGGTATTAATGTTCATTTGTTCTAAGATTTCTGGGCCTCTTGAAAGTTGGTAGATGGAAGCTGGAAGAGACCACCGCATTTTTTTCCAAAAAAGATGTATTGATTAATTTGTGCCAAATATGCACTTGATAATTGTCTATGGAGCTGAATGAGCGAGAAATTGTTACCTGTGATGATTGCGGGGTCCATCCAGCTCCCAGGGCTGTCCCAATTCAGGCTGTCGGTTGTGGCAGTGTTGGACGTTGGTACACTGTGGTTGGCGTTGGAGGGGGAAGTAGCATTGGGCAGTCCACCAAAGTTGATGTTAATGTTCGGTAGAAGTGCCCTTAGCCCGTCCTGCCATTCCTTCATATTTAAACTCTCTACAGAACTGTTGTTGTCTGGGAGATTTATCAACAAAAAAAGAAAAAAGAAAATGAAAGATAGAAAATAAAAAGCTGAAGTTAGAAACAGATGCTGTTTTTAGTGAAAGATGGTGGCTCTCTAAGCATTTACAACTGTTTTTCTATCAAGAGAATGGGGCGATGATTAAAGATGAAGCTTCAGTGTTGAGCTGCTGTAGAATATGTAATTATTTAAACATCTAATGGAGAAAAAAAACTAAATCCTTCCCTACTAAATCTGGGCAGAAACTCAACGCTTAAACAAAAGAATGCTTCTTCCATTACTAGCAAGAAAATAATCACATCTTTTCTATGAAAGCAGCCTTACTTATTGATAATTTTGCCTGGTAGGGGTATTTAACAGTTCCCTACACAAAGAAGATACAAACAAGATTACAGAATCCTCACCAGAATTACAGCTATAAAATTCTTCCAAATCTACTTTTTTTTTTAAAAAAAGAAAAAGTACTAAATACTGAAAGTGAGAACAGCCTGCTTTGTCTCAAAGAACGAAGAGAGAAGGACATTCTAACATTTTAAAGGAAGAATTAATAAGCTCTAAAGTGGAAGTCCTAATGTATTATCATACTGAACTGCAAAGCTGCAGCAAGTCTACTTTTTAAGGAAGGCAAATTTAGTGGCTATTTTAATGAAACATGAAACTTCCAACAATTTGGTTTTTAATCCTATCAATACAACATTCTCTGAATTTCTCTCAAATATACAATTTAGAAAATACCTCGTCAGATGTGGCAACAATCATTTGATTTAGTAGTATTGTATTTAAAATGAATTTGCCATAGTTATAGGAAAAATATCTTTCCACAATAATGAAACTAATAGAATGTGTAAGTCTTAAGTCAGTATGCCTTTTTGGGGGGAAATTCCATAGGTATTCTCGGAGACAAACCTCAAATATTCAAGAGTCATGTAGCTAGCCAGTGACAACCAAAATATTTCATTTATAGAACTTAAACAATGTTCTTTATTGTGTCCTTCACAAAACAAAACATCACCCTTTTATTTTGACCAAGCTTTTTAGGAAATTTAGCCATTATTAAGCATGCACTATATACCAAGGAGTCTGTTACGTTTTGCAGATCATTACAATAGTCAATCAGGAAAATATAATCTATGAATATAATTGAATTAGATTCTGAGACTGATTCAATAAGTCTGTGTTCAACGTATTCAATATAAACCTGAGTTATGTAATTCCACTTATTGTATTGAAAAAGTACAGACCAAAAGGACCAGAAAAGAGATCAGATTAGCACTGCAGAATTTCTGATTCTGTTCAAAATGTGTTCAGTTTACATATCCATGTATAACTTCTCCTTAACAAGAGGAAATTTAATTACTTAAGAGAGGTGTGTCAAACTCGCGACGTCATGTGACATCGCGCGACGTATCATGATTTTTTCCCCATTGCCGGCAATGGGGTGGGTGCGGTTTCAGTGTGATGCATCTGGCCCGCGGGCCGGCAGTTTGACATGCCTGACTTAAGATGTCCTCAATTAAGATTTGTGCTAATACCCACCCCAAAACACTGCTGTGTCTTTATCACAAATTTACAATGAGAACCAAAACCATATAGTTGTATTTTGTAGTAAGTCACTGCTATTAAACATCTGAATACATTTTCTTCAACTATTATAAATTGGGAGGTGAGAGAAAAGAATCAGAAATTGCAGTAGCATTAAGTCCACTTAAATTCAGAAATTATAGCTGATGTTTTTAATTATAGTTTGTTCAGTTTAATTCTAAGTAATTATGATTCATATTACCTAGAATATTTTATGTATCAACATGCACAATGTTTAATATGCTTTTGTTTAAAAATATATATTGATATTCCTTTTAATTTTTAGTCATATAAAAGGTACTTAAGTGAAACCCAATTAATTTGAAGTCAATATTGTTCAATACATTAGGACTTCCACTTTAGAGCTTATTGTTCTTAAAAATTAGTTCTTTCAAATGTTGCTCATTTCTCCTCAGTACTTCGATGGAGATTAGAATGACCTCCTTTTAATGCCGTGCTTCCACAGCATTAAAAAAGGAGATTTTTTTTTCTAAAATCATCATTATTTGTATTGTAACCTATGAGCAACCATGTAGTCCCCCACCCAGTACATAAAAAACTGTAATGTTAGGAAGGAGACAAATCTGTACTAAAAGATATTTTATAATTATCACTGAACACACACAATATTCAAAGCTTTTTGAGAAAAAAATGCCAGTGGGTCAGAAGTCACTATGTTTGGATTCTTTGGCACTTCATATATATTTATTAGGATTGTGATTATTTCTGGAAATTCTAAAGATCTCTTGATAAAAGTATATTCTCGTCCCCAACTACTATTACAATTGTGTAGTAGTTATTTACTAATTAAAAAAGCTGTTCTTGACTTATAATGGTACGTTTATTATATCCAAAAATAGTAGAAATAAAATATGTCTAGTCTTCAATCATTTTAAAGAAACTGTTAACTGTTAAGATACACACTTGAAACAAATAAACAGTGAATCTACTGACAATAATTAGGCTACTATTATTACTCTACTGGAAATTGAAGGGGTATGTTATATCTAGTTAAGTAGCAATCTAACATTTTCTTTGTAAATAGAAATGTGGAGACAAGAAAAGCACTTCAATGGTAAAACTGTTTTTATTAGGAAGCAAATGAGTAAGGAAAATGTAAATATAGCAAATGTTTTGCTATATTCTAAACTGAATATGCTACATTTAAATAAAATGCATATTTTTAAGATGGAAAAAGTATCAGTATACTAGAATAAGATTATGAAATGATTTATTAAGTTAAATCCTTGAGCTTATCAAAAACAGTTCTCATTCTAGAACAACCATTTAAAAAATTGGTTTAGTAAATTAATTATCATTAGTATTTATATTTATTTTTATATGAACAACCTATGCCAGTAATTTGACAAACATGAAGCACGGTTAAATTTCCTTTATATTTCTACAAAAATCTTGCAAAACAATCTGCACTGAAAACTAAATCTGCTAAAATTAAATACAACGTAGCTCAATTTTTGACATGCCAACTAAATCCAAATAAGGCTTTCTTTCAGATATGCTGAGAATGGTAGTGTTAATAAAGTGATCTAACAATTTACTATAGGAATATTTTCCTACAAATTATTAATGAAAGACTAGCTAGTACAATAGACAAGCAAACTAATTCTTATATGACAGATGAATTTATAACAAATAATGTTTCAGGGTTGTTCTATAAACATTAAGATAAAAGAATTAGATTTTAATACATTCATTCTACATTATTGAAATTATAAGATACAGGTGCAATGAAGGTAACAAGTCCCCTTAAAGCCCTGATCATAGAAATCATGGCAAAGCTGCACATATAAAATGGCAAAGCTGCACATATAAAATATGTGTTAATCAACACAAAAAAGAAAAAAAAAGCAGGGGCATCTTGGTTTCAATATGTACAAAGCTACAGTACTTCTGTAAACATATCAATGTATTCTTCTATATAATAATGGACTGTAGAAATAGGTAAAATGCTTATCATCAGTAAATAGTAAAATGTGTTACAGGTAGTCCTTGATTTACAACCACAATAGAGCCCAAAGTTTCTATTGCTAAGCAAGACAGTTGTTAAGTGAATTTTGCCCCATTTTATGATCTTTCTTGCCACAGTTGTTAAGTGAAGCACTGCAGTTCTTAAGTTAGTAACACGGTTGTTAATTGAATCTGGCTTCCCCATTGACTTTGCTTGTCAAAAAGTCGCAAAAGATGATTACATGACCCCAGGAATCTGCAATCATCATAAATACATGCCAATTGCCAAGTGTTCAAATTTTGATCATGTGACCATGGGGATGTGGTTGTAAGTGTAAAAAACAGTCTAGGTCACTTTTTTCAGAGCCTTTGTAACTTTGAACGGTCACTAAAAAAATGGTTATAAGTTGAGAACTACCTGTATACTTGATTCTTTGAATAAAAAAAAATCCAAGAGAAAAAAAAATCTAAACATTTCCTGAAAACATTTTTTATTGTGGCATCAGTTTATGCTTGACTAAAAAAACTGGACATGTTATTCCTTTTTGGCAACTGAATAGATACTACATTTAAACATTCAAGCTTTGATACGCTCCTGGAGACTACAAAGGCATAACTATACAGTTATCTCAGCAACAGATAACTGTATAGTTATCTTAGCAATAGTATAGAATCTAACAACAACTACATACATTTCACCAAAACAGGGGATTAAACATCCATGTATGAAAATCTTATTTGTATATAAATCCACTAGAAAATTCATTTTAGTTGCAGCATATTGACCTTTATAATGGAAGACTCTGGTACATGGCTACCAGAGTTGGTTAGCTGACATTAATTATAAATTCATTTAGAGATTATTCTGGGCATAATTGATTTATTACTTGAAAACTTTTCATTATCAACCATATATGGTAGAACACAATATCTTCAAGCTCCTAAGGACCAGTTTAATGATCTGCAAATCTAGAATATGCATGTAGATTCCTAATTCAGGCTCTCCTTCAAACAAAAGGGGAAGGAAAATCCTACATAAAACTACACTGTGTGCACAATTATTAGGCAAATGAGTATTTTGACCATATCATCATTTTCATCCATATTTTCCACCTCCAAGCTGTATAAACGTGAATGCTTAAGTAGATATAAACATATCAGGAGATGTATATTGTGTAATGAGGGTGGGTGTGCCCTAAGGAGATCAACACTCTATATCAAGGTGTGCATAATTATTAGGCAGCTTCTTTTCCTCAGGCAAAATGGGCCAAAAAAGAGATTTAACTTGACTCTGAAAAGTCAAACATTGTAAAAAGTCTTTCAGAGGGATACAGCACTCTTGAAATTGCTAAGGTATTAGGAGCGTGATCACAGAACCATCAAAGGTTTTGTTGCAAATAGTCAACAGGGTCACAAGAAATGTGTTGAGAAATAAAGATGCACATTAACTGCTGAAGATTTGAGAAGAATCCAAAGTGAAGCTACCAGGAACCCATTATCCTCCAGTGCTGTCATATTCCAGAAGTGCAATCTACCTGGAGTGCCCAGAAGTACAAGGTGTTCAGTCTCAGAGACATGGCCAAGGTAAGGAAGGCTGAAACTCAACCACCACTGAAGAAGACACATAAGTTGAAGCGGCAAGACTGGGCCAAGAAATAGCTGAAGACAGATTTTTCACAGGTTTTATGGACTGATGAGATGAGAATGACTCTTGATGGACCAGATGGATGAACCTGTGGTTGGATCAGTAACGGGTACAGAGCTCCACTTCGACTCAAATGCCAGAAAGGTGGAGATGGGGTACAAGGGCAGGTATTATTAAAGATAAACTAGTTGGACCTTTTCAGGTTGAAGGCGGACTCAAAATCAACTCTCAAACCTACTGCCAGTTTTCAGAAGACACTTTCTTCAAGCAGTGGTACAGGAAGAAGTCTGCATCTTTCAAGACCATGATTTTCATGCAGGACAATGCTCCATTGCATGCATCAAAGTACTCCTCTGCATGGCTAGCCAGTAAAGGCATGAAAAGAATAAGATGAAAGAATAATGACATAGCCCCCTTCCTCACCTGACCTAAATCCTATTGAGAACTTGTGGCCCTTCTTAAATGGGAGATTTACGTTGAAGGAAAACAGTACACATCTCTGAACAATGTGTGGGAGATTGTGGTTGCTGCTGCACAAAATGTTGATCGTCAACAGATCAAGAAAGTGACAGACTCCATGAATGGAAGACTTATGAGTGTTATTGAAAAGAAGGGTGGCTGTATTTTTTTTTTTTTTGAAATGTCAGAAATGTTTATTTGTACATTTTGAGTTGTTTATTATTCTCACTTTAACAGATGCAAATAAAAGATGGGCAAATTTTCATTTTTCATTTAGTTGCATAATTCTGCACACTAATAGTTGCCTAATAATTGTGCACACAAATTCTCCTAAGAAAGCCAAAACCTCATTTTTATTTTCTTAAATATTCAGGTTTGAGATTTATTAACATTTTGGATTGACCAAGAGCACTGTAGTTATTCAATAAGAAAATTAATCCTCCAAAATACAACTTGCCTAATAATTTTGCCCACGGAGTAGGTGTCAGAAAGAAAAGTTAAGTTTTTATGTATATATAAAATTCTTTCTCAACAAGGAACATTTTATCATTGATCATCAAACATTTGTGCCAACAATCAAAAGTGATGTGATCCAAGCATTGGTTTATCATTATGATTAATTATAATATATATTGATTGTATGTTATACATACATACATCATACACTCAGAATAGCCATTGACCCCAGCAACATATTGGAACAGTTAGGCAAGATGAGCAAAACCATACAGAGGGTTCCTACACAATACAATGGTGAAAATTAAATGATAGTTCATTACATATATCAAGTGGTTCTTTAACCATTATGTGTTACACCATTTTTTTAAGAAGAGAGTTTTCTATAGTCAAAGGTTGAAGCTTGCGCGGGTATAGTTTTTTCTTTCTTTGTGCTCAATACATAAGAAGTTTCAAATTATTGTTATAAGCAACCAAATTGTCACATAAACTTCCTTCTGTGTCTGAGGGAATATGCTTGCTTCAATTCCAATTAAAACTTAAGATATTTCCTTTTAGCAAGATGAACAGCTATACAAACTTGATTAATAAATAATGAATAAATATTTTAGCATTCTTGACTACCTAATGTGTTGCTTTAGGCAGATTGGGCAATTTATAATCTGAAACCCCCAGAGTAGCTTGCAATTGCCATACAGACGAACACATATGTGAATAAATCATCAGTTCGAATCAGCCCACTATAAGATGGAAACCTCCTCACTGATGATTATAGATTGTAGCTTACCAAGGTGGATCAGTGCTGTATCCAGGTTTTTTTTTTTAACTTTCCAGTCTAGACTAAGAGAGAACAGGCCCCAAATCATGCATCCAACCAGCTTCCGCAATTACAGAAGCACCTAAGTCTCCATATTCCTAGTCCAGTGATCTAGCCACCACTCTGTATTGGTTATTTCTTTAAGTTATAGGCAATCTTTTTCATCATAGGGTCTGCAGTTAAAAAAAATCAATCTGGCAGCTGAAGAGAGGTTATGTCTGTTCTTCTAAGGAAAATGTTGCATTCTTTGGGGTTATACAACCTTAAACTAACCTCAAAGAATGCAACATTTTCCTTAGAAGAACAGATATAACCTCTCTTCAGCTGCCAGATTGGTTTTTTTTAACTGCAGACCCTATGATGAAAAAGATTGCCTATAACTTGATTTCTGTATAAATTATAATTTATAAATATAAATATATAATTTATATATTTATAAATTATATAAATATCATTTATAATTTACAAAATTTAAAAGTGTCTTTTGGTAGATTTATTTGCAAATGATTAAGATTAGCAAGATTATTTACACGTTATAAAATTATGCTACATTAGTACCAATATAGTAAAATCTGGGATTAATATTTTTTAAATTTATTCATTTATATTTGTATCTGGCCATAATCAATACAATTCTTGGCATATTTTAATATCAAATTCAAAATTGTTTTCAATAAAGCAGTCTGTAGGAATTCATTTGATGACCTCCTCTCTTTGTAGCTTTCAGAGTATTCTGCAAGTATAAATGTACAATTACCAACTCCACCACTCATCTGTAGGTTAGTCAAGCCAACCTCTACAAAAGAGGAAAACACAACCCATCAGCAATGAAAATATTCATTTGCCCTTCTCTTCTGAAAACAAGATTCTCCCAGAAAAGTAGAAAAAACATTTTCAAGTCATACATGATCTAAGCAAATGATCTGTAATGATCTTATATTGTTGTAAGATTTTGCCATCACATGGGGGGTTTCAGAATATAAAAATGCATTATTTTCACAGTCTTTCTTAAAGTAAATTTCATAATCTATTTTTTTTTAAACTTAGTGAAAAACATATATTAGAAAGAAATGCTTTAATGCATTATCTGACTTTTTTCCATTCTGCTAATGAGATGGAATTAAGGTTAAATTAAGAGAACTAATAACTAAAACTAATAACTTGGGGGTTCTTCTAGACTCAATTCCTAAAGAGCAGGTGGCAGTCATGGCTAATAGGGTGTTCACACAGCTTCATGCTGTGCACCAGTTGCTTCTTGTTCCTAGATCAGGAGGTTCTGCTCAGTCACTCATGCCCTGGTAACCTCCCAAATGGATTATACCAATGTGTTTTACGTGGGGTCCCCTTGAAGAGTATCCAGAAATTTCAGCTGGTACAGAATGCAGTGACCTGGGAGCTTAGGTGTGCTCATGGAATGGAATATGTTACATCTCTGTTCTGTGAGCTGCATTTAGTCACCAGTTTTCTTCCAGGTCCAATTCAAAGTGCTGTTTTTCACCTTTAAAGCTCATAATGGCATGGGGCTTGGTTATTTGAGGGACTGCTTCTTCTCAATTACATCATTCCCAATTCCCAGCAGAAGAGGTACATTGCAGGTCCTGTCTACTAAAGAGCTATATCTGGCAGGATGCCAGACATGGGCCTTCTCTTGCATGGTGCCTACCTTATGGAACATCATTCCTCTGAGGTCAGGCTGTCTTCATCCCTGTTAACTTTTCACAAGTTCCCCAAGACTTAGCTGTGCCATTAGGTTCAGTGGCCCCAAGGGAATGGTGACTGGTTGAGGTGGTCTCGCTGTTGTTAATATCTGTGACTCTCTCCTTGACTTTTAAAAATTGTAACATTAATTTTTATTGATTGCTTTCATATTTTTTATTGTGTGACTGAGAGTCATATTTGTCAGATGAGTAGCTATATAAATATGATGAATAAATACTAAAAGAGCAAAGACAAAACAAAAGGCAATGAGTAACATTTTGAAATACTGGTTGTTCTCTTAGCACATATCAAATAATGACAAAAATACCTTCCAATGTCCACTCCAATTAAATCAATTGAAGATAGTTCAGCATCTAATCACATCACACGCTAATTAACTAAACTGATATGAAAAAATAATTGCTTTCCGATTGCTAAAAAATATGCATTCATGTTATGGTAAGCAAGAAAAATGCATTTTTCCTACAAATGATGATTCCTAATTAATTTCAGCTGAGGTTTGCTGATAACGTGATGTAAATTAGTCTATATTTCCTGCCAGGTGGCCAGCCTGCCTATCTAGCTAGCTAACTGGCTGGCCACCCAATTTTATAAGCCACTCTCTCCAGAAGGTCTTTGTGGCATACAAAAGCAAACATGGGAGAAAGAAAAACATAATAAGGACAAAAAAACTCTAAACAATATTCAACTGGCAATGTGCTGCCAAAGGAAAATATCATAAGATTATGCTGTCCCAGATAGGTTTAATTTTCTGAGTCATAGAAAGAGATCTGTCATCTCACAGCACTATCTAACACAGTTTATGCAATTAGACCATAAGCAGAGTTTTCTGTACAAGTGAAAAATACATCAACTGATTCTTAATGAATCTTACAAAACATTCTGGAAAAAATTCTGCAGAGATGACAACAATTTTAAAGTGCTAAGATTTTTTTAAAATTAAGCAGAACTGCAATAGAGGAATGATAACAATGGATCAGTTAATTCTGCTGAATGCAATTCTTTATATTCTTTATTATTCTTATAACACCAATGATGTTACCTAGTTGGATAATGAAACATCTGCAAGAAAACAACCAAACTCAGAGTGCACCAAAGATCCCACTGCTATTCTCTGTTTTATACACAATTACCAATATGATAATATTTGTTGAGACTCTAGGAGTGCAGAGAAAAGCAACAAAGATGATTAGGGGACCAGAGGCTAAAACATATGAAGAATGGATGCAGGAATTAGTTATGTCTAGTTTAATGAAAAAAAGGACTGGGGGCGACATGATAGCAATCCCAATATTTAAGGGGCTGCCACAAAGAGGGGGTCAACTTATTCTCCAAAGTATCTGAAGTCAGAAGTAATGGATAGAAATTAATCATGGAGAGAACCAACCTAGAAATAAGGGGAAATTTCCTGAGTTAGAACAATTAATCAGTGGAACGGCTTGCCTTCAGAAGTTGTGGGTGCTCCATCATTGAAGATGTTTAAGAAGAGACTGGACAACAATTTGTCTGAAATGGGTATACAGTCTACTGCTTAAGCAGGAGGTTGGACTAGAAGGACTACCTCTGTTACAGGTAGCCCTCAACATACAACAGTTCATTTAATGACCATCTGAAATTACAATGGCACTGAAAAAATGACCTATCACCATTTTTCACACTTACAATGGTTGCAGTATCCTCTTGGCCATGTGATCAAAATTCAGACGCTTGGCACTTGACTCGTATTTATGAAGGTTGCAGTGTCCTAGGGTCATGTAATCATCTTTTGCAATCTTCTGATAAGCAAAGTCAATGGGGAAGCCAGATTCACTTAACAACAAGTATGCCCAACAATCCACACTCTGCTAGAGAGAAGTTCCCTGAGGATGAGCTCCAGCACGAGTCCAAAAGCTCGAAAGACTAAACTTCTGGTCCCAGTGACCAACCCAGATTGGATCCTGCAATTTACTTATCTGCTATGTTTCATTTAACAGTGTCACTTCCCAATACATTAATACAGAAATCCCATGTTACCTCTGATAGAAAAACATTCAAAACTGTTTTTATTTAGTTTCAGTAGGGTTTGGCACAATCCTCACCTTTGCATCAGGCACACTTTGAGCTAAAGGAAATGACTGGTCCAAATGACAGAGAAAGAGCAAAATCTATCAATTATACTTATAATGTCAAGGAGACCTAGATTCCATATTTTAAAAAACTGTGGAAGGTTTCAATTATAGCATTCATCTGAATTTAAAACTCCAGTTCCCAACATTTCCAGTTAGGAGGATTTCATCCTGGAGAGCTGATGAAAATCTTTTTCACAGTCTTTAATTTTACAGACATAAAGAAGTAAAGGGGGAAAAAGCACAGCATTAAGAAAGTTGCTACCATAAATGCACCAGCAATATAAGGCTAATAAGTTATATTTTTCAAGTACATCAAAACAGTGCTTAAAAGGCCTCCATCTTTTCTGCATTCTGAAAAGGCTTTTAAAAAATATTTTTTTAAAAAGTATTCAGTATTCCCAATTTCCATTCTCATCCCAAGGTCATTTACCAAATATAAAATCATGAACAGATGTACATAAAAGCATCTCACAATTTTCCAGTTATTTTGATATTAAAACATTTTTGCACTATTGCTGCGAACATGCAGCAAGCAGTTATGGCTATTTTTGACTTTCCTAATGCATTGATAATTTGCATTCACTTGCTTCTGAACTGTTTGGACACATAACAAAAGAGTTTTTGAATCACGAATGAAGTCTTTGAATTACGAATGAAGGCAAAAATATACATGTCCCAGGATAATGATGCGAATCTTTGAATTCTCTATTTGAATAAAATGATAAGGACCTAAATGGTAAAGGACATCAACATCTAAAATGATCAAGAACATTGCTATCTGTATTTTTCTGATGTGGAGTGAAAATTAAGGTGGTCAGTCCAATATATTTGAGTGGCACCAAAGTTAGCATATGCATGTATACCAACATATATATTAGTGCTATCTATCTATATCAACTTTGTGTTTTAAAGCCTAGAATGAACCTGAAGGGGTGCATCCTTAAAAGCAAGTATTCCAAGAGCTACAGAAGAAAAGGTCATGGAGATTTTTTAAAATTAAACTCTCTTTGCAGTAATTCTCATAGATAGCCTGAACATACCAACACTAATATGAAGCTGAAGCTTAATATGGTGAAGCAAATGCTTTATCTGTATGAGGCCCAGATCTAAATGAGGCCTAAATTCAATATTTTTCATTCCCTCCAGCAGTACTTGCTAATATCAAAGGAAGCAAAGCTGAACACTATGGGGCTGGGGGGATGAAGCATTGGGAGAAACATTATCATATGTTTAATTCTATTTTACATTTTTGTGATAAAGATGTTAAGGCATTTTGATCTTACTGTAATTATACTATTAAACCAAATCACACAACAGAAATATTCCTTAAAAAGTATCTAAACATCACCAAAACAAAATTAACATATCACTTAAAATTCATATAGAAATTGGCTTTTTTTTAGCAATTCACTCAGCACAACTTATATTAATGCAATTGTGAGTTCCCACTGTAAGACACTAAAATCAACAATTTTAGTATTTAATACTCTCAAATCCATGATCTGAGCTGTGCTGGGCAGTAGTTAGAATGCAGTAGTGTCGACTGCTAGCAGTTCAGTAGTTCGATTCTCACTGGCTCATGATTGACTCAGCCTTCCATCCTTCCAAGGTATATAAAATGAGGACCCAATATGCTGACTCTATAAACTGCTTAGAGAGGGCTGTAAAGCACTGTGAAGCGGAATATAAGTCTAAGTGCTATTGCTATTGCTATCTGCAAATTCTGGTAAAATGTATTATTTAATGTAAGCTACATCCATTACAAAGATGTGAGATACCCATGATCTAAAAATAGTTAATGTTTGCTTTAAAAGAACGGTGTGGAAAATATATTGGAAGCTGGTGTTCCTCAGGGCAAGAATGCTTGCTATATCAATAACTAATGCCACTTAGCACTAAGTATGAAAAATACAAAGTAAGCTATTCATTAACCTGTGGATAAGGCAGGAGAAAGAAGCACCAGGTTTAATCTGTAGAAAATATAAAAAGAAACTTCATTCTTATTTGGATAGAGGATAATCAACTATCAAAAATAAAAGTGGCTTTAATCTAGTGTGCAATAAGAATTCTTAATAAGCTTTGTCGAGTATAAACCAGTTAAAGGAAAGAACCTTGACACAATGTAAGGGATCTGAAGTCAAGATTTTGTTTTGCCTATTGAGTCTCCTTGTGGTTTTTGTTTCTCCTGATTCAAACTGAATGATTTCATATGCATTTTATTATTTGTAAATTCTAAAGGCTATACTCTGTAAGAGCAGGCAGCTTTAGTTCATTCACAAACAAAAATTAAAAATATTCCATCTTTTGGATACTATAAATAACATTTAGAGCTTGTGCAAGCATTGGATATAACTGTGTTGTCAACCTATTAAATGAACTTTAATATTTCTATTGATATGCAAGTTTTCCAGAGCAATAAGACCTATTAACATTTAGAGCCACATGCATCAATTGGCCACCAATACGATCCAGCAAATAAATACTTGCCCTAAGGATGAATGGTAGAAAATGAACAAATGATTGTTGGCTCTTGAACTGGAATTTTGCCTGTATCTGAGCAATGTTTGAATGCTAGTTTTTAGAAATTGTAAAATAATTAGTGAAATTATATACTTTTAAGTACTGTAGCATAATTTTAGAGTTATATAACACTTAGTCAAAATCTTATGCCTAGACAAAGTGGGCAGATGAATATGCATGTTTGATGCTTTACTCTGGCACGCTTCCCTATTTAGTGATGACATTACATAATGTTCAGCATTATGTCAATGTAGTATCTAATACACACCAGGCCTGAATATCTAATAACAATACTAGAAACATATAATTGCTTTCTGACATCTTAAGCTCCAGCAGTTAAGATAGCACCCCTCTTTTAGTCATTCATGATAAAGTAATGAATTACATGTTGCCCAACATCTGCTAATATTTAAACCTGCACATAGTTAATAGCCAAATAGATGTATCCCAGTCTCAATGAGAACTAAGAGCTAATGAAATATTGATGATTTCTCTAACTTACATAATTACAGTTGCTGAAGATTACAGTATGGATTTGAATTATTGCTTTTTCTCTCCTACTTACATTTGGTGCAGAAGCCAAACCAAGCTCCAGAATGTCATGAATTTTTGACAAGTAAAGGAAGATTTAAAAGAAGACAAGTGTTTTCTTTGGAAAATTCCAGTTGCATAAAATAAGTTTTCAGGCATTGCTCAAAGACCAGCATGGAATGAAAACATCAACCTCCTCCTCAGAAACAAATTACTTCTGAATTTGAAACAGAATTATGTACTAACGATGCAAAGGTCACTGCTAAATTGTATAAACTTTTGTTGAAATATGAGACAAGAAAAACAACTGAAAGAATGTACAATAGGCTAAAGATTTTGGTTACAAATGCACGAGTGGAAAAATATGTGGTTGAAAGGATTGAGATTTACATTATGTTCCAGTCTTAAAGAGAATTTTTACAAAATTTAGTGTTATAAAATAATGTATCATTGATATCTGTCACTGGTGGTATTATCTATAATATATAAAGGTATTTTGAATAGCTGGAAATGTGAACAACATTCTATCATGTTTGGTGGACATCATTTTGGCTACAAATGTGTGAATTAATTCAGAAGATTTCAGAAGTTAAAATGCAACTGAAAGTAGAGATTTTTCTCTTGGAATAAACGGACAAGCAACTACAAATGTCACCAAACATTGTTTTATATATGACAACTGCAGCAAGATTATTATATGCTCAAAAGTGGAAAGACTCATCATTACCTACAACAGAGGAATGGTTGGTGAAGATAGTGGAATTTGCAGAGATGGCTAAATTAATTGATGCTTTGATCAGAGAAAAAACAGTACCTACATTTATGGTTGCCTGGAAACCCTTTGCAGACTTTCCATGAAACAGAAAAAAATGCACTTATAATTTGTGGCTTTGATGACTAGAAAAGAAATTGGATAATAAAAAAGTTGAGGTTCTTTTGTAATTACAGCGTAAGAGATAATTTTGTAATCATATTTATATTTGCTGCAAAGGACAGTGGAAGCTCCCTCTTCCTGATTTTTTTCTTGATTCTTTCTGTATTTTTTTCTCTTTTGCTTCTGCTCTTTAGTAGTTTTGTGTTAGTTTTTACATGGTTTGTAAAACTTTAATGATTTATTTTAAAAAAGAAACAAACTACTTCCTATCTGCCTTAAAATCTAAGTGTGAACTAAAGACAGCAGCATAGATTTCTAATAGATGTCTTGGAAATTTGTGTGAAGTACAAGACTGCCACTTTTCACTTCTGAACATTGTTAAAGGGTCTGTTTAGTTACCATGTAAATAGCTATTGATTATGTCCCATCAATTTGGTGTCAATTCTTAGCGATTACATTTTTTTTTTCATGTCCCTAAACAGGATTTCTGGTGTGCTGACAAGTTTGGCAATACTATTAAAATGGAGGGGGGGAAATCTGATCTTGCAGAAATATTTTGATCATGTAGTACTTTTATTTATCTTTAAAAAAATTTCACAGGAGAACTGAAGGAAAGTAGAAGTCTTGGAAATAAAATGGGCAAAGAAAGAAAAAAGACAGGAAAAAAAGGAAATCCACAGATTAATTAAGTAGGAGAACAATTCCTCAAAGTGAAAAAGTATTGTTTATGTAGATTCATTCCTAAGAGTGAAGAATCTGGAACTATATGGACCAACAAAACCATATACCTGAAATACACAATACTGAAAGTTTAAATCAATAAAACCAAGTTTAATTCACTTACTAAAATTAGCGAAATGTAACATGCTAATTAATATGAATTATTTGTTATTACTTTTCAAAACTGCTTTCAAAACTTCTTTAACTGAGGTATGAATACTATGTAAAAGAATAGTAAAGCATGCTAGGAGCTCGTATATTTTGTAAGAATTTTTAAAAATCCTTTATATTTTCCCTTTAGAAAAGAAGCTACTTTCAATATAATAAATTTTCCCACATAGTAAATAAATCATTACAAAAGATGAACTGTAGGTCTCATGCTCCTTAATATGAACTTTATGAAGCATATATTATCAAATGAACATAGCGGATGAATTTGTCACAGAGTCATACTAGATATATTGTGAAATGTAACATTAGGGTTTTTTTTAATGGTGAACTTGACCTAGAAATAGTGATGCGACTGCCCATAAAAAAGATAGCAATTAAATGTTCTATTGTCCAATTCATCGTAGTTTCACTCTTTCTAGTGGAAATCAGCATAAATCCAAGGGAAATGAATTCCCTGGTGAACAAAAACACCCATGTCTAACCTGGAATAAATGTGGTCAAACATACATTAATGGCATTAAATTACAGTAGATTATACTAGAGATCAGAATGGCACTTTTCCTCCTTTTTTTTCAAGAATCAAATCTATTATGGCTAAATTTTAACTGGAATCTAAGATTGTATAATCTTGACATAAACCTTTAAATCTGTAAAATAAAGTTTACATTCTACAAGAGAATCTTTTTCTCATCTTGGTTAAAAGGAACAGTTCTTAATGAATGATAGTGAAGAAAATAATTTCAATTCTTTGCTTGCCTATTTTTAAAAATCCTGCATCTCTAACATTTTGCACTAGGGGAAGAACAAAGAGATTGAAATACTTTTTTAAATGTAAATGATTTGTATCTATTTAATCACATTTTATTGGTTTTTTTAAACAATAAAACACAAATTAAGGAATGAATGCACATGTAAAAGAAGTCTGGAGTACGCCAGACAGGAGCAAACAACAACATAATATTGAAATGCTATAATACACCCTGATTCAGAAGTGGATACAACTCTGACAATTCAAGGCTGACAATACAAAACATATAGCACTGCAGAAAACAATTACATGCAGTTTATTTTGGGAAAGATTAAATGTGTGGGAAAACCGCATATATATTATACTGGGCAGATGGCAAATAAAAGTAAGTATGGTTGTACAATGGATATAAAAAAGCAGTTTTAAAATACAGAGTACATGTAAATTTCTGTTGCTAAATGGATTTAGAATGATCCAAGCTTCTTAAATATATAAATATAAATATAATACTTTTATTTTGAGGAATAATGGTCCAATAAATTTTGTAGGTCCAAATGAGAATCAACAAATATATAAAATATTGCCCCATAAGAACACCTTTCCCCTAACTTTGCCTTTAATATTACCGGAAGTGATATATCATATCTCAACTCAGGATTGAATATACCATTGGTGACACTGAGACAGGTTCTACACAGCCTATTCCACTCAGGTTGGTGTTTCTTTCTGGTACAGTCCTTCCTTCTAAATCTTATTTCATTAGGACAGGGTTCTCAGCAATCACTCTGTAACCATGATTTTTCTTTTTTAATGTTTATATAGACTGGATACTGGAATAAAATACAGTAGATATAAAAAGTCTACACACACCATTAAAATACCAGGTCCTTGAGATGTAAAAAATATCAGACCAAGATAAATCACTTCAAAATATTTTACACAATTCAACTGAAAAACAATCTTTCAGGGGGGGGAAATGAAAAAGTTACAATAACGTGGTTGCATAAGTTTGCACATATTCTTATAAGTAGGGGTGTGAGTGTGTTCAGAATTAACCAATCACATTCAAACTGATATTAAATAGTAGTTAGTACATACCTGCCATCAGTTAAAATGACTCTGATTAAGCCCACATAAAGTTCAGCTGTTCTAGTAAGAGTTTTCTGACATTTTCTCAGTTGCCTCTTATAGCAATAGCTGTGGTCTGCAAAGAGCTTACAAAGCATCAAGGGGATCTCACTGTTGGAATGTATCAGTCAGGAAAAGAGTACAAAAAATTTCCAACGCGTTGGATATATCATGGAACACAGTGAAGACAGTCATCAACAAGTAGGGCAAATATGGCACAACAGTGACATTACCAAGAACTGAATGTTTCTCAAAAATTGATGAAAAAACAAGGAGAAAACTGGTTTAACAGGCTGCCAAGAAGCCTCTAGTAGCATTAAAGGAGCTGCATTGATTCTGGTAAGTATTGGTTATATCCTACATGTAACAACAATGTCCCGTATTCTTCATATGTCTGGGCTGTGGGGTAGGGTGACAAGATGAAGCCTTTTCTTACAAAGAAAAACATCCAAGCCCAGCTACATTTTCCAAAACCTACATCCAGTCTGACAAAAGCACGTGGGAAAATGTGTTATTGTCTGGAGAGACCAAGGTTGAACTTTTTGGCCATAATTCTCAAAAGTATATTTGGTGCAAAAAACAACAACACTATGCATCACCAAAAGTATATCGTACCCACAATGAAGCATGGCAGGGGCAACATTGTGCTTTGGGGCTACTTTTCTTCAGCTGGAACTGGGGCTTTAATCAAGGTGGAGAGAATTATGAATACTTCCAAGTAGCAGTCAATTTTGGCACAAAACCTTCAGGCCTCTGCTAAAATGCTGAAGGTGAAGAGGAATTTCATCTTTCAACACAACTACCCAACATTTACCTCCAAATCAACCAAAGAATAGCCTCAGCAGAAGAAGATCAAAGTTTTGGAAGTTTTTCCAGCCAGAGCCCAGACCTGAATCCAATTGAAAATCTGTGGGGTGACCCGAAGAGGGCTATGCACAGTAGATGCCCATGTAATCTGGCAGATTTGGAGCGCCTTTTCAAGGATTTTGCCCTTTACTTTGGCAAAGATTCCCAAGGCAAGATGTGCCATGCTGACAGCTCTTACCCCAAAAGACTGAATGCTGTCATAAAATCAAAAGGTGCTTCAACAAAGTATTAGTTTAAGAGTGAGCATCTTTATGAAACCATGTTACTATAAGTTTTTTTATTGTTATTTCCCCCCCTAAAATGTTTCAGTTTGCTTTTCAATTGAATTGTCCAGCTTATATGTTATGTTAAAAATGGAAAAAGTTCTGAAGTGATTTATTTTGGTGTGGGGGTTTTTTTTTTACATCTCAAAACCCTGGCATTTTAACAGGAATGTGTAGACTTTTTATATGCACTGTCGATACCGATTTTTAAAAATGAGGCGATCTAAAAGCTGAAATTAAAGTACCAAAGAACATGTAGGCAAAGCAAGTGAAGACAAAGATACTGGAAAATTGAAACTTTTCAGAATGTTTCAATTACTAATAAAATGATATTAAGTAAAAAATGTTAGTTTTCCTAGTTGTTTTAAAATATTTATAGAGAAAGAAAACCAAGATTTTCATGATAAGTAGCTTAGAAAAATAAAATGTTATCTCCAAGTCATATTACTCCTAAGTCAGGATGCAATTGCTACCGACAAAATATCTTTTAAAAACATTATGAATTATGATTTAAAGACACCAAATTTTGTTCTAAATTCAACAAAATCATGATTTGCCAATCATATTTCTTTGTGTATGTTAATTAGAATGTGCTCTACTTTCAACATTTTCAGAGCAATTTGGAATATAAAAGATATACAAATAAAAATCTGAATGGTTAATTTTCTAGTTGAATGTCAAACTGAACAGTAGAGACATTATATAGCATAATTACATTCATAATGCATTCTGTACCATCTTATTCACTTGTCTGTACCATCTCAACAATATTAGATTTCACTGTTCAGATAATGAAAAAGGTAAATAATATGACTACTGATTTGCTATTATGTTCTCCAGGTGTAATGAGTAGTAGTCAGGGCAAATGTTTGCATGTTGAAATATACCTCAAACTATAAATAAAAATCAATTCTACAGCACTACTAAGTAGTCAAAGCAAATTATAAAACTTCTGAAATATTAATTATTGGACATGGAATACTCCACTTTTCTTATAAAGCTCATAATTAGAAGGCTAAATTCAAATTTAATTATTTCTCTTCAGAAGTGTAAAAAGACATGTTCCCAGTATGACAGTTATACCACTATTCAGTAACAACCATCAAGGCATGGGCTGGAAGGCAGGCCTTATCGGTAGTACCCACCACACTATGGAACATGCTTAACCCAGCAGTACAGTTAGTTTTAAGCCTCCTTGTATTCTGGAAGATCCCGAAAATCATTTCATTTTGATGCGAGCTTGACTTAAAGTGCAATTGCAGGTGACCCTCTGACTGTATGTTTTAATAGGCTTTATGTTTTAATAGGCTTGATGAACAATTTTCTCCAAGTTGTGCACCACCTAGAATCTTTCTAATTGGGGTGCTCTAGCAAGTATTATAAATAAATAAATAAAATTCCCCTCCTATTCTTTATTACCCTGGTTTAGAAAAGCTGAAGATATGACTCAAATGTATTGCCTGACTCAAGGCACTTACCTGCTATGGGGATCCCTCCTAGACCTGTGCTGTGTTGAGGTGGGAGATTCAAGTCCAAGAAATTACTATTTGAAGAGGGATTTGCTGCGTGGTTCAAGTGCATGATGTTATTGCGAGGGAAGGCCATCCAAGGATAGCGAGTTGCTTGGCCTGGAAAACTGAAGGAATTATAAACTGCTCGATGCTGTTGAAATTGTGGGAACCTCTGTGGCAAGACTGAAAATGTGCTATTGAGAGAATTGGCATTTGCGGGTGTAGCAGGATGCAGAAATCCAGATCCTGACCCTTTGGCAGTTGTAGTGTGTGGGGAAGGATTCTGAAGAGATGTTGGTGAGAGAGACGGTTGATCTTGAACTGACAGTTCCTTCTCAATCAGGTCTGCTAAGGCTTTGCGGGTGATATCAAAGGGATCAAATCCCAAGTCATCTTCTTGCTGTTTGGATGAACCAAATCCAAATGCTGCCTGCCAGTCTGTAGAGGAGGATACTGGGATGGTTTCTGGGGAAGGGAGAGGAGAGGAGAGATAAATGTCTTCTCAAACCACCTATTTCAAACTATTTACAAGTTTTGTTTTCTTACCCTCATCTCTATTGTGCATGAAAATCTTTAAATTTGGATTCGTAATTTCTTTCTGTTAACTCCCCAAAATGAAAACAACTTTAGCATTTTTGTCATTTGGATAACTATAAAATATTTAGTACAAAACATACTTATTAAATACCATTGACACTAGCAGGACTTAGTTTATGGTATATAGAATTATATTTGTAACATATTTAGAAACAAATGCAGAGAGCAGGAAAATGGCTGTACAGGTAGTCATTTAACTACCACTTATTCAGAACCATTCCAAGTTACAATGGAACTGTAAAAGGGGGATTTATGACTGATGCAATTTGGGTGCTCAGCAACTGGCTCACAATTACAAGGTCACAGAGTCCTATGATCATCCTTTCTGACTTTCACTGGTGGCTTCCAAGAGGCATGGTCAACAGGAAGTTGCAAATGGTGATAACATAATGTGCGGTGCTACAACAGCATAGGATTTGCCTAATGATGGCAATTGGGACTGGCAGAATTGCCATCATAAGTTGATGTGGTCATGTAATATCACACTTTATGGTCACATCGCGTTCCGGGTCCCAATTACCATCAATCAGCAAGGACTATCTCTATTTCCTGTCACATACATATAGGATAAACAAACTACTACTTCATGTTATGTATAAGAGATTCTAAAGGTAAATTACATAGGAAATAAATCACCATAGCTGCTTCAGTTCTGATTAGATATTATATTAGATATTATATTTAATGAGATTAAAACAAAGAGTCTTTAAAAAACAATCAATTTATTGTTATATAAGACACTGTCCATGTCATTCATTGACTATGATCTACCAAAGTTTAGGTGATAATTGGCAAGTCTTTATTGTGGGATGAGACTATTATTTTCATGATAAAACACAAATATCTTAAATTTGTTAAAATAAATTGTTTATTTTTGCCTCTAATGAAATACTGTACAGTATTAGGGGATGAATTTTCAACAAGGGAACAATCTGAACCAGCTGAAGTTGTACAAGCAGTCCTCGACTTACAACCACAATTGAGCCAAAATTTCTGTTGCTAAGCAAGACAGTTACGTGAATTTTGCCCCATTTTATGACCTTTCTTGCCACAGTTAAGTGAATCATTGCAGTTAAGTTAGTGATACAGTTTTTAAGTGAATCTGGCTTCCCCATTGACTTTGCTTGTCAGAAGGTCACAAAAAGTGATCACATGACCCCAGAATACTGCAACCATCAGTGTCAGTTGCCAAGCGGCCAAATTTTGATCACATGACCATGGGGGTGCTGTACTGGTCGTGTGAAAAAAAAAGCCATAAGTCAATTTTTAGTGCTGCTGTAACTTCAAACGTTCACTAAACAAATGGTTGCAAGTCAAGGACTTCCTGTATCCTAAAATCAACCCTCTAAACTAATAAATGCATGCATGTATAATATCAATTTGGGAACGTTGTTCATATAGAAGCATGATTCCTCAGACATTTATATTTAAATATATTAATGCCAGGTAACAAAGCCTATGATATATAAATTAAATAAATCACTGTTTGTAATTATAAGGAAAATATTCTACCTAATTCTGATGTTAAATTATACTGCATTCAAGCACAATATGTGAAATTTTATTTTAAGAAAGTTATGTTAATTTAAGATAGAATTTTCATTTCTTTAATAAAGTTTATCATCACCCACACAGAAAATCTTTACAAAAGTATTACCATGGCTTTTAATAATCATGATTTACTTAAAAAGTGAAATTAAGGCAAAATACTATTTGAAATTACAATATGCAAATATTTATTAATAATTATTCTTATACTACATATTATATTTATTTATCATATTTAGAAACATCCCCCTGATCTCCCTCATAGAACGACTCTATATTACCTGATGTGAAGAGACTCTGTGGCTCTGGTGCCATGGGCCAGTCACTGGACGTCTGTGGAGAGCTGGGAAATGGGGGGAGTCCACTTGGAATTGGATTGGGATGCCGAAAGTTGTCTGAGAAGAGGGACTGTGACTCTGTTATAGCTCCTTCAAATGGAGAACGTGCACTGTGATTGGATGAATTGATTGGGATGACTGAATTGGATTTTGATAAACCGGGAGGTGGTGATGGTGTGTCGCTGTTTGATATCTGAAAGGAAAAGGTCAGGTAAAATAAGATTCAGTTTTGCAAATATGCTACAACCATAAAACAAAAAAATCTTAAGAGAAGATAATTTTATCAGCTTACTAGACAACCCATGACCCATTGGATCACTGTTTCAGATATATTACCTAGACAGAGAAACGGAATGACCATGGGTGGGCAAAACAAAAACAAAATAAAACAAAATAAATGATTTCCAACTTCCTGCCCGCTTCCTCATTGGGAAACCAGCAGGGAGTATTGGAAATGCATTGAAGCAGCCACAACTTTGCCAAATTTCAACACCACAGAAAGGTCCTGGATTTTGGATGTATTCTGTAAGTTAGTCCATTTGAGGTATGTACATTCAAAAATTGTTATCCTATGATCCACTGTTTTGCCCAATTGAGGGTTACAAACAATCAAACAGGCCCAAGAGTTTCAGAAGTATAGAAGTAATTTTTAAATCATTTCCAAAAATTTGGCAGCTGAGAAAAAAAGCTACTGTATTTACTATAACAAGTTTAAATTAAAAATGTATATACTTTTATATGAAAGCAGGGCTCTCTTTGCCACAAATTAGTTATAATTACAAAAATATGCAACTAATAGAATTCAGAAACATTCTCGTTAGGATCTTACCTGTTGTGAGTTGTCACAATTTCCTATACTGAGAGAATCTGATGGCTTGTCAATAGAACTAGAGAAAAAGAAACAATATTTAAGCAAATGAAAATGATACAAAATTAATTTAATGGAGTAAACTATAGGAAGTAAAATTAAAACGTTTTACTAGCTTAAAAAGAACATTGGTTTGTTTTAGTAACTATTTTTATATATCCATTTGCACATTCTGCTTTACTTTTGAATTTCATTAGCTTTACTTAATGAAAAATTTGATTAGAAAAATCCCGACTTAAACTGCACAAAATGATTTAAACCTTATCTGCAATCAATTCCAGTTGTAATTATTACAACAGAAATTTATTTGCAAACATTTTAATATGACAGAGATTAAATCAGGAATGGAATGACCCAGGTTGTAATCCCCTCTCAGTCACATAAGCTCCCAGGGTGACTATGGGCTAGTAATTGTCTCTCAGCCGAGTCTGCCTCCAATTCTGTTTGAGAAAAATAGTAAGTCTTATGCTATCTTGAGCTCTTGAGTATAAGGTGAGATATCAGTCCAGTAAATAAATAAATGGAAAAGCTCTCAGTGTGGCTTCAGATTGTTAAATAAAATAACACTGGATTTCAGACTGATGATATGTAATGCTCAAGAAATTCTGGTATTCAGATTAAAAATATACTAGTTTGGAGCAGGAAGTCTTTGAATCATTTATTTTAACAGAAAAGCTACATTTTTAATGCCATGTCTCTTTCTAGCAATTTTAGCATCGTGGTGGCACAGTGATTAGAATGCAGTATTGCAGGCTAACTCTGCCTATATCCAGTTCGATCCTGACAGGCTCAAGATTGACTCAGCCTTCCATCCTTCTGAGGTCGTTAAATGAGGACCCAGATTATTGGGAGCAATATGCTGACACTGTAAACCATTTAAGAGAGTAAAGCACTGTGGAGCAGTATATAAGTCTAAGTGCTATTGCTATATGGAACACTCGAGTAATCTGAGCATCTTAAAACTGCCATTCACAAATTTACTCTACAGATAAATTAGCTTGAAAGACCACTGTAACAGAAAGAACAAGGGAAGATCAATACAAAACATAGATGATGCTGTAATTCATAAAAAATAGGGAAAGAGTGGTTTGAACAAGTTACAGTAATGTAGTTCAGATACAGATACTGAATCAAGCACTATAAAGAATCAAGTGAGCAAAAACAATAAGCTCAGGTGCACATGCTGGAATGTGTGTTTTTAACTGGAATTAAGCTATACATATTTGCCTGTACAGAGTTCTTCCACTAATCCAAATATATTTATCAGGAAACACTGATAAAAATCCAAGATTTCAACATTCATTGTCTTGGCAATTCAGCAGAAGTATAGTACAGGGCTTTTCAACCTGTGGTACGCGTACCACTTGTGGTACATTAACAAGTGGCAAATGGTACGCAGCCCTGCCTAGCCAAGTGTAGTGGGGGAGGGAAAGAGCCAGCACAGGCAAGGACTTACAGTGAGAGAGTCCTCTGGAGCTGCAGAGTGGGTGGAGCGAGACAAAGGCCCCAGGCTCACTTCTGGCTCACCCTCCCCCATGAGAAAGGAGGAGGAGGGGGGCGGAGACAGAGGCTATAAAAGGAGGCAGTTTGGGCGGGAGAGGGAGAGAGAGAAAAAGAAGCAGCTTTGGGAGGAGGCCGAGTCAGCTCTAGCTGCACCGAAGAAGGAGGGTGGGGGGGAGAGGAGAGGAGATCAAATCAAGCAGGCCGGCCATGAGCTGATTTGCAACTGCTGTGGCAGCCACCTGTGCTGGCAGCAGCAAACAGGCAAGAAATGCAGTGGGGGAGGGGTCGCCCTTCAAGAGGAATGAAAAAAGGTAGCAATGGCTGGAGGTGAGGCACAGAGGAGGGAGGGAGGGAGGGAAATGGAGAGTGGAAGGATTATGTGCTTTTGTGACTTTGAAGTTCTGGGATTTGTGCAATGTGGGCTTTGTGTTCTTAAGGAGTGTTTGGCAATTTCTATTTGGCTGATGGCTGATGTCTCGTGTTAGCTTCTATTGCTCTGCTATTGTTAGCTGTAAGTTTTGCTGCAAGGGATTTTGAAGTATTTTTCTCCTCAATGGATTTTGCCTGTAGATTCCTTTACTTATGAATGGAGCCATTTGGGGAGGCTGCCTTAGCCGGCAGCCAATACTTACTACATTTTTTTTTCTTCCTTAAGTGCCGGCTGCCGGCTCCTTACTTTCCTTTCTAGCCAGTAGCTAATTCTTAAAGGGGAATGTGCCTTTTTAAGCTAGTTCACTCAGCAGTTTGTCTTTTCTGTTTCTGGAGGCTTTTCCTTGTTTGATGAATATATGGAAGAGAGAAAATATGGTTTTTTTTTTTTTCAAATTCTTCCTTCAGAAGGAGGTGGGCATGAGAAAGAGGGAGGCAGGGAAGGAGGGAGGGAGGGAGGGAACTTAGCACTTGGCCACCAGCAGCCGTGCCATTGACTTTGCTTGTCAAAAGGCTGCAAAAGGGGATCACATGACCCTGGGACAGACCATCATAAATATGAATCAGTTGCCAAGTATCCAAATATAAATCACATGACCCTGGGCATGCTGCAATGGTCATAAGTGTGAAAAATGGTCATAAGTCATTTCAGTGCAATTGCAACTTTGAACAGGGTTTTTTTTTTGGTCATCACGTTTTTGACACCTTGCTAGGTGGTACTCGAATATTGCCATATCCTAAAAGTGGTACAATCGGTGAAAAGGTTGAAAAGCCCTGGTATAGTACATAGCTTACTACATTACTGACTTGGTAGAAGGGAAGTTATAAATAAGAGATACAGATATTGAACACCACTGATTTAGACATATTATATTAAATTTAATAAATTAATATGTTATCAAATGTTAATTAACATGTTAATAAATTAACATTAAAATAAAACTTTATGTGGTTTTGTGACTTGAAGATAGAATGCATCTTGATCACAAAGTTGCATAAATGTCTTCAAATATACCTTTGTTCAAAAAATACTTTAGTCAGAAATAGTGACTGTAATCTGTGATATGAATACTGGAGAAAAACTGGCACCCAAAAATGTACTTGCATTTAACATTTCCAACAACAGTTAAGGGAGTACTTGAATTCTGAAGCATCTGTCTGATAAGGGCAGTGATACAGCAACCTAAATATTAACAGATTTTAATCCAAAAATAATAAAATATTTTGAATATGTAATGTTTGATAGAACATGTTAAAATAAGAATAAATCTATCCTAGTCTGTAAAAACCTAATTTGGTGTATCTTTCTGTGATTTCTCCCATCTTCCAGGTTCAAAGAAAATTACTTAAGCCTGAGTGCTTAACAAAAAAATTATCTTGCCAAACCCAACAAATGTTAGATATATTATAAGCAATGAAATAAAGCTGGCAAAAGTTACAAATGTCTTCACGTAGTAACGTCAAATGCAGCAAATGACTACCAAAAACTGAGTGTTTAATTTAAGCCATAAGTACAATTAAAATTATCCATGTAATTCAGGTAATAGGAAATTTTCCATAAAGTAACGAATTAGTTACTAATAATACAGTTTTCCTTAAATCTCATTGAAGACAGAATAATGTAATGGGTAATAGTAATAATCTGGAGAAATAGATGTAGAACTGCAACAAAGGCAATGGTCAGAAAAATGAAATCTGTGTCTGGGACAGAAAATTAATTTCAGAAAGTGCTTCAGCCATAACCTCCCTAGTTCTCATAAAGATAAAGGGAACGTGGGGGGAAATGCACTCAGACTTACAAGATTCTATTAATATAACCTTATAATAAAAGTATTATCATTCATAACTCTGGTATCCTAGTCTGGTCTACTTTAAAAGGCAGACAAAAGAAGTCTTGGAATGTTCTGCTTTATAGTACAGGTAGTCCTTGACTTACAACAGTTTATTTAGTGACTGTTCCAAGTTACAAAGGCACTGAAAAAAGTGTCTTATGACCATTTTTCACACTTATGACTGTTGCAGCATCCCCATGGTCATGTGATCAAAATTCAGATGCTTGGCAACTGATTCATATTTGTGAATTTTGCAACCTTCTGACAAGCAAAGGCAATAGGCAAGCCAGGTTCATTTAATAATTATGTTACTAAGTTAACAACTGCAGTGATTCACTTAACAATTTTGGCAAGAAATGTCGTAAAATTGGGCAAAACGAGCTCAATTATGGTCATATGTCAAGGACCAGCTGTACTACATTATTCCCTCTTAAACAAACAAATAAAGCATTTAAATAAACACATTTGTTTTAAATGTCCATATTTTTTAAACTGTAACAAAGCTCCCCTCTTTCATCACTTATTTTTAATAACAGGATCCAAACATGTACCAGTATTAATATAATCCAGAGCATGTTACTTTCATCTTGTTGCTGAAATAATATTTGTACACAATCTACTGGAGGAAAAAGTATCTTTAATAATACATCGTCTATGGAGATTCTCAATCATCCAGATTGTGGCTGTCACAAAGGTGTTTTTCAAAAAGCAACTGGACTTTGCTTTTTTCTTTGAAAACATTTCGCTTCTTATCCAGGAACTGAATTTGGTGAACTGAAGAAGTTTATTAGATGAGAAGAGAAACATTTTCAAGAAAAAAACCCAAGAAAGTTCAGTTGCCTGTTGAACAGCATCTTTGGGACATTGATATACACAGTTTTTCAAATTAATTATTAGAAGAATAAAGAGAGAATGAATGAGTTGAACTAGAACCAAGCTAATACTTGAAAAAAAAAAGACAAAATAGATCTTCCTCTAAAGCAGCATAAGGGACCGGTTTCGGGGGAGAGGGAATGGTTTCATGCACAACCTAGATCCCGCACATGCACAGAAGAAGCTTTGATTGTTTGCCCACCACTTTCATGGCCTGGTTCCTAGCAGGCCATGGACTGGTACTTGTCCATGGCCTGAGTTTGGAGATCCCTGCTCTAAAAAACTAAATTATGGAGACCTCAATGCTTGCTGGAATGTATATCATATGCAATTGTTGATACAATATATCATTGCAATAATACACATAACCATGGTAACATTTAAAATCCTATGGTCTAATAAAACTATTAAAAGAGGAAGGGAACAATAACAAACTATAGTTTAATCACGACACAGTGCAATATATAAAATTTGGATCGAAAACAATACTGATAATGTTATTTTGAAGAATAGCATTACTACTTCGTAGATGAAAATGATATGGTCAATGTTAAACTGGAATTTTATAAAGAAGAATATGTAAAGATAGCAAGACGAAGAAAGAGCATTTAAATGGTCTTTCTTGAAATTAGCCAATTTTGTATCCAATTGTCACTAAAGTGATTTTAGTTACTTTTAAAATATAATATAAATCCTAATTACTGGCAAAGCATCCTAATTCAAGAGGTATAGCTAGTTTACTTGTAATGCATTCTTTCCACTCTTGACATGCCTTTAAACAATTCTTTAAAGATTGTTGTGTGCCACCCAGAACTGCCTGCAATGAGATAGGCAGCTATATAAATTTGATTAACTAATAAATAAACCTGATTCTAAGGCTGTGAGTTTTGATATTCAAATTAAAAATAAATTTAATCTAAGAATTGTAAACTAATAAATGATTTTGTGTAACAATAAAAACAATAATCCTTTATTTTTAAAGTGAAAATATTTAAATGAGGCACTAAACCCAGGCACCCCTCAGAAATATAAAATACCTTTCTAAACTATTCTCACAATAAAGTCTAATCTTAAATCTACAATAGTTATATTTCAAAAAGTGTCTTAATGCTGTAAGCCTGTATATTCCAAGCCTATGCTTTCATCTGAATCTAGTTAGGGCAGCAAAAGTCACTATAGGTAGTCCTCGACTTATAATTGTTTGTTTAATGATGATTCAAAGTTATGACGGCCTTATAAAAATGATTTACAACCTATCCTCAAAGTTACAACTGTTACACCATCCCTACAGTCACATGATGACAATTCAGGCACTTGGCAATCAGTTTACATTTACAACCAGTTGCAGACTTCTGCAGTCGTTGATTGTGATTAGTGACTTTCCCAACCAGTTTCTGACAAGCAACATCAACTGGGTGAAGCCGAACTCGTCCAGTCATGCAATTCACTTAACAACCATGGTGATTCACTCAACGATCATAGTAAAAATAGTTGTAAAATCTGGTCTGGTCATATGATGACTTGTTTAAAAACAGCATCACTTAGCAACCAAAATTCCAGTCCCAACTGTGATTATAAATTGGGGATTATCTGTACAAAGTTAATACAGAACCAGTAGTATTTATTTTCAAGTGCATTTATTTATAATAAAAAGCAGAGTGGCTCAGTGCTTAAAAGACATCGGAGAAGGTATATACTCCAGCGGTTCAAGTCCTACCACTGGGAGACAGTGAGTTCCCGTCACCTTGCATCAGCTGCTGTCAACCTAGCAGTTTGAAAGCATGTAAATAAATAGGTATTACTTAGATGGGAAGGTAACAGCGTTCCATGTTTCACTGTGCGCTTTGTACTGTGGCATGATGTCATGCTGATGATATGACCACAGAAACATCTTCAGGTAGCTCTGGCTCAATGACTTAAAAAAACAGGATGAGGATGAGCAGCACCCTCTAAAGTCAGCTACAACTAGTGGAATAAAACCCGCAGGGACTCCTTTACCTTTACTTTTTATTTAAAATAAAATAACAATTACACTTCAAACACTAGCTAGGTTTAGTGACCTTAGTCAGAATTTGATTATTGCAAACTTAACTGACAAAAAGAAAGACAAAATGTAAAAACTTCAAAATTTATTTAATATAAAGGAGTAAACTGGAAAAGATATGAAAAAGTGTATATTGCATTTCTAATTGTTATTTAACACTTTCTAAATATGTTTTAAACTGCATTGGAACAGATTGTATTTTTCAGACACTCAAGATTTAATTTTGAATTTTATTCCATTATATAATGATGAAAACAGTTGGCTTGATAAATAGCTGCCTAAATATTTAAGTTTTCCTTACAAATATAAACTTTAATTTCTTGGGCTAGTGAAAGTATGTCTGAATATTAGGTAAGTTCCTAGAACCAATTAGAGCAGAGGTATGCAATTGTGGGGAATATAATATGGCTTATCCCAATATTTAATAATTTCTGCCTTCTGTTCCTTAAACATTATAATTTTTACTGATATGTGCAGGGGTCTGGAGAGGTCACACTGAAACTTTTGATAGGTTACATGCAATCTTGACGTCTGAAACTGCATTCCTGATTTAGATGAAATGCTGAATATGTATCAAAATATATATTTTTCTTTCTCAAACCAATAGCATTAACAGAAGAACATGGTCATTTTTCCTTCCATTGGGCTGACTTTCCATAACCTACATTATGGAAGAA
The DNA here is from genome assembly GCA_023970755.1 of Azemiops feae. Taxonomy (NCBI): domain Eukaryota; kingdom Metazoa; phylum Chordata; class Lepidosauria; order Squamata; family Viperidae; genus Azemiops; species Azemiops feae. The sequence goes on along the minus strand of JALGBA010000053.1, from coordinate 6,428,048 downwards.
GGAAAGCCTCACTTTATATGTTGTTGTGGGGTTCCTCATTAGCTGAAATCACATTAGATTTTCAAAATATTTTCAATACATTTCCTACGTTTATAACTGAAATAAACTAACAATCGTAGAGCGTTACCACACTATTTTATGACCGATTTTAGTAGACACCTTTTCATTTACAATTAATACAATGTAAATCTGACTACTTGTTTCTGGGCAGGAGATTAAACTTGGGTAAAATAACATAAAGTGCTTGGTCAGACAAAGAGTGGTCTCACAAATAAAAATATTCTTCTACAAGAATGGTGCATCCTGAAGTGTTCAAATATCATCATTAGATGCGAAGTATTCATTCAATACAAGAGTAACTATTGAAATAAAAGGCATTCATCTATTACTACTAAATTAATTGAGCAACCTGTGTACTATGGCACAGGACCCCATGATTTGTTTCCTTATTACACAGTATTACTGCAACATGAAGCACACAAGTTCAGCTACATCAAAGTGCTACAGTATATGCACTTTTAATCCACGATATAAAAACACAAAATATTCATGATGCAAGAAATTTATTAAAATATTTAATACAAATCCAGAAACTTTTAGGAAAGGGAAAAATTAATGCAACTCAGCATAGTGCCATATTTGTGTAATACCAATATAATCTAAGTGAATATTTTTATTTTTACATTTGGTTCAAAATATTTAAACCACTTAAGGTCACAAGAAATCAGAGTTCATACACTGCAATACAAGTTTGTTGTTTAACTGTGATATTATCCTTTCTTAGAATGCTGACGCTAGCGATTGTTTAAAAATGTTTCTTCTCATTTGCAACCCTTACCTTTATACAGGCATCTACTGAAAAGCTGCTCATTGAATAATGTATGAACAGTTTTTTCATCCACATTAGGATTAAAAAATCAACTAGTGAACTGGGGCAACCATATTTATTTATAATTTTATCAGCATTTGAATTCAGCTCTCCAGACAGAGGCTGAAAAAAAAAAATCATCCCGGGGACTTCCGGTTTGGCGTTCGATGAGACGGGTGGAAGAAGCCGGGGCTTCTTAGCCCAATTTCGTTCTGCCCGGTGACCCCAAGGGGTCGGAAAATTGCCCTGGAGGGGCAACGAAGAAGGAGAGATGCCTCAGAAGTCCGGACCAGACGGCGGTCGGTCCAGACGGACTGAAGAAACCCTCTAAAAGGACGGAGGAAAGGCTGCCTGGTAAGCCCAGGCAGCCCAAGTCGTCGCCAGCCGGAAGAAAAGCGAGGAGCCGCGACAAACAGCTGATTGTCAACAGCTGTTGAGAAAAGCGAGGAGCCGTTGACAAACAGCTGATTGTCAACAGCGTGCTAAAACTGGGTGAGCCTGCTCTTTTTCCTTTTCCTTTTGGACTTAAAAATGTTGATCCCCTGATTGGGAAGAGCTATAAAGTAAAACTCCCAGAAGGACTAGGGGAGAAGATAGTTAAAGGCAGCGAGCAACCACATCCTGTAGGTTAAGTAGTCTTTCTTTGAGTCAGTCTAAGTTCAGTTTTTAAGAGTTCTTTTATATTCCTTAAAATCCTTCCCCCTTATACAGTATGCTTTTGTGACTTTGAAGTTCTGGGATTTTTGCAATGTGGGCTTTGTGTTCTTAAGGAGTGTTTGGCAATTTCTATTTGGCTGATGTCTCGTGTTAGCTTATATTGCTCTGCTATTGTTAGCTGTAAGTTTTGCTGCAAGGGATTTTGAAGTATTTTTCTCCTGAATGGATTTTGCCTGTAGCATTCCTTTACTTATGAATGGAGCCATTTGGGGAGGCTGCCTTAGCCGGCAGCCAGTACTTAACTACTTTTTTTTTTCTTCCTTAAGTGCTGGCTGCACTCCTTAACTTTCCTTTCTAGCCAGTAGCTAATTCTTAAAGAGGAATGCACCTTTTTAAGCTAGTTCCCTCAATGGCTTCTCTTTTCTGTCTCTGGAGGCTTTTCCTTGTTTGATGAATATATGGAAGAGGGAAAATATGGGAGGGGGGGGGTGTTTCAAATTCTTCCTTCAGAAGGAGATGGGAATGAGAAAGAGGGAGGCAGGGAAGGAGGGAGGGAAGGAAGGAAGTCCCGCCTTAGCACTTGGCCACCAGCAGCCCTGCCATTGACTTTGTCAAAAGGTTGCAAAAGGGGATCACATGACCTTGGGACACTGTGACCATCATAAATATGAATCAGTTGCCAAGCATCCAAATATAAATCACATGACTCTGGGCATGCTGCAATGGTCATAAGTGTGAAAAATGGTCATAAGTCATTTCAGTGCAATTTCAACTTTGAACAGGGTTTTGTTTTTGTTTTTTTGGGTCATCAAGTTTTTGACACCTTGCTAGGTGATACTCGAATATTGCCATATCCTAAAAGTGGTACAATCGGTGAAAAGTTTGAAAAGCCCTGCATTAGACTATAAAAGTAGTAAAACAGGAAAAACTGGAAGAAGAAGATTACCTAAGACCTTTTTTAATATGACAGAAGAAATTGGAGTACAAGATGTTTGGAGGGAAATTAATCCAGGAAAATTACAACTATACATTTTATTCAAACAGTCAAAAATCCTGGTCCAGAATCGATATGATCTGGATGACATCTGAACTGAGGATAAATATGCAGGAAATTGAGATAGAACCAGGTACATGGGCAGACCATAACCCTTTAAAAGTGATGAGGAGAGGAATACAAAAAAAATCAAGATGGACTTTGAACCAATCTATATTAAAAGAAAGAGAATTTATAGAACTAGCAAAGAAAGAAATGGAGTTTTCCTTCAAAGAAAACAAAAAAGAAGATACAACATTACAAAATGTATGGGATACAGCCAAAGCATACTTTAGAGATATAGCTATAACATAATGGCAAAAAAACAAACAAACAGAAAAGACAGCAGTACGTACTATTAAAAGAAAAAAATGGAAAACTAGAATCAGAACTGCAAATGAATCCGCAAAAGAAGATTCTGAAAAGAGAAATGGAAACAATAAAACACAAACTAAATCTGTTGGATTCAGAAAAATTGGCACAGCAAATAAAAAGAGCAAAACAATTTTTTTTTGAAAATGCAAATAAACCAGGAAGATGATTAGCTTATAAACTTAAAAAACAGAAGGAGAAGAAAATGATAAATAATTTAGTAGATGAAAAAGGTTGCCTACAATTTAAAAACGAAGAAATAAAAAAGATAATTAAAGAATATTACAAGAAACTGAATGACATAGAAGAAATTCCAAGAGAGAAAATGATCCAATATCTGGAAGAAAATAACCTTCCAAAAATTCCAGAAACCTGTAAGATTATGTTAGAGGAAAAAATAACAATGATGGAAATAACAGGCCATAAAAAGACAAAAAAACGAGAAAACACCGGGGCCAGATGGACTACTGACGGAGTTATATAAAGCTTTACAAGATATACTAACCACTGAAAGACGTTTGCAATGAACTTTTGTTGGAGGCTAAACTCCCAAATACATGGATAGAAGCAAATATTACCTTAATACCAAAAGAAGACTCAGATTTGACACAGACAAAAAATTATAGACCGATATCGTTACTGAATGTGGATTATAAAAATTTTACTTCAATAATGGCAGAGAGACTGAAAAGATACTTAACTGAATTTATACATTCAGACCAAAATGTTTTTTTGCCAAAGAGACAAATTAAAAATAATTTAAGAGTGATAATGGACGTATTAGAATATTATGAATTACATCCAGGGAAACAACTGGCACTAATATTTCTAGATGCCCAAAAGGCATTTGATAATGTTTCCTGGCAATTTATGATTCAGCAATTACAAATAGTGGACTTTGGACAGAACTTTATAAACATGATAAAAACAATATACAATAAACAACCAGCGAAAGTGATTGTGAATGGAGACTATACTGAGAACTTTGAGATAAGAAAAGGCACAAGGCAAGGATGTCCATTATCTCCATTGTTATTTATTTTTACTCTGGAAGTTTTAAACAGAAATATTAGACAAGATATAGAAGTTAAAGGGCTAGAAATAAAAGGCGAAACATATAAATTACAAGCATTTGCTGATGATTTGGTATCTATTTTAGAAGAACCTTTGGAGATGATTCCTAAACTATTGGGAAAGATAGAACAATACGGAGAAATGGCAGGACTGAAAATAAACAGAGAAAAAACTAAAGTAATAGTTAAAAAAATTACAGATAAACAAAAAAAAAAACAAATGTCGGAAAAAACAGAATTGCAGATAGTTAAAAAGGTCAAATATCTGGGAATATATTTAACAGCAAGATGTTCAACGATAAAAGAAGATAATTACACAAAACTATTGAATCAAATAAAACTGGATCTGGAAAAATGGAAAAACTTGCAATTGTCAATACTAGGAAGAATTGCTACAGTGAAAATGAACATATTACCGAAAATCTTATTCTTATTTCAAACAATACCTATAAAACTTGAGAAAAAATTCTTTGAAGACTTAAATTCACTAATTTTGAAATTTATTTGGCAAGGAAAGAAAGCTAGAATTAAGATGAAAATGTTACAAGATGCCAAGGAAAATGGGTTTTATATTATCAAGCATCTGTATTAACATGGGTAAAAGAATGGATAACTCTTAGAAATAAAAGGCTGTTATATCTGGAGGGGCATGATTTACAATTGGGGTGGCACGCTTTTTTATGGTACGGGAAAAATAAAGTTCATAAATATTTCCAAAATCATTATATAAGAAATGCATTACTAACAACATGAGAAAAAATAAAATGTAAAATATATTTGAAAATTCCAGGGTGGTTGTCAACAATGGAAGCATTTGTACACCCAAATTTAGTGAACTTTGAAAAAATCTGGACATATAGAGATATTCTAAACTCTGAAGGGAATTTAAAATCTAAACAAGAAATGGAAAATCAGGGTATCGATCTATCATGGTGGGCACATTTACAAATGCAAGCTAGATATGATAAAGATGTTAAACTGTATAGATTTTACAAGGAACAAACTGTGTTTGATAAGATATTGTTAACTTCTGATGAGAAACTAATTAAGAAAATGTATAATTTTCTATTAACTTTGAAAATGGAAAGCGAACAAGTTAAAGAAACAATGATAAGATGGGCGAAAAACTTTGGATATAATATAGAATTAGAAAAATGGCAAAATTTATGGGAAAGAAATTACAAACTGACAATGTCAACTTCCTACAAAAAAATTTATATAAAATGTTCTATAGATGGCACTTGCCACCAGCAAGATTAGCAAAAATGTTTAAAAACATGTCAGATAGATGTTGGAAATGTAAACATAAGTCAGGCACGTATTATGTTTGGTGGACATATGACAAAGTAAAGAGTTATTGGAAAAAGATACATACCTGGCTAGAAAAGATGTTGGGAGAACATGTAGGTTTTAAACCTGAACTTTTTTTATTAGGTATAATGCCAGAAAAGACTAACAAACAAAGCTTATATTTGATTTTGCATGTCACAACAACGGCAAGAATTATATTTGCGCAATACTGGAAAAATGAAGGAATACCAATAGATGAAGAAATAAAAAAAAAAATACTAGAATGCGCAGAGATGGATAGACTGACCATGAGACTGAAAGAAAAAGAAGAAACGGAATATTATCAAACTTGGGACTTATTTTATCGATGGCTAGAGGAAAGAATAAAGGATTAGGAATTAAATATGTATTAGCGAATATAAACTCAGACAGCACGTTGGTTGAAAAATTATTACTGAATGTATGGGGGGGAAAAACTAATAAAAACTTTTACCAAAAAAAAAAAATCATCCCTCCACAACAGTGAGAGAGAAAGAAAACTAACTGAAGTATAAAAGGCAGCACAATTACCCGAAATCTGAATCTGGACCATCTGGAGTCATGTGTTCTGGGTCTGTGCCATTTTCTAAAATAGGAGGCGTTTTCCTGTGTTCCATTGTTAAGCCGTTGACTGATTTACTTGAACTCTGTAATGATGGCCAGGCATCTTTGTTATTACTGTTGGGTCTGGAAAGAGGTGAAAGTAAAAGAGAGTTCAAGTTATAGAGAAAATCTTAAAAATGAAACATTGGGGAAATTATTCCGCATTCCTTAAATGGTGCTGAGGAACAGGGAAAGCTTTAACTCAAATTGTAGTGTCTGCATGTAACACTACAGAAGTAAAAGTGGTGAGGGGTTGCATCAGGAAAAGTAGTTACATTTGTATTTGTGAATATGTAATGGTCAAGGCAAATCTGACCATCAAAATCTAGAATCCTCAAAGACTTCACATTATCTGTTTTTTTAATTATTTCTTGAATATGGTTCATCTTGCATCTGATAAACTGTATGCCTACATTCTCAATATGACTTTTCCCTGTGCTGGCTTCATACTTCTAAAACATATTAGTTATTGTAAACCTGAGCTAACCAACCTTCCTCTTAGTCCCTTCCCATCTTTTAATCCCAACACTTTTACCAATATAAGCACATCTAAATGAATTAAGCTCCTCTGGAATGGAAAAGGAATTAACAGTTTGAATAAAATTGATAACATCATCTTTAGTTATTTAGATGATTTCTATAGCAATATATGAACTTCCGTTCATATTAAAAGAAACATGATTATAGCTTTTTTCTTCTGCTTGTTGATCCAGTAGTTTTTCCTCGTTATTTTTAGAAAGTGCTATCTGTATGAAAAAATAAAAGATTTCAGAACCTTATATTGCATGTTACATATGTGTACAGGTAGTCTTCGACGTACAACAGTTCATTTAGTGACTGTTCAGTTACAATGGCACTGAAAAAAGTAACTTAGAACGGTTTTCACACTTACAATCACTGCAGCATCCCCATAGTCATGTGATCAAAATTCAAACACTTGGAAACTGACTCATATTTATGACGGCTGCAGTGTCCCGGGGTCATGTGATCACCTTTTGGGACCTTCTGACAAGGAAAATCAATGGGGAAGCCAGATTCACTTAACAACTGCGTTACTAACTTAACAACTGCAGTGATTCATTTAACAGCTGTGGCAAGAAAGATCGTAAAATGGAGCAAAACTCACTGAACAAATATTTCACTTAGCAACATAAATTTTGGGCTCAACTCTGATCGTAAATCAAGGACTACCTGTATATGCTCCAGCATTAATTTTTTGCAATTTAGAAAGTTCTGGGTTCTCAAACATTGTTTAAAAGAAATCAATATGAATATATTTTAAAACTATATAAGCCATTAACAAAAAACACTTTTATAGTTTTCCATTTTTGGGATCTATTTGCTGTATTTCTTCATTGGTGCCTTCATCCTCTCAGTTCCATTTTTCAAATGGAGAATGACAATCTTCCAAATTATCAATTATCCTAATCTCTGCTCAAAAGTGCAGTGTTCAGAATAAATTAATACCTAAAAATCTGTTTTTGATTAATGTATTTATAATCACTACTGCTGCAAAGTTTTAATAAAACATGTTTCCTAAAACTATCTTAAACAGAAAGTAGCAATTTGACATTTCCTACAGAAGAAAAACAGGCAATTTCTGTAGTGGCTTTTCCACAATATATATACATGTATCATAAAATCTTAATGAAATATTATTTGGCACAAGTTACATTGATATTTTGAGAAGAGGCCCATCTCTGCCTGCCTCTTAATACCACTTCTTTTAGAAACAAAGATAAATAAGTTAAAGAGCTAAACTCAGTCCCTTTTTTAAAAATGCTACCAAGAACAGCTTACAAGACTCTAGGATTTATTTTGATTCCCTTTCATGCTGCTTCCTTTCTTTTAAAGTATGATAATGAAGACTTAAATGCTAGGATAGCATAGAAAATTTAGGCAATCAATAAGCTGAGAGTGTCAAGCATAACATTCGATGTTAGCAGCCTTTCGGTCAAATAAACATATCACAAATGCTAGTTTGATGTCAATCAATTCCACACAAAATCATTTTGCAAGAATGATTATAAAGTTTTAGATTCCTGCTTTGTTGAGACAAGCCATGTCAGAATTTCTCGTGATTTCAGAATCCAATGCTATTATTTCTCCTTTTCATTTTGTGAGAAAATTTAATTTGAACCTTACAAGATGTTTCCTTCAATACATATTTCTCTCTTGAAACAGATATTAAATAGAGTATAACTAGATAGAACATGATCCAAACAAGATACTCAAATGAAAAAGATCAAGCTGATTGTCCTGTTCACTTGAAATCAATCACTTGGATTAAGAAGAAAAGTCTATACCACTGGTGTCAAACTCGCCACGTCATGTGACGTGTCGCAACGTATCATTGCCGGAGCTGGGGTGGGCGAGGCCTCCAAATGATGCAACCAGCCTGCGGGCCGGCAGTTTGACACCCCTGGTCTACACTGTATTTATTACAAATTTTGCTAATACATTTTTAACTTTACAAATATTTCATCAACTTTCCTAAATGCCAAGTTCCTTTAATTATTTCTCAAGATAATGCTGATAACCTGAATCAACACTGGACAAAATGACACAGAAATATAAGACCCTGCTATCTGAAAGTTAATTTGAAAAGTATTTTTACTAAGCCATTAAAAAAAAGAACTTATTCTTGATCACCAACCATTTGTTCTAATCATCAACTACTGGTATTTATTGTACCAACTCTATCCAATTATTATACCATTAATTATTTTGCTTTCTCTTAGATTATTAATTAAAAAATGTATTTAACAAATGTTTTAACACAATACTTTCTAAGCATAAAATTCCTCATTTTCAAATAATAACAGTGTACCCACAAATTAAGATAATCAGTGAAACCTTTAACTTGAGAAAACTTCCCTAAAAAGAAACAGACCCACAAACTGTTAAATAGCAAGACTGTGTAAGCCACTTGACGGATAGTTTGCAAAACAACCAAAACATTACGTAGTCCTCGAGTTACGAATGTAATGGAGCCTGCCCATTCCATTCGTAACTCGAGAATTCATGGGAGTGAATCTCGTACCTTGAATCTCATACCTCGAATGCGCTGCTCTTAGTGCTGCTTGTTAAGTGCACATGAGGTATCTCAGTCTGGGGAAGGCCATGGGGGCCTAGTGATGGAACAGGCCCCCAAGGCCTCCCCGACCCACTAAGATACCTCATGCTTCCTTCCTTCCTTCCTTCCATGCCGGACTCACTTACTTTGCAAAGATCTGTTTCTTCTCTGCCATGGTTTCTGCCTTTGAGGGAGAGGAAAATCGACGGAAGCTCCTGGGTGCCGTAATATCATGTGGGTTCAGGTACCCATCCTCTTTTGCAGAGAATGGGTGCCTGAACTCTCATGAGAACATGGACCCCAGAAACTTTCATTTTGGGGGCAAAAAGTGTTTGCAGTGCCAGTCTTCTGCTCCCCCCAACTCCTTTCCGCCACCTCCGGAATACTTTTCAATTGGACGGAGACCTTGGGGAGACTGGAAGCTTCGTCTGCCTGCAAATGGGGCGCTTGGGAACAGAGCGAAATGCAAAGCGCCCCATTTGCAGCCATACAGTCCCCCAAGGTCTCTGTCCGGGTAAAAAGTGTTTGAGCACCTATGGGGTGCTTTGAAATGGAAGCATTTTAAAGCACCCCATAGGCGCTCAAACACTTTTTACCCGGATGGAGACCTTGGGGAGACTGGAAGCTCCGTCTGCCTGCAAATGGGGCACTTGGAAATAGAGCATTTCGCTTTGTTCCAAATCACCCCATTTGCAGGCAGAAAAAAAGCTTACAGTCTCCCCAAGGTCTCCATCTGGATGAAAAGTGTTCCGTCGGTGACTGAAAGGAGTTGGGGCGAGCAGGAGACAGGCACCCCAAACACTTTTCACCCTATAAATGAAAGTTTCTGGTGTCTGCGATCTCGCGAGAGTTCAGGCACCCATTCTCTGCAAAAGAGGATGGGTGCCTGAACTCGCGCGATATTAAGGCACCCAGGAGCTTCCATCAACTCTCCTCTCCCTCAAAATCAAAGAAACAGAGCAGAGAGGATTTTTGCAAGGTAAGTGAGTCCGGCGCGGCAGAATGGGAAGCAGTTGTGGGGAGCGGGAGGGGGAATAGGGTGAATGTTGCAGAGCCTCTGCAGTCATTCATAAGGGTGAACAACTGCTGTGGTGCTGCAACATTCGTAAATTTGGGACTTGCTCATAAACACTAGGGGGCGCTTATCGCATAACTTCGGACGAGCACTAAGTGAACGCTCGTAACTCGGGGATTACCTGTACTTTAAACTTGCTTCCTGAAGTATTCCATCTACTTGAAGGCTCAGTACAATCACTTTGAAGGCATTCTGATGTCATCTGAACTTGTATGTGCATGTAGAAAAGACACTTGACTAGGACTGACACCAAAGAAAAGTGCTGATAGCAGCTGATACTATTGAAACAACATTGGTTGGGGAATTATCCGTAAGTGTGTATGCTGAGAATTTCAAATAATGAACATTTGAATGCACTTCTTCTCAAGTACTATAATCTAAAAACCACCAACATACTGTAGCTGAAGTACATAGGAGCACAATTCAAATAAAGTACCAAATGTCAGAAAATTTACATGAAGATTTATTTTATTTTTCAAGGGCTCTGTGAAAACGTTACCTCCTTCTATGTCTGACCAATTTCTTCAGTTTGCATTACCAAATTGAAGACCAGGTCTACTTCATAATAATAGTTTATAAAACATTTATTCAGAACATCAGTCAAAACTGAAATGAATTCAGATTATACCCCAAAAACCTATCAGCATGATGACTGTGACATTTTATGTAAGTGTATATATGCCTAACAGAAAGGCAATTTTCTGTTAAAAAAAATTAAATAAACATACGTACATGTATTTGAAAATATCCCATACATCTATATAAAAGACAGAACTAACACACAAATAATAATTTGCCATCTATATTGATTTAAGAAGTCATGCAATAAAACTGATCAAGAAGAAAAGGAGTTTTGATGGAAAGCAAGAAAACTCTGGTAGAGAACCTGTACTTACACATCATACCTCTGTAGAGAAGCCACTTTGTTTTTGTTCTTGTCAACTACACTTGTGGACAACTGGAGAAAGTTGGGGTTTAATTTGTATAGCTCTTGGAGTAACTTCTGTTCATATTCTTGATGCTTGCCAGCCTGAAGTGAAAGAGAAGTCAGAAGTAAAAAAACTGATCAATTAAAGCATATACTTTATTCCATTACATACAAGTATCTCCACAAAATAATACTGCATAATACAAAGTCATTTTAAAAGTTCCCAAATCAATATCTATATTGGATAAGATAGTACAAGTGTCAAATCATTACAAATCATTGTCAGAAATGGAAAATGTGGTTTGTTATACAAATAATCCTTGTTTAGAAAGCACGATTGAGACTGACAATTTGGTCATTAAGTGAAACATTCTCTAAGTGAAACCGCAACTAACTTATGATCTTATTTCTCCTTTCCTTTCCTACACCACAAAACCGTTGTATCTCTCATCTGATTCAGATATTATTCAGTTACTGATTTGTTTCTAACTGCCATTCCTGATTTGATCAGTTTTATGCTAGCAAAAAGCACTCATATACTATTTAATTTTGACAGTGAAGTTATTGAGTGTTGTAGAGATTTTGCCTTTTAGGATCAACAATAGCAAAGAGATTAATAGTAAAAAATGGGACAAGGAGGGGACAGTATTTTTATGCCATCACACAATTATATTTTAGTATTATTGTCCACAATCTCACAATTTCAGGGCTCTCATGCAAAAGTATTACAATATATTAACATTCTCATTCAACTTATTGATATTTTCAGCTAGGACTTTTACATTTCAGAAGATTTGATTATCTATTTTATTTATTTATCTACATGAGCAATGCTTTGGATTCATTTCCCAAAAGTTATTTTGAGATTATGCTGGAACTGCAAATGTAAACCTGCTTATAACTTCTTAAAGCAGCTATATTATGTTGTGAGAATTGTACTTGTAGCCTTTAGTGCTTTATAGTGCTTAATAGCTCATTTTATAATTGTGCTTTATAGCTCATTCTTTCTTAACCTTGACTCTAGGAAATCTCAAATATAGCAATTATGGGGGGGGGGAGAGGAGCCCTGTTTTGCCATATGGGATCAATCTTTGAAGAGAAGAGTGGCTTAGGACAAAAGCATTAACCCTCAAAATACCTACCTGCATTTCTTCTTTTGTAAAACTGGCTGCTTCGTCTCCTAATTCATGTAGGTACATACAGTCTGGCTTTGGACACTGCATGTTCTTCAGAAAATAACTGCAGTACTTTGTGGTTCCTAAAGATGCCTGATGAAAAATGTAGTATGTCAAAAATCTTCAAAGATAACAAACAATATACTGCAGAAGTAGATCTGCCTTCATAAAGAAAGAAGGAAATGTCGTATCTGTTTTTTTGTTGAATAAATAAATGCAAAGTCAATTTCTCAGGATTCAATTGTATCACCATTAATTTCTTTAATGTTAAATATTGATATGTCTATATATGTTAAAGAAGAAAAACACTTTACATGGGCTATACTTACTTTTTCACAGGACTGTATATAGGTAGCCCTTATTATCGACTCCTTCATTCAGCAACCGTTCAAACTTATGGTGGTGCTGAAAAGATTTATGAATGTTCCTCGATTTTACAACCATAACATTCTGCAGTCACACGATCACCATTTGTGACATTCACAACAGACTTCCAACAAATAAAGTCAATGGGAAAGCTGGCAGTAAGTTACAAGTCATGACCAAGTGATGTCATGCTTAACAAGGATGGGTGGTTTGCTTAGTGATCAAAGTAGAACTGATGTAAGTTGAGTGTGGTCACATGTTTCCTTTAATAACCACATTGCTTAGTGAGTTGCTGGTCCCAATAGAGGTTGTTAAGTGAGGACTACCTCTACTGAGCTTACCAAGTATGCATGTTATTCTGAAGAATTTATTTATTTATTCAATTTTTATAGCCCAACTCAACCAAGAGACTCTTGGCAGCTGTCTCATTGAGTTCAATGGCTGTTACTCCCAGATAAGTATGAAAAAGATTTTTGGTTCTTGTTAATCATTAATCCTACAATAGTCTATTGCTATTTAAGCTGAGGTGGTATAAAAGTACATTCATCTCATCCCCAGTTCTCCAGTAAGTATCCACAGTTAGACAGGAAATGAGAAGGATGAACAAAAGTCATTGCATCTAGAATGAGGATTCTGGAAAAATCTGTGCCTCAATAAGGCAAAAGCAATATAAATACTTTCTTTTCCTTGCCTGAGTCTTTAGACAACTGGTTCACAGTATTTTCAATTAGATATATGCATTTTCCACCCATTAGTTTTGCCTTCAGTGACTGTCTATCTGCCAAATATAAGAGAACCCTCCCTTTGTCTTTCCGATGGATAAATCTGATAAATTCTTATACAGATGCAAATGCTAAAGTTATAAAATATTTGTGAACATTACCTTAAGTGTTCTTCCATCTACTACCACATTATTAACACATTGTATAGCTCTGAGGGCATCTTCTGACCGGATGTATGTTACATATGCACTTGCACTTGGACCCTAGGTTTTTAAAAAAATTTACAAGTCAGATCCTTAAGTACTTAAAATTTTATGAAGCTGAAAGCCAAATGTAAAACTTAAATAAAACTTAATTTATAAAAATAAGTCTAGATAGTTTTCCAAATTACTATTATTTACTTTAAAATTAGTAATAATTGGGACTGCAATATATGATTAATATATAATTAAACTCAATGTAAAAATAAACTTTATTAACGAAGTTATTTTTACATGGAAAAAAATCATCTCAGGTACTGGCAAGAAACATCTTAAAAGCTATTTCTGCTTCATTACACAAATAAAAGAATATTTTAAAATGTGACAAAATTGCAAATCTTAAAATTAATTTCTTGTTTCAAAACCATTGCACACATGGGTAAATGTATTCAACAGACCAAATCATCTAAAAATCATAAAAACTGTTTTATGGAAAAACAGTAATTTCTTAAAATTCACCTTTAACTTCATGACTAAAGAGATATTTGAATTAGTAAATTCTCAGATTAGTATGCTACTATTTCTACCTAACTTTTTATATAATTTCATAAGACAGTCAGGAAAATGCCAACACCATAATTATCCAAAATCTCCATTATGCAGTTGGATCTACTTGTTTCCTTAGAATTCTATTTGTTCCTTTAGTATTTAAAATCAATTGTTCAAAGTAATTCAATTGTGCAGCACTTTCAGTTCAATGATAAATAGGTATACCATAGCACATATCGGCATTCACATAGCATTTAGCAGCAACTTCTTAAAGTTGCTGATTTTTGAAGGCTGCACAGTCCTACCAAGTAATCTGAATATTAATATGGAATAAGCATTCCTTTCTTCAATATATTATTCTCTAGATAAGAGGAAAATTAAAAACAATTACTTTATTAGATTATACTATTAATGACTATATTGACTAAACAAGGCTGATTGTTCACACACTTCAGCATGGAATATGAACATATGTATTGATACCAAATGATAATTCATAAACTGAGTCAAAATAAGTAGAATTCTGTAACTATTCTTATGCAATGCCCATAATTTGAGAATCCTCTTAAATCATGCTGTAGTAATCTAGTTTGTGTATTTGACTGAAATTTAATTATTACATCACTAAATAAAATATTAACAATGGTATACCAACACATAACTCTTTACATTCCACAGAAATATTGAATTTGCTTCTTTTCCCCAGAGGTACAGAACAATGTCTTACCTGTGAGCCTGCATATGACGTGCTATTATTGATGACAACTTTGTGTATTTTACCAAATTTCCCAAAATATTCTGGCCTTTTCAAAACCTGTATTGAATAATGTAAAAAAATAAATTTTATAATTGCAAGTTGTTTATAAACTCATACCATTGTTTAAGATATATTTGAACTATCTGCATTGGCTTTGAAAAACATCTTTTAAATTTAGCTTTCAGGAAAAATAAAATGATGTTAAGTATCAGACAACTCAACCTATAAAAACAGTACATGACTATTGTATTAAATACTTCCGAAAAGTCCAGAATAATAATATTATTTGGTAACCGATACAATGCAAAATTCAGTATATATTCTCAAAAGCCCAAGTCTTAATAAATAAAATCTTGATCACATGGAGTAATATTGTTCATAACTTCCCATAATTTCAATAAAAGATCAGTTCATATATAGAAAGTAATCATGTATTCCATCCATTTTAAGCCATTTTTACCTTTAAAAAAAGAATACACTAGAAAAGTAAAAGGTGCACTGCTAGAAACAGCTTACCTCTGGATCTGCTAGACGCTGGGATAAACCTACTACAAAAACAAGATTCTTCTGTACAACCCGTACACTGGCCAGATGCTTACGATTCTCTGATATCTTCTGTTTTCTCTCATTTTGTTTCTGCTTCTTTTCATTTTTTATCCTCTGCAGCTCTTCTTGGGAGAGTGGTTTATATACTGCTGGATCTTCTGGATATGGCTTTAAAAAAAGGAATAAGAAATAACGCTGGAACTGACACTGCCTAAAAAGCTACAAAGAATGGAAAATCTTGCTGAGTGAAACCAACTTTGGAAAAAGGTCCCTAATATTCAATAATAATAATATCTCCTCCTTATTTTCAGGAATCCTTGTTTTATTACAATCTACTATTCAACAGGGATGATAGGGATCATATCTGTGCTTTCTGGCAATGATGTGTATTTCTCTCAGTGAATAATTCCTACATTAGATTTCTTTGCAGAACCAGTGCTTGTTACAGTGGATATTTTGCAAATTACTCAAAAAAATTATTCAAATAAACTAAAACAGATAATCTAATTTCTAATTTTTGTCAGGTATCTCTGTTAAACTTTGCTACTGTCCTTTATAAGATGTCCAGTTTTTGCCACTTCAGAATTTAAGAAGAGACAGATAAGGACATACAAGCTGGCATTATTCTTACTGCTGAAATTTGAAGCATTTACTCAAGATACATATATTACAAAACCTAGTTTGAAAATACTGCCTTAACTAGTGCTTTTACATTCATTTTTGAACCTAGTACCAAAAAGTAGATTTGTTTAAAATATACTGATGAATAAGAGACAACACTAACATGATATACTAGCTGCTAAGTTATTATTTTAATATATGAGAGAATGAACTGAGAAGGCATTTCACAGGAGATCTACAATGATCTGACCCATCACAAGACCTTCATTTGTCACACCCACACTTAAAGCCCTTATAAACAGAACACTGACACTGACATCCCCTAAACTCTGCTGAAGATGTTACCTAGCCTGGTAATGAAACATTCGGAAACCAACCCACAAGCTCGGAGAACGAACCTTCACCCTCAAAATCTACAATTTCCAGAACTAAATTATATTTAATTCACAAACTTCATTTCATCACACACAGAGAATAGTCTATCATTTTATTATAGGTATACTATACACATATTATATCAGCTTTCAGTTATGGCTGGATGAAGGCAATGTATGTATTACCTGAGAATAATAAACAGCATCAAAATAGCATTAGAAATGAGCAGCATTTTATTTTATACTTAAATACACTAAATAGTACTTGGGCATAAGATGCACAAAACAACATGCTTATTTCTAAATGTGTTAATAAGTAATTTACAGTGGGGCAAAAAAGTATTTAGTCAGCCACCAATTGTGCAAGTTCTCCCACTTAAAAAGATGAGAGAGGCCTGTAATTGTCATCATAGGTAGACCTCAACTATGAGAGACAAAATGAGAAAACAAATCCAGACAATCACATTGTCTGATTTGGAAAGAATTTATTTGCAAATTATGGTGGGAAATAAGTATTTGGTCACCTACAAACAAGCAAGATTTCGGGGTCTCACAGACCTGTAACTTCTTCTTCAAGAGGCTCCTCTGTCCTCCACTCATTACCTGTATTAATGGCACCTGTTTGAACTTGTTATCAGTATAAAAGACACCTGTCCACAACCAAACAGTCACACTCCAAACTCCACTATGGTGAAGACCAAAGAGCTGTCGAAGGACACCAGAAACAAAATTGTAGACCTGCACCAGGCTGGGAAGACTGAATCTGTAATAGGCAAGCAGCTTGGTGTGAAGAAATCAACTGTGGGAGCAATAATTAGAAAATGGAAGACATACAAGACCACTGATAATCTCCCTCGATCTGGGGCTCCACGCAAGATCTCACCCCGTGGGGTCAAAATGATCACAAGAACGGTGAGCAAAAATCCCAGAACCACACAGGGGGACCTAGTGAATGACCTGCAGAGAGCTGGGACCAATGTAACAAAGGCTACCATCAGTAACACACTACGCCGCCAGGGACTCAGATCCTGCAGTGCCAGATGTGTCCCCCTGCTTAAGCCAGTACATGTCCGGGCCCATCTGAAGTTTGGTAGAGAGCAGTTGGATGATCCAGAAGAGGATTGGGAGAATGTCATATGGTCAGATGAAACCAAAGTAGAACTGTTTGGTAGAAACACAACTCGTCGTGTTTGGAGGCGAGAGAATGCTGAGTTGCATCCAAAGAACACCATACCTACTGTGAAGCATGGGGGTGGCAACATCATGCTTTGGGGCTGTTTCTCTGCAAAGGGACCAGGACGACTGATCCGTGTACAGGAAAGAATGAATGGGGCCATGTATCATGAGATTTTGAGTGCAAACCTCCTTCCATCAGCAAGGGCATTGAAGATGAAACGTGGCTGGGTCTTTCAGCATGACAATGATCCCAAACACACCGCCCGGGCAACGAAGGAGTGGCTTCGTAAGAAGCATTTCAAGGTCCTGGAGTGGCCTAGCCAGTCTCCAGATCTCAACCCCATAGAAAACCTTTGAGGGAGTTGAAAGTCCGTGTTGCCCAGCGACAGCCCCAAAACATCACTGCTCTAGAGGAGATGTGCATGGAGGAATGGGCCAACATACCAGCAACAGTGTGTGCCAACCTTGTGAAGACTTACAGAAAACGTTTGACCTCTGTCATTGCCAACAAAGGATATATAACAAAGTATTGAGATGAACGTTTGATATTGACCAAATACTTATTTCCCACCATAATTTGCAAATAAATTCTTTCCAAATCAGACAATGTGATTGTCTGGATTTGTTTTCTCATTTTGTCTCTCATAGTTGAGGTCTACCTATGATGACAATTACAGGCCTCTCTCATCTTTTTAAGTGAGAGAACTTGCACAATTGGTGGCTGACTAAATACTTTTTTGCCCCACTGTAAATGCTACAATGGTAACACTTAGCAACCATGCCTATACTAAAAAGCCAGAAAGGGTCAAAATTAATTAGTATCGGAGATTTCTAAGGAATGTTAGATGTATAGACTAAACTAAAAAATCTGAAGACACTCTCTAAATAGATAATAGCAAACCATTTCTATACTATTGCAAGAAAATTATTTATCAATGTATTCACTGGGAATTAAGATTACTAAGTATATTAAATTAGCTTTTCAAAAAAACTGTAGAGAATTCTTGTTTGCCTAGAGCAAGTAGCAATTGACATTCTAATCAAATAATTTAACTTGAAGAAATGCAATCAGTGGTGGCAGAAACACAAGTGATAAGTGCAACAAAGGAAGGGATATCATCCCAAGTGGTCCTTGCCAAAATGCTTGCTAATTTGCAGTTATATATTGTAGTATTTAAAGAAAGATGTCACTGCTTCAATCTCATGAAACACAACATTTAGCCTTCTTTATCTATTAGTCATATATGAAAAGTGACTCATTGTCAAGTATAAACAGCTCTGTCATCAGAAGCACTCAAAGTAAATGGACCAAATAGTTATCAGCTAATTACAATACATTTTGAAAAAGATACACATTTAAGGAAAAGCTACTAAATATTGCAGCATCACTAAAACATGGAAGCTATCTGAACTAACAGTTTTCAGAAAGGAAAAACGGGAATAATTTCACAAAGATGTTAATCTCAGTGGCTTTTCAAGATCCTTATGCAAAGTGACTTGATCAGGGGATCATTCAACCCCACCCCCACCCCAAATTCTAGCTGGAGATTCTGTTAGGAATAAATGAGAGGATTCACTACTTTATTGCTTTACACAAAATGTAGATGTACAGTATTGGAGCTCCTCACTAAAGAATAGCGTCATTTGTTGCATCAGTTGTCACATTTCGTGGATCAATGTACCCAATAAAATAGAATCTTATATGTAAAATGTATGCCACAATTAATTTATTCATTTATTTGTTGCTTCATAATACATTTTTTTGAAAGAAGAATGAAGCCACCAATGATTTAAAAAGCATAAACTGATTCAGGAAGTTAAGAAGGAAACTGTATTGTTACAATCAATGATAAGACATTAAATAAATAAAGTTTATTATGCTGTTGACCAGTGAATTTCAAAAATAAGAGAACTGTCAAGTGTAGGTGGTTTCGGGAAATAAAATTGTTTTGTGCTTTTTGCTTGCAAGAGACTAAACTCTGTTACTATTTCAGTTCAAAATAATCACAACCAAACAAAAAAGTGATCAAATATACAGTGAGGGGAAAAATTATTTGATCCCCTGCTGATTTTCTACGTTTGCCCACTGACAAAGTAATGATCAGTCTATAATTTTAATGGTAGGTTTAACAGTGAGAGACAGAATAACAACAGCAAAAAAGCCAGAAAAACGCATTTCAAAAAAGTTATAAATTGATTTGCATTTTAATGAGTGAAGTAAGTATTTGACCCCTTCGCAAAACATGACTTAGTAGTTGGTGACAAACCTCTTGTTGGCAATCACAGAGGTCAGATGTTTCTTGTAGTTGGCCACCAGGTTTGCACACATCTCGGGAAGGATTTTGTCCCATTCCTCTTTGCAGATCCTTTCCAAGTCATTAAGGTTTCGAGGCTGACGTTTGACAGCTCGAACCTTAACTCCCTCCACAGATTTTCTATGGGATTAACGTCTGGAGACTGGCTAGGCCAGTGATGGCGAACCTTTTAGAGACCGAGTGCCCAAAAACTGGCCCCGCCCCCGCTACACCTCCTGCCCTGCCCCCGCTCCGCCCCCACCCCGCCTGCCCGCAGGGCCACTCACCGCCTCTAGGGCCTGCCGCAGATCGCCCAGCAGCACCATGGCGGCCACGCCCTCTGCCCTTGGGGACTATGGTCCCAGCTGCCTTGAGATCATTGACAAGATCATCCCGTGTAGCTCTGGGCTGATTCCTCACCGTTCTCATGATCATTGAAACTCCATGAGGTGAGATCTTGCATGGAGCCCCAGAACGAGGGAGATTGTTATTTTGTGTTTCTTCCATTTGCAAATAATTGCACCAACTGTTATCACCTTCTCACCAAGCTGCTTGGCGATGGTCTTGTAGCCCATTCCAGCCTTGTGTAGGTCTTCAATCTTGTCCCTAACATCCTTGGACATCTCTTTGGTCTTAGCCATGGTGGAGAGTTTGGAATCTGATTGATTGCTTCTGTGGACAAGTGTCTTTTATACAGGTAACAAGCTGAGATTAGGAGCACTCCCTTTAAGAGAGTGCTCCTAATCTCAGTTCGCTACCGGTATTAAAGACACCTGGGAGCCAGAAATCTGGCTGATTGATAGAGAATCAAATACTTATTTCACTCATCAAAATGCAAATCAATTTATAACTTTTCTGAAATGTGTTTTTCTGGATTTTTTTGTTGTTATTCTGTCTCCCACTGTTAAAATAAACCTACCATTAAAATTATAGACTGATCATTTCTTTGTCAGTGGGCAAACATACAAAATCAGCAGGGGATCAAATATTTTTCCCCTCACTGTATAAAGTAATATATAGTCATCAACTTGCATAGGACAGAGGAACTATTTACAATCAAGGACAATGTTTGCCACTTTACAAGTAGTCCAATTTACAATCACAATTGGGACCAGAATCATAGTTGCTGAGCAAAGTAGTAATTACATAAGACGTCATTTGAGTGCCCATGTGACTGCTTCTCTCAACAATCACAATACTTGCGTTCCCAGGTGTGGTTGTTAAGCAATCGCACAGGTTGTTATAGGTAAGGAGCACAAGATGGTTCAGTGAAGTGAGGGAAATACTGGGAGGCTATGCGCAGAAGCTGAAAATCCTCCCTGATGAAATCCAAATATAATTTTCAACCCCTGAGCAAAGAAACATTTTGTGCATAGTTTGGACCAGCCCCCACCCCACCTGAGGTATCCCATGCTCCTTACCTTACTGGCTGACTCTCTGTTCTCTGCTTGGATTTTGGCTCCTTCTTGTCTCTGGGGGCTGGCTAAAAGAGCTGCCCTGCCAAAGGAGTTCAGCTCCCCTCCGTGAACAGAAAGGAACACCTTTGGTGCTGTGCAGAAATGGAGCTGAAATCTTCAGTATTTCTACAGTCCACCAAAAGAATTCAGCTCTCCTTGAGAGGCAGCTCTTTTAGCCAGACCTCAGAGATGAGAGTTTTCTCAGCAAGTGACAGCACCTTGCAACGTTCCCTGCTGGCTTCCCTCTTGACTTTCTGGGAAAGACAGCAGAGAAGTTTGCAAATAGTGATCACATGATCACGGAGCCTTTGGCAACCAGCTATAAGTATGAACAGGTTGCCAAATACCCAAACGGTAATCACATAACTATAGGGATTGTGGTGCAGTGTTTTGTGATGGCCAGAAGTGCTTTGCAGGCCTTAAATCATTCTTTCCAGGACCATTGCACTTCTAGATAATTGTTAAATGAACAATCATAAGTCAAGGACTATCTATACATCAATGGAAATATTGCATTAGCCACAAATTACATTATGAGATAACTTAACATTTATATAAAGCAATCATATTTTTTTCTTTGTTTACCCTTTATCCATCCCCAAATTTTTTTAGGAAGAAATTTACATTAGATTGAAGCAACGTTTCATTCTGAAATTGTATTATGAAACAAAATATTTGTGATGAACTTAAAACAGATACCTTTCTACAAGCAGGACAAAGTCCATTCTCATCTGTGCGAATACGATGCCAACAGAAGCGACAGATCTGGTAACCACAGGTGCAAGGGAAGAAGTTTATGTCATCGATCTCCAGAGGCTCCATGCAAAGGGGGCATTCAACAGGGTCTTCCTTTGCATCTGGGCTGCGAGACATCTCTTCTCACAGAGCAGCAAAAAGTATGTAATAACTTAAGGGAGTAATAAGATCAGCAGAGAAAAAAATGAAGATATTCAAAGATCTATAAAAGAAAAATAAAGATAAATGAATTAGTATTTAAGTATATACTGGAATGTAATCATTACTTTAATTCGTTGCAATTGTGTATCTTCATTATTTTCTGACAGAAGTCCTTCATTATATGTCCTATCTTAATTTTGGGATGTATCTCTTACAAGCTTTCAATTAACTGTTGGAAATAGTAGCATGTAAACTAAGTATCATTGTTAAACCAATTAAACTACATAAACCATCAACCTGCATTTCTATTGCTTATATGTTTGGCAATCTGGCTGTATTCTGTATCTTAATTCACGATAGATAGAAAAAGGATAAAACTCTTTAAGACAGAAAACCTAAAGAGAATGTGGCAGTGACTCCATTGGTTTGATCCTCCACAACAGTCGCATTTGCAGTCCCTTGGGAAAAGTAATTGCCCACCTCTGTATTATGGGAAACTATCTGATAGGTAGTAGAAATCAATACTGAGGAGCTCGTGACCATGGCATTTGGAAGACCGCAACTTGGAATTCAACAAGAGTAAATGGTGATCTGTATGAATTAATGGAAATATTTTATTTGTGAAACTAAGAGAAGGGAACAATATAATAGATCTGAATGAAAACAATGTGAATCTCATGGAGGAGAATTAATGAATACATGCAGAAAAGTGAATGACTGAAGTTAATTAATGGTGTATAGTACCGGTATTTAGATGCAAAACCGGCAAGGATGCTTCTGATCCATCACTAATATGATCTTTTTGTCAACTGTGCCTTATGCTTTCTTCTGGACTCCCATGGTAGCTCTGAAAGCTCAAAAAATGCAATGGCCATGCAAGGATGTCTTTTAAAGGAGCATCTAAAAGCTAGAGAGGATACCTAACTCTAAATGCAAAGCACCCCTACTACTTCAAATACTGCACACCACTAGGTTGAATTAAATTTAGGGAAGATTAAGAAGGATTTCAATTATAGAGCACCCTGGAAGAAGTGGATTATCTAAGACTTTTTTTACTTAGGATATAGGTTTGGGCATAAGATGAAAACATCTATGGTTATGCTAGCAGATCAGCTTTCTTGGGACCTAGATATGACCTAAAGCACCCCTTCTGTCCCCATTAAATCTGTCAACAGTTCTCAATACGATCAAATATCATTCTTGGACATGCTGTTTCAGTGGCTTCTCCAGACAATGGTAACAAATAAGGAGAGTCTGGCTCAATAGTCCCTTATATGTAGGATATTGCAGAATTTACATTTTTCTCCAGCTACTTAACATCTGTATGAAGCTATTGGGCAAGTCAATCTGGGATGTAGTATCATTATTATACTGATGATACTCAGCTGTATATGACTACCCTGGGCTATGATAGGTGATGCTGTGGAAATCATGTCCTAATTCCTGAAGGCTATTAAGACATAATGGGACTAAACAGAGAAACTGAACCCAAGCAAGATGAAGTTCTGTTTGTTCATCAATATTGTCCAACTGCTTCAGTGCTTTCTCTTGACTTGAAAATCCTCTGAATTCAAACTACTTCTAGATAGGCAACTAAAGGCCACAGGTAGGAGGGTTTGTACCTAGTTCTCAGTGAGTCATACCCTAATTTCCTACCTTGATTTTTCAGCAGCCTTTGATATCATTGATGGTATTTAAATAGGATTAGAGCATTGGGAATGAGGTCCTGAATCTTGCAGTACTTCTTTCTCCTAAGCAACTTCCAGTTGGGGCACTGAGCCTTTCCCTCCGATACTGCAGGATACTCAGGGCTCAACTCTCTCCCCATTATTATTTAGCATTTACATGAAACCACTGGGTAAGGTTATTATGTAGACGATACTCAGCTGCACATCTCTGTTTTCAAATGATACTTTCCCACTGCCTGGATGCTTGAGGTTCTGTATGAGGAAGTATAGACTAACTTAATTCTAGCAAGACCGAATAGAACCTCCTGAATATTTTCCATCTGTGATTCTGGATGGGACAGCACTCATGCAGACTGAGTTGCTGTGCAATTTTGGGGTTTTCCTGGATTCACAGCTTTTGCTAGAGCAGGTAGAAACCATAACCAGGGGGTCTTTGCCCAAATCCCTTTTGTGCAATAACTGCTCCTGTTCCTGGAACAGGAGGCAGGCCCTGCTCACAGTCACTCATACTTTAGGCACCTCCCAGCTGGATTACTACAATGTATGCTATATGAGGCAACTGGGCAAAATGCAGTGGCCTGAGCAGGTTCAGGTGCACCATAATATGCCTTATGGAACACTACTTCACAAGCTATACTAGCTTCCAATAGTTTTCCAGGTCTGATTCAAGATGCTTATTGCCACCTATAAGCCTATATGGCATGGGCCAGGTTATTCACTGAAGTACCTGTCTCCAATTGTTTCTGACTATCCCACCAAATCTGGTAGGATAGACATACTCTCAGTCCATTCTGTGAAACAATGTCATCTAGTAGTGTAGGTAATGTGTCTTTGTCACAGTGAAGTAGCATCCCCCACTCCTACCTGCCTAAGAATTCAGATGGTTCTAACCCGGTTCACTTTACAGAAGGTCTTGAAGATTTTCCTTCAAACCAGAATCCTAGATGAACACACTATATATTGTAATAAACTGGGAGACAGTGTCAGCCCTATCAGTTAGAGTTAGACAACTGTGGGAACTCCAAAGGAGTTAGATCAACTCCATAGGAATATGATGCTATAGTTTCTCCTCCTTCTTATAGTTCAGGGATCAGGAAGCTGTCTGCCTCCAAAGGTTATCTGCGCGTTGAATCTGATTAACCTTGTCTTTTTTCCCTCAACAGATCAGAATAGCTATAAACCAGGACAAACCTGTAACTGTTTAGGTTTGTACTGGTAAACATTTTGACTTTAAGTTATTACCTACAAGGAAGTCTTAGTTTCACAGATATGACTACAGTACTTTATAGTTAATACCTAATCCACAACAACTAGAATGCAAATCTAACTCACATTATAAGTTTAGTTCAAATATGCTATAGCATTAAAAACTGTTTTCAGTTATTATAGTCAATCTGAAATACTATATCATTCACAAAACTATGTGCTTTCATTATATGTAAATAATCTATTATTCATTTTATCTATCACAATAATCATAAGCTTCAACATCCCATTCTACATAAGCTTTTATAAGTCTATATTATTCTTATTATTATGGTTGGTTGCATAGTCAGGCAGATGTTTAGATAGAATTTGGCATTTTTATCCACTTATTGGGGTAGGCAGATATTGACCACCTGGAATAGGCAGATATTGTTGTTTGATGGTGTTAAAGGTACTGTTACAGGATGTAAGCTGTTTCAAGTAAAGTTGCCTTTTGCAACTGATTTTGTCAATGCCGATGGTATTCAAGTTATGCTCTATTGGTAGTATCTTTTGTTTTCTTTCGCCCCAGTTGTTCTACTTATAATTGCATGTCTTTGTATTTTGTGATTTTCTCCAGTACTTTTTCATCTATTCTGTTGTCTCTAGATCAGTGATGGCGAACCTTTTAGAGACCGAGTGCCCAAACTGCAACCCCAAACCCACTTATGCATCGTCGAGCGCCGGGTGGGTGTGGCCCATTGGGTGGGCGTGGCCCATTGGGTGGCCGTGGCCCATTGGGTGGGCATGGCTGCGATGGTAACGGCAGACTGGGTGGGACTAAAAAGTTCAATCAATCAATTCCAACTTTGCAAGATCTTTTTTTTTCCCATGAGAAGTTGAAATTGACTGATTGAACCTTTTTTTTTTTTTTGCACACGGCGGCGGAGGCCTAAAGTGAAAAGGTTTTATAAAACCCAGTTGAAGGCCTAGGACTGGGGCAATGGCACGCGTGCCCACAGAGAGGGCTCTGAGTGCCGCCTCTGGCACCCGTGCCATAGGTTCGCCACCACTGCTCTAGATACTACCACATCCGCTATCCGGTCTGTCTTTCTTGTTGGCCATTGTTAATTCTGGGGTGTTATGTGACAGATGCTTGTCTGTTTGAATTATTAATTTAAATTTATTGGCCACCAAATTCCAAATTTTTCACAATACAATTTTTACTCCAAAATTATTAATAAAAATGAAATTTTAAGTGCTATGGGAATGTTTTTACTTTAAATGAAATTAAATATAAGTGTAGATCCATATTATTTCAACAGATATACACAAAAGTAGACAAAGTCCAAATCCATAAAACATTTAAATCAACAATTTTATTTATTTGAATTTTATAGCCACCCATCTCAACAAATGCTAAGAAAATTAAGATTAATGTTGTTTCTTTTAGTATTCTAAGATCGCGTTCACTGTACTTTATTTAAAAACTGCTACATATGTTTTAATCAATAAATCATTGCACACTAATCTGCTTTAAGAGTTGATTGCTCCTCCTCCCTACAATCTAATCCAGGGGTGTCAAACTGCCGGCCCGTGGGCCGGACGCGTCACGTGGAAGCCGCGCCCACCCCATTGCCGGCAATGGCAAAACTGTCACGTGACATCGCAAGTTTGAAATGTCTGATCTAATCAATCCCATTTTGAGAAATTCTGCATTTTAGAGAGATACTATTTTAGTAGTCATCTACAGAAACAAAAATGTCTGGCTTACTTAGATGAACCCAAATTGTTTGCTGTATAATTTCACATTTGGGCTACACCCAACATATAAATATATCTGGAAGGCTCTCCCAAATGTTTCTTATACTAACTAAGTATTTGGAACCAAAACATACAAATCCAGAGTATGTTTAAATTAAATATCTTCATCCAGGTTTCTCAGATTAGGAGCATCAGATGTTCTTTAGTGACACATTTAACAAATCATCTCCCTTACAAGTAGCTTAAGTTTATACACTGTGTGCACAATTATTAGTTGTATTTTGGAGGATTAATTTTCTTATTTAACAACTACAGTACTCTCAAGTCAATCCAAAATGTTAATAAATCTCAAATCTGAATATTTAAGAAAGTAAAAGTGAGAGTTTGACTTTCTTAGGAGAATGTGTGTGCACAATTATTGGGCCACTATTGGTGTGCAGAATTATTATGAAATGAAATGAAAAATGAAAATTTGCCCATCTCACTTGTTTATTTGCATCTGTTAAAATGAGAATAATAAACAAATAGCTCAAAATGTACAAATAAACATTTCTGACATTTCAAAAAAAAATTCAGTGACTAATATAGCCACGCTTCTTTTCAATAACAGTCATAAGCCTTTCGTTCCTGGAGTCTGTCAGTTTCTTGATCTGTTGACAATCAACGTTTTGTGCAGCAGCAACCACATCTGGCTGAGGATTTCTGGGAGTTGAAGTCCACAAGTCATAAAAGGGCCACGTTTGAAGACCCCTGATATAGGGTATTGATCTCCTTAGGCCACACCTTCCCTCATTACACAAATAACACATCACCTGATATGCTTATGTCCACTAAGCATTCGAGTTTATACAGCTTGCAGGTGGAAAATATGCATAAAAATGATGATATGGTCAAAATACTCACTTGCCTAATAATTGTGCACACAGTGTGTATAGGTAAAAACTTCACTCCCCTATTAGGATATACATCTTCTAAGTGAAGATGATTTTTTTTAATGTAAGAACAAATTAACTTATAAATGTTCTTTATTACGAGTAAACATGATAAAGTATCTATTCTTGTTTAAAATGATTATAGATTTATATTATGTATATATTTTCAGGCAAATTTGGGAAAAGTTCATGTTGTCCCAATGAATGAATAAACTTAAATTGAACGAATTGGTCAAGTCTGTTAATTTTCTTAGTAAAAAACCCCCAAACGAATCACATCAGTAAAATATTATATAGTGGCACTTTTCATACTCCTTGTTTTCTGATATCCATCGCTTGAACATAATATGTTATAATTTTAGAAAACATCAATAATTTAAAATGAGACAAGAGTTACGTTTTGATTGCAATAATGCAATGAACTTCAGAGTATTTATATTCTATAATCTATACTGTAATTTTATTTCTATCAATTAGAAGTGATATAAACAATGGCAAACCTATGACAACATCCTCCCAGATTCTCAAAATGGATGGTATGTGAGACAAACACCAATCTATACACATGAGCGTACTTTGCACTTGTTGGGTGTTATTTTTTCTCATATGAGAAAGGAGTGCATTCTCTGTTTCAAATAGGCAATATAAAATTTAAGTTGCAAAAGATTTTTCTATTTGTTTACCCTATTGTTGATAATCTCTTATTTTACCAGCCAATGCATAAGCATTTAAATAGTAGTTTCTTTTACATTATTATGCATTCTATTTTTCAGACAATGATATAAAAACACAGAGGAAAGCAAAAAAGAAGAATACTGTTCCAAGGAAACTAATAAATTAGAATTGGATTGAAGGGTAACTATGGGACAGTTCAATTTTTCACGACTTGTTTTGCAATTCATTTAAAGAGTTTATGATATATGTTGGTTCTCCTTCCTTTTTATTAACCATATATATGGTTAATTAACTATACAGACATATATAATTACATGTTCAGATTTCTCTTCATACAACAGGAATTTATTTTATCCCTCCCCCTCTGGATCTTTCTGTGGAACCCTCTGTACTATGCAGAAGATTTGGAAATCCATGGGATAATCCAGTGCATAAACTGTTACATTTTGGTGGTGGATAAATAGGAAATCACCTCAAATCAAACCTATTCACAAGGTTCAGTATTGTCTATTTGGACTGGCAGAGGTTCACTAGAATCTCGGACAGAAATTGTTCATATAAGCTGCTAATCAATCCATGAAATAGTGAGGTCTATACCTGAAACATATATCACCACTTCCAGAAAAAGGTGAGATATAATTTGGTTGGCATATTGTTTTTGATTTGGTTATTAATATATTTTAATATTTTTAAATCACTTGAATTGTGATAGAAAGGCAACCTAGAAATGCAATACATTAAAAGGGTAGCAGCACCTGGCTCATCTTATCTGGGTTCAAAATCCCAAAGAATTGGGCCTGTTAGCAATCTGCTGAGAAACCTCCAAGGATTGAAAAGAAAAAAAACAGCCCAGAAGAAAGCAGCAGAAAACTACTTCCATATTGCTATCAAGTAAATTACATGGACATGTTCATGGAGTTTCTAGGAATTAAATCATCTTAAACATTTATCTTTTAAGTATACAAACTAAGTTTCTCAGAGTTCTTTGTACTAGCATATGAGCTAGTACAACAAATATTAAATAAACCAGCCTATAATATCTATATAATGTAAGAATAACATAAGTCTATGTAATGACAGGTGATATTTAAAGCAGTCAACCATAATAGCAGTCTGAAATCATTAAGACAATTCTTTAAAATAAAAGTTATTAAACATTTTAAAGAAAGAATATAAAAAAGCAGAGAACATGTAAAAGACTACAAGGGTGAAATGCAAATAATGAAATATAGGTAAATAAAGGAAAGTAAAATATCATAAAAAATATTTTTTTTCAATATATCATTAATTACTTATACAAACTACATCATATCATTTTTGAAGAAAGAACTAAAAATCCCTATTCAGCTTGAAACTCATGTTAACCAAGCATAGATACCTAAAATCTTGTTTAGTATATCAGAAATTAAGTAAATTTACCTAGTTTAATCTAACATTTAATATATCTAAGATTGCAATGGGAATTCAATTTTCAGATTTTGTTCCATTCTAATATAAACCATTTTCCAAAACGTAGGATTTCTAGCACTGCTACCACATGTAAAAATAATTATAATCTGATTATTACATTTCCAAAATATTTTAGAAAATGAATTGTCCATATTAGCAATGAAAACTAGACTAAAATACTAACAAAAGAACAGGTTATACTAATTTTCTCAAAGCATAATATTTGGAGTAGATTTAATATTTTTTCACTGAAATTCCCATTTTTGAGTCAACTATATCCAAATTCTACATCCATTTAATCATACAGTCTTTGACATGGTCAGACTCTGACCAGATTCTGACTTAACTAATAGTTAATTGCATAACAATGCCTAATAAGAATCATGTTCACTAATAGTTCACTAACCTTAGCTATTAGTGAAGATGCTTCTTATTAGGCACAAAAAACATTAAGATTTCTTAAGAACCATGGAATAAGATAAAATAAACACACACATAATCTATATATAGATTTCATTAGAGATCAAGAAGCCTATCATCTTTTTAATATTGCTGAACTACAATCCCAACCAGCATAGTTACTAAAATATCCTAAATTCTACACATCCTGGACATGAAATGTGTCTTCATTATTTACTGCATATTAATTGTCATTACCACTAGTTCTAAAACAAAATGACAAAATACTTTCATGAAATAGTTGCTTCTCCAATAGCTAAAATTAAAAAAAGAAGCTGGTTAAAACAATTCATATGTTGTACAGAAGCAGTAAGATGCAGCACCATGGACAGGGTATAGCAGAAAAATATCTTTTTCTACTTTCTTAAGAAAAGAAATAGAATAGCTGAAGTACTCTGAACTGAATCAAGAGCTAGAAGAAATGTGAAAAATCATGTCAGTACTCAGTGTAATTCACTGCCTACTGCTTGGTCATGATATTTTCTGTTGGGTTTCATAGCATTACCTTGTTATTCAACTTACAATATTTTAATAATTTTATCTTGCAAAAACAAGAACATTTTAAATAAAATTCACATCCATAGCAAAGGAACAAGTTTATATACACATTTTTAAAGCTATTATTTCTTTAGAACAACCATTCCTACCATTAACCTGCACTTTTTTTGACAAATCATTTCTTCCGAAGTTCTCTCTTAAATACTATGTATTATATACTGTTGGCTCTCCTATAATTCTCTCCATACGCAATGGAGAAAAGGCTTAATTTAATTTGCACTCTCTTCTGTTCTGGCTAGGTTAGAAGAAAATTTTCCAGGGTAGAAAAGAATACAAAGTAAATTAAAGCACAAATTTAAGCAAACCATTTATTTCATTTGGGTCATTAAGTCCAATCCTCTGCCCATTGCAGGAATCTAACAGAGCATCCCATACAGATCTAGCCCCACATGAACACATCCAAAAGAAAGGAGTTTATGACTTTGCTGGATAATTGGTTCCATTCAACCTAACACTCAATCACAATCTGCCTTCCTGCATATATATATGGAAGGGTAGTTGCTACAATCACAGAATATGTCTGCTAGATTCCTTCCTGGAATCTTTATCCTTCTCCAGAGTTTTATCCTCTCTTTTATTAGGGTTCCAATACCTGAATCAGGTTTAACAGGATTTCAAAGATGATTACTCTGGCTCTTTCCAACCAGATCTAAAGAGTACATTGCAAATGATGTGCAAAATTGCAGAATCTTTCCTAGCATTTTCAGATGTAAGCCATACCTAGATTTCACCACTATTTTAATAGATTGTATTTTTTGTCACTTCCATGGTCATGAAATGTCTTCATAAATCTTAAAGACAGAAATATACAGCATCTATATTCTAGCCTTCCGTTTACTCTGGAAACTTACCTTTCCCATTTGGCCCAATTCAGACATTTATGAGCACAGATGTGGATGGGGCTATTGCTTCTCTAGCAGCAAACATAGGTTAGTGAGCCTTCTTGTTTCTTGTTTCTATATATCTCTTTCATCTCTAGAGATAGAGATAAAATAAGAAATATATTATCTCAGCCTAAACCTTTCAATGATGGAGATTGTTGGTCTCCTAAACCAACTTGTGGATGGACTAAAGTGGTGAAATAGTGAACTCTTTATTACAATTTTTCCTCTATTAAACATCCTGGCCCGGATGCCTTCTTTGGAGTTTGGGATAGCTTCACTGCCCTCTTAAGACCATATATTTACCTAATTCCTAACTCTAAAATTAACCGATAGTGATATCCAGCAGCTAGAAATCTATCAAAATGTCCTAGAACAGAGGTAGGCAACCTTGGCTCTTTTATGACTCGTGGACTTCAACTCCCAGAATTCCTGCGCCAGCATGGCTGGCTCAGGAATTCTGGGAATTGAAGTCCACGAGTCATAAAAGAGCCAAGGTTGCCTACCCATGTCCTAGAGCTAAACATTTTGGGAAGATTTTACTAATTTGTATTTATTCCTAATGTCCTTCAAATCACAATACCATCATCAGGGCTGCAATGTGACTATCACAGACATACATAATATACCTGTCAGATCTATTTTGGATCTTTACTCTCCCAGCTGACTTCTGAGGAATCCAAATGTGTCCTATATTACTCTGAATGGAGAAGATCCTCCTTCCTCTAAACTAGAACTCAGAACTCAGTTCTGCTTGCCCTATTATTACAATATAAGGTGTACCTGAGGGGATCACTTTTGCTACACATCCAACCAGATGAAACAGAATGGGCAAGGTGCAGATCTCATCAGCCAAAGAGTGTTGGCTGGCAGGAATCAGAAAACACTGTTTTCCCACAGTGGCTCTTCTCTATGGAACATCCTCCCTTTGGAGATTAGAATGGCTCCAACCCTGTAGCCTTTTGTAAGGCCCTAAAAACCTGTCTATGTTCCCAAGCCTGGGGTGCCGAATGTGTCAAGGGCTCCATTTCCTGGCTGTATTGACAAATGGCCAAATATCTTGTTCCTATGTACAGTTAATCTGGATATTTTTAGTGTTTTGTTCTTATTGTTTTTGTATTTTTAAATGTTTTTAGTATTTTTAACTATAATACATTTTTTTGAATTGTAAGCTCCCCAGAGTCAGTGACTCAGTTGGGCGGCTATAGAAATTGAATAAATTAATATTCTGGAAATTATTCAAAATGGAGCTTTTCCAGAGCATTTGGTCATTAGTATGCTATTACCTTCTGTTTATTATTTCTATTTATTATGGTTAATTAAGTTTACACCATCAGTGTTTTGCTTTTATTCTATAACTGTTATAGTCAATGTTAACTCTGAAATTTGTTTATTTATTTTCTATGACTGCCCATCCCAATCCAATGGCTCTGGGTGGTGAATAGGTTTAAAACACTTAATTAAAATACTTAAACAGTACAAAAATGAGTATATACAAATGTATGTGCCAAGAAAGTTATCATAATAGTATAGTCAAAGAATAAGGCCCTTAATAATAATAACCCACTTCATCCAGAGTCTTCTGAAGCTGCCATGTGACCACTCTCTCCACTCCTTTTATGGGAAGCTTGGAAACTGGGCAAAACCTATCCAGATTAGTTGGGCCAAGTAATAGTTCCTTGAGGGGGCACACCATCACCTTCTTAAGAGGTGGCACAAGCACTCCCTCTCTTAAAGAAGAATTAACTACAACCCTGACCCAATCATGCATCCCCTCCTATGCAGCCAGGACAGACACGGATCTAAAACTTAAATGGCTGAACGGCCCTTCCTCAGGTTCAATGGGCTCAAATTTTCCCCAGATAACTATAAAAGCCCCACAGATTCTACCTTATTTATATTCCACTTTATTATTTAGATGAATAATTCAAGGCAGCTAACATACCTAATACTCCTTCCTCCTTCTATTTTTTATATTACCACCACCCAGTGAGGTGAGGTGGGCTGAGAGTAAGTGACTGGCCCAAAATCACTCAGCCAGCTTTCATGCCTAAAGCGGAACTAAAACTCATGATCTCCTTGTTTCTAGTCTGATGTTTTAACCACTTGACCAAACTGGCATTCTCCAAAGGCTGGAATCCAACATAGAGTGAATGCAAGCAATTTTATGTACTAAACGTGCCCCATATTCCTCATAGCAATCCTCTGGATGGACTTCAGTATTACTCCCTCCAAGGAGGGACCAAGTCACAATAAAAACAACAGGTCAGGTATATTACCACTGTTAAGTTACATGGATAACTTGGGATATGCTCTTGTAATGATGTCCATGAACTCTTTTACCTTGTGCAAATTAAAATCCACCAAGACTATAATCCCAGAGAACTCCACCACTACTCCAGCCACAGAGTCAAGAAGGTGGGCTAGTTCAGGAACAATCATCCCAAATGATCCCACTTGGTGCCCAACTTAATAAACAGTGTCCCATACCTGGCAATCTGAAGAGCAGGATCCATAATATTTCATATGACCAACATCACCCCATCTCCTCTATCCTGGGGTCTTGTCTGGTGCCACACCCAGAAACCGGTCAGATAGATCTCAGAGAGGAGAACCTTTCCCCTTGTCCCAGCCAGTTCTTGATAATGCACACCAGATCAGCCTTTTCACCAACAATTAAGTCATGAATAAGGGT
Source organism: Azemiops feae (assembly GCA_023970755.1). Taxonomy (NCBI): domain Eukaryota; kingdom Metazoa; phylum Chordata; class Lepidosauria; order Squamata; family Viperidae; genus Azemiops; species Azemiops feae. The sequence continues at coordinate 6,393,614 of JALGBA010000053.1, read as the reverse complement.
GGCTCGATCTGGCATTCGCCAGCAGCAGCTGAGAACCAGGACCTTGAAATCTGTCATCTGTGGCTTGGGAACAAGTTCAGAAGGCTGGAACGTGATACAGGCACAATATACCAATTGCCCTGTGGGTGGACCACATTCTATCTGCCATCATATTTTCCCTTACCCATCATTACTGAAATCTTATAACCTGCCCCCATTTCTTCAGAGCCCTCCAGCCTTCCCTGTCCATAGAGGTCCATATCCCAATCTACAGCCCCTCACCTGACACAATCTATAACCAGTCAAATGAGAAGTATCCTAATACCAGGGGCACTTCTGCATAACATTTAACATATCTGGAGAATGAAGAAGCCACATACCAATCTCCCAAGGCCTTCAGTCAGTCCTCTCTTGCTGAAGCACCTAATCATACAACCAAATGATCTCAAGCATCTCCTTTCCAGCTCTCACTGTGAGGGTAGGCAGAATCAGTCACAGTGAAAAGCCCACCAAGTCTATTAAGTCAAGTCTGATTCTCAATCCACTCCTCTCAGCAAGATCTTCTTAAATCCCTCTCACTATCATTAAATTAACTCATGCAGAGGTGACTTTCTCAATGTCTTCCAACTCTAGCCAGACAGAGGTAAACTCCAATCGCGTGGGGGAGAGGACTGGGATGGCTGTAACTGTCAGGGCCCCATGACTGCATAGGACCCTGACAGCCACAGCCATGCCAATCTAGTACTGTATCTGCTACAACAAAAACTTAACCCCCCCTCCCCCGCGACCCTGATGAATAAGCAGACCTCCTCTAATACCTGATAATTACATGCAGCTCCATTTTCTTTGCAAACTGATAAAAGCTTCTTCTTCATCAGTGCTGGTACCCTTCCGACTGCCATGTTACCAGTCTCTCCCAAACAACCGGAATGCATCCTGTGCAAAGCAGATCATTAAACCAGTTGCCCAACAATCCCGCCACCAGCACTATTGCCTCCAATCTAGCCACTACCACTGCTGGATCCAATCCCCCAAGACCAGCTCTCTAAGTCCAAGTCCAAAGGCCTGAAGCCTTACATACCTTCCCAAGCACATTGACAGCCCAAGATAAAATATAAGCTGCATGAACCAGATAGCAAACCAGTTCTGATTTGCTCACTCAGGAGATGATCTTCAGAGGCTCTTCCACAATTCAAACAGCCAATCTCCAATCATCGATAACATGCTGAAAACCATCTTCCAACAGCACCCATTCAGACCACAATGGGGGGAAAAATGTAAGATCTTATATAATCTTTAAAAAATTATTATAAAATAATATTACAAAATCCAAACATACTAGGTATTTTGTATTTTTATATATTTAAATATACATTTAATAATTATGTTTAAAAAATTCAAAATATAACATACAGAAATATAAAATAATATAATCTTTAAAAATCCTATAGTTATAATCTTATATTAGCCAACGTTTTCTAATAAACCTGAGTTGGTGGTACATTTCATAGATTAAATTCTATTATGCAGAAAGCCCCATCCCTGAACTAGAATTATATTGCCCAAGATTGAAGGATCTAGTAGAAAACATCAGATAACTACCAAAGCCAAGGTCTCAGACCATTTAGCATCTTGAATAGAATCGTGCAGCACATCCAAAACAAAACAAGAATGATACAGCCAGATCTTCTAGCTTCATTCACTATTCTCTCTCCAGCTCTACACTGTCTTAGTCTGCAAACGCCTAAATCAGAATTTAGTCAAATGCAACTAACTGTTAAAAGATAAATCTCTGTCAAGAAGGATTAAAGCTAGCAGATCAATAAATCTGAAGGTACTCGTTACAATGTCACTGTGACCAACTCAACATTTTGATTAGAATCTATCACCCTTTACTATTACATCTATATGTGTTTAACTCTTAAAATACGAGATCAAACCAGGAAAGATGTATAATGGTTATAGAATGACATGAAATTGCCTTTTATCAGTCTATCCTGAATACTTCACTGTCTTAAACAAATGTAGCTCTTAATTTAACCTGTCCTTTTTCATAAATGTATACCATAAATCTAAATTATGATCCATAAAGATGGAAATCCTTAGTAAAAATCAAATAACTTAATATCTCAAGAATAATGTGTAGACTAGTAGTGAAATTACTCGACAGTAGGTCAAACTTCTCAATAAAATGTGTGAGTTTAGAAAGTATTCAACATTTTTGTTTACTAATTTCCTAGACAGATTACGCCATGAGCAGATTCTGACAGGTAAAATTGATTTCCTACCGGTATTTGTACCATCTAAACAGGATGTGAAAGTAGAGGAATTTATTACCAGCTAACTGTCATTTAGGCACTGCTTTTTAAAAGAGTTTGAAGTTATAGCCATTTCATCTATTTAGGGTGGAAGACACCAACAAGTGGTTCTCTGAGACTTCAGGAATCTGAAGAATTCAGGAACTCTTTACTGGATGTTAGTGGCTGGTGATTCCATTGAAGTTCTACTCTTAATACTGACATTACTGTTGATATAATGGTCTATCAGCAGTCTTATTACAAACTTTGAGAAGTCTACTGGTTTTGTTAACCTTAGGTATAAAAGTCAGCCAGGAGACAAGCTGGATCACAGGTGAGAGAAACTCACCATCAACACAAGGGATCAAGGTATATATTGCACCCACTACATGGCAATAAAGGCAATAAAGACTGTATTCAACTACAAATGTTGTATCATGTAGTAGCTTCCTGGCAAAATTATTATTACTATGTTATTCATGCTGTGCCGTCTTTTCTATGAGGACATGGACAAGTTGCTTAAAAATGTTCATCCAACAACTTGCCCTCTTCCTCCCTTATTATGGATAATTTGATATAGTTGTGACGTTCCAAAATATTTTAGTTTGTCACCAATGTTATTTAAGAAGTGTATAAAGTCAACAATAACAGACATTAGGAAATTTATCACTATGTTAATACTGTAACACTATATTTATTTATTACTGGAACAAAAAAGGCTATGCATTCTGGACTTGATGACAGACTGAATCCTGGCAGAACAAAAGCATTCTGGATAGGTGGGTTTTCTTGTCTAAAAATCGGGAAGGTTTCCTACTTTTTGAAAGTTTTAGTCATCCTGAAGGAATAATTACTTGCGGATGCTCCTAGAAACAACATTCCCAGTTAAGATACAGGTACCTGTATAGCAAACCATAGCCTTTTCCAGTTCCTGCTGGTTTGCCAATTCCAACAATTTCTGGATAATACATGTGCTATCAATTTCAAAATTAATTACTGTAATATGCTAGCTGGATTACTACCTTAAATGTTGAACAATGACTTAGTTGCTTAAAAGGACAAGTTATCTGTTCTGAAGGAGATGCAGTGGCTGCAAATTTTGTAATGAACCAAATTTAGAGTATGATACAAAGACCTATACAGATAGTCCTCAACCTACGACCATTCTTTAGTGACTGTACACAGTTACAATGTGCTGAAAATATTATTTACTACAGGTCCTCACACTTACAACCATCACAAGCTTCCCTGCATGATTAAGCATTTGGCAATCTGTTCACATTTATGACAGTTGCATTGTCCCAGGGTTACACACTGATCATTTGTGATCTTCCCAGTCAGCTTCTGGCAAGCAAAGTGAATGAGGAAACTAGCAGGGAAAGTCTCAAGTTGCAGTTATGTGATGTCATACTTATTGGAGTGATTTGCTTAACACTGCAGCAAAAAAGGTTGTAACAATCATACTGCTTAATGATGAAGTTTCTGGTCCCAATTGTGATCATAAGTTGAGGACTACTTGTGTAGGTTATAATTGAATATTTAAAGGAGTATTATACCCTTTTAAACCTTCCCATTAAATAAGACAATGTTCTCTTCAGTGTGTGGCATCTATCATGCAATGATCTGAAAGAGAACAGTCTGACTAGTATGTCAGCTGTGGGATTTCTTCTTTTTCAGATATGCTTACCACCAAGACTTTCAAACAGACAGCCCCAACTTAAGTCATACTTGTTCATAAATACATTTGTTTAAACTGGTGCCTTCTCAATTGGTATTAAGCTCATCTTCATCTCTAAGTTGTTGCTGATCTCAAGACTATTTTTTAGAGATTTTTAAAATTTAATTATTGTTACTTAAATCAATATTGCAGTTGTGCCTCACTTTAGGAATGGATGGTGAAAAAATTATAAACTGTTTTTACAAAATAAATGTATATGGATAATTACACAATAAAGACATATATACTCTATTTCAAGCAAAATATTTGTAAGATAAGATAAACGTCTACTATTCCTTTCAAGGCAAAAGAATAATTACATTCTGAGGAACTCCTAGTCGAAAATCAAACAGATAGATTCCTGACAAAATATAGCAGATAATGTGTCTTCCAAAATGTGGAAAAGGGAATTAGAGGATCAGCCATACTGAACTTAATTCTCACTAAGAGAGATGAAATGATAGAAGGGGTTGAAATTACAGGAACCATGGGGGGAGGGGGGAGTGACTATGCAATATTGGAATTCAGAATTATGCAAGCACAAGGAATATAAAAAAAAGTCAAATTAGAATTTTAAGAGAGCTGATTTCAATAAACTTAGAAAAAGCTTGGGAAGGATTCCATGGATGAAAATCCTCAAGGGGAAAACAACCCAAGAAGCTTGGGAAACTTTCAAAAATGAGATAATAACCTAGTCTAGCAAATTCCAATGAAGAAGAAGAAATAAGAGATCTGCACAAAGAACTCCCTGATAAGCTGAAAGACAAAAAGGACAAGTATATAAAGTGGAAAGATGGGCACATAACTAAGGCAGAATATCAGCAAATAGCCAAAACCTGCATAGATGAAGTCAGAAAAGCTAAGGCTCAAAATGAACTAAGGCTTCTCTGTAAAAAATAAGAAAAAAGTCCATTAATGGGAGAAAATGGCAAGGTGACGAATAGCAGGGAGAAAGCAGAATTGCTTAACTCATTTTTTGCATCTGTCTTTACACAAAAGGAAAAAACAATCCAACTTATCAAAAAATATACCATAAAATGGAGATCAGGAATTCAAGTGAAAAAGCAAGCAAGAAAATGGTAAGAGAACACCTATCCATTCTAGACAAGTTCAAATCACCAGGACCAGATGGATTATACCCCAAGATTCTGAAGGAACTGGCAGACGTGATCTCAGAACCACTGAACTATATCTTTCAAAGGCCCTGGAGCACTGGGGAACTACCAGAGGACTGGAAAAGGGCTGATGTGGTTCCCATCTTCAAAAAAGGAAAAAAAATGGATCCAGGAAACTACACACCTATCAGCCTGATATCAATACCTGAAAAGATTCTGAAAAAGATAATCAAGCAACAAATCTGCAAATACCTAGAGACAAGCAAAGTCATAACCAGAACCAACATAGATTTGTCAAAAACAGATCATGTCAGACAAATCTTATTGTGTTTTTTGAAATGTAACAAAATTGTGAAATGTTGTGGATATAATTTGGTTGGACTTCAGTAAGGCATTTGATAAAGTAGACCACAACCTGTTACTTGATAAGATAGAAAAATGTGGGTTAGACAGCATCACCACCAGATAGATTAGTAACTGGCTGACCAACCATACTCAATGTGTAGTCTTTTAATGGAACTGCATCTACATGAAGGGAAGTACAGGTAATCCTTGACTTACAACAGTTCATTTAATAACTATTTGAAGTTGCAACAGCACTGAACAGTGACTTATGACCGTTTTTCACACTTACGACCGTTGCAGCATCCCTATGATCATGTGATCAAAATCCATATACTTAGCAACTGATTCATATTTATGATGGCTGCAGTGTCACGGGGTCATGTGATCACCTATTGTGACCTTCTGACAAGCAAAGTCAATGGGAAAAAAGATTCACTTAACGACGTTACTAACTTAACAACCGCAGTGATTGACACTAACAACTATGGCAAGAAAGATCGTAAAATGAGGCAAAATTCACTTAACTGTCTTGCTTAGCAACACAAATTTTGGGCTCAATTGTGGTCGTAAGTTGAGGACTACCTGTATGCAGTGGGGTACTTCAAGGCTTTGTCTTAAGCCCAGTACTCTTCGATGCCTTCATTTAGATGAGGGGACAGAAGGGAAACTCATCAAATTTGAAGATGACACCAAGCTGGCAAGAACAGTCAACGCTCCAGAAGATAGGCTCAAGATACAGAAGGATCTTGACAGACCTGAACACTAGGCCATAGTTAACAAAATTCAATGGTAAGAAAAGTAAGTTCTACATTTAGGCAAGAAAAATCAAATGTACAGGTACAGATTAGGTGAAACCTGACTCAATAGCTGTAACTGTGAGTAGGATCCTGGAGTCCTAGTAGACAATCACTTAAATATGATCTGGCAATATGCAGCAGCAGCCAAAAAAGTCAATGCAATCCTAGGTTGCATTAACAGAGAGATAGAATCAAGATCACATGAAGTATTAGTACTGCTTTATAAAGCCTTAGTAAGACCACACTTAGAATACTGCATCTAGTTTTGCTCACCATATTATAAAAAAGCTGTAGAAACTCTGGAAAGAGTGCAGAAAAGAGCAGCAAAAATGATTATGGGGTGGAGGCTAAAATATATAAAGAACGGTTTGTCTAGTCTAGTGAAAAGAAGGACTAGGAGTGACATGATAGCAGTGTTCCAATATTTGAGGAGCTACCACAGAGAAGAGGGGCTCAACCTATTTTACAAAGCACCAGAAGAAAAGACAAACAGTGAATAGAAACTAATCAAGGAGAGAAGCAACCTAGAAATGACAGTGTGAACAATTAACCAGTGGAATGGCTTGCCTTCATAAGTTGTAGGTGCTCCATAACTGAAGGTTTTTAAGAAGAGATTGGACAACCATTTGTCTGAAATGGTATAGGTTTCCTGCTCGATCAGGGAGTTGAACTAGAAGACCTCCAAGGTACCTTCCAACTCTGTTTTCTGTTATACTACAAATGATACGAAGCAAATCATAAATTCTAGTAGAATTTTCATAAGTAAAAAAGAAATGTCTCAAGTTACACAATAATCTATACATATTAAAGATTTTTGGAAAATCACAAGTTAGCAGCAACAATCTATACATATTAAAGATTTTAGGATTTTCTTTCTCTACTGAATTCTGGTTAAGATAATAGTATGCCTATTTATTTTATTCTAATATCAGCACCTACAAAAGACAATATTCAATCCTAAGATTTATATATTATAAAAACATCAGAAACCATATTCTAAAATTGTGAAGATTAGATATTAGATATTTCTAAATCTTCTAGTGCACTAATAAACCATTTTAGTATACCATTAATCATCAAAATAACTCAAATTATAAACAAAATTTACTTGCCTTTCAACATTAATTCTATCAGACAGTACTTTAGCGTATTCTAACTCTTCAAATCCAACCAAATATCTCTATAATCTGTACCACTTAAGGTGCAAGCACTTTCTTCTGTCATTTATATTTTTGAAATTCATAAAAACATCTGCACAAGACTATCTTGCTTTTTTCTACTAGAAAAAACTTTTAAATGAAAAATTATTGAAAAAATACTTGATTTGTGTGCATATCTTACTTTGCCAAGTAAATAACTGTTTCAGTCCCAAATGGCATAGTTTAAGTGGAATAAAAATCACTCATAGCACATATTATATGATGATCAGTAGAGAAATTTGAAAACCACTAAAATAATTTTAATAAATTCTTTTTACAAATAAAAAATAAAAATATTTATATAAAAAATCACAAATATATATAGTTAAAAGATACATTAGTTTTTTTAAAAAAATTAATCACTCGGCACTTTCAAGATGCTTCTGTGGCATATAAATAAAATTAAGAATTCTGGGACATATTTTATTTTTTAGCAGATTATCTGAAATTAGGATAGAAAAAAGAAATTCCAAATTATAAAGGCTTTGAGTTGCTTTGGTTATTTGAATTTGGGGATTACATACAAACTTTTTCATATTATTAAATCAATACATGATTTATCAAGTCAGTTTCTGACAGTGTATTCTTGTATATATCTATTAAAAAGCCTTGCTAATTTTCATGAGGTTTAATTCAAAACTATTATAATTAACATTGCAACCCAGAACACTCAAACATAAGATTTCCTGGAATTAAAATACTTGACTCTCTCTGAGAAAACACCAAGTAGTAATCCACAGGACATATTAAACAGCTTATATTTTCTATATATATAATTCCAAGGTTATTATAAAAGAAAATGCTATTTTACTATACTTTGTACTCTCAATATCATAAATTATTTAAATAATTATAAAACAAATAGTCAGCATTATAGAATGTGGATAACAGCTTTATCAAAAGCCCATTTACTTGAAATAATAAATCTTCAAAGCTATCAAACTGTAATAGGTGTGACATTAATAAAGTTATAAAGAAGCTAGCTTTTAGATGATGATTCCACCCCTCATTCTTTTACTACAGTACATATCATAGATAAAATATGTCATTATAAGTGACTTCTTTACTGACAAACTTGCTTAGCTTACCCTTTTATATTATCAGAAGAAATTCTCAGAGATTTGTTATGGAAACATTAGAGAGCAAAATAGATGGCTGGTCCACAGCATCCCTTTAAAAGGAGACAAGGCAACCCAAAACTCTGAACTGTGAAATCTCTTCTCTAGCTGCTTAACTCAAGAATACCAAGAAACATAAAATAAAAGGTACTGGAAAATGAAAAAAGCCTATTAGAAAATATGAATTTCTATCCAGGGAAACTCAAATGGTATATAAAAATAGTGTAAAAGAGGAAACACCCATACAGTTAACTGACACCCACAACCAAACACACGTGCTGCTACTGTGGAGAGTGGAAGTCTTCCCATTTCTTTTCAACATATGGAAAACTAGATTTTGGTTGTTTTTGTTTTCTTTTGAGTTTTTCTGCATCCCACTTTATCTGAAACCCACTAAACATCAATCGCCTACAGCAGTAGATCCGGCCACCTTTCACCTACTAAACCTGGAAATCCCGAAGAAGATGTAAAGCACAAAGTACTGCACAGGGACTCTCCGCCTCCATTTATTCCTGGCCCCCTCCCCAAAAAGCCTGAGAGTCTTCTCAGGGTCAGTCGGGACCTCTCCCCGATCAGGAGATCGCCAGCCAAGCAAGGAAGCCCCAGAAGCCCCCTTCCGCTGCTGGGGAAAGACTGTCGGCCCTCGCCGCTGGAATAGGCACGCCGGCTTCCTTTGCCTTCCTCCTGCCTTTCCGCCCCAGAGAGACCAAGGATCCGAGGCAGGAAGAGGACAGAGAAAAGTTGAGGCCTCCAGGCTCCCGGAGAAGCCTCCACGCTCTCACAACTCCGGCTCCCCCAGCCCCTACTGCTCGCTCACTTACCCACCTCGTCGTCCCTGTTCCACAGCAACCGAGCTGTCTGGTGGCGGGGGCGGCAATACTCTCTCGGGCGCTGGTTCTTTTTGATGATAGCGGGGATAGAGCTGAGTGTCTCCACTGACGACCTTTATTTGAGAGACGGGTAATCTTTAGGCTCTGCGCGCTCCGCTGCCAGACCGGCCACCATCTTACATTAGGGTGAGACTGCCTGCCTGCCCCGGACGCTGCTTTCAAGACGCATGCGCACAAGCCACCAGAGAGTGTTGGTTGCGGGGGAAGGAAAAAGTAGAAAGAAATGCGACGCAACCAAAGAGCATGATGGGATTAGTAGTTTTAGTGATCACCTCCTTTTCTAAATTCAAAGGGTATGTCTTGAGCCACCAGCGAGACTGAGATTTTTTTTTTTTACGGTGTTAGCAGTAATCGGCCGTATAAAAAGTTGTTTTTCAACGAGTCCTTCCATATATATTCCATACGGTATAATATAAATGGACTGGGTGTCAACTCGTGTTTCGGTTAAATATGTCTGGATTTCGTTTGGAATCTTCACTTTGTTACCTCAAAAGAAAACTTAAGATTCACACATCATGCAAAGCTATGGCTTGTTTATGCATAGTTTAAAAATAAAATTAGTATGCAATAAGATAATGTTGGTGAGATTTATATTTATATTTATATTCCATGAAATAGTTAGGGAATTGTTAGCGTTTTCTCCATTGAGAGCAGTGACATAATTGAAACTTTTTTGTTGAACAAATTTTAAGTCCATAATCTGCCATTAATTGCAACTCTTTCTGAGCGTTGGTTATGTCAGCAGTATAGTTCAGTCTACTTGTCTACTTTTCCTTTGTTTTCATGACAAAATGTCCATAGAAGTTATTTTTTTCCCCAGGGTGGAAATTAATCAAAAGAAAAGGAATTTTCCCACTTTTTCATTTAAAAAAAATTGGTAAGAATAAAATCCTCATATAATCCAATGTAAGTGTTAAGTCCAATAGGGTGATTTTCACTACTGGAGAATGAATTCTCACTGGCAACTTTCTTATGGAAAGTAAAAATGTTTTATAGTTCAATGGTAAACAATGAGACAACAAAGAGAAAATTGTAAAGATCCAGCAAGAGTTGTAAGATAGATCAGAAATCAACTAGTCTATTAAAAATAAATAAAAATAGAGGAATTTTAAAAGTGCAATCAAAACCAAAGTATGCTTTAAAAAAACAAACAGCTGAAGTGAAAGATGGTAAAAGACTTCTGATCACTCCTTACTGAGAACTGCGATCTTCAAGATCCCTCTCCTCTAAAGCTAGACAATTGTTCAAAAATCTTATTGGGTCCTTCCTAAATACTCCCATTCAATTCTAGGGAGCAAAGCTTTTCTGCTTTGGCAGAAAAATCAGCTGTTCGTTGATAGGAGAGAAAAAAATGCCCGCCACTCAGCATATAACCTGGGTGGAAAGATATTTGTCCTTTATGTTTTGCCCCTCTCAATTTCTTTTATTTTCAGATCTTTGTTGCTTACTGTTTTGTTCGCCTTTAATTTTTTCTCATTATATTTTTTGCATTTTGCATAATATTACCTGCTCACAAAGGGAATAACACAATGAACATGATTGCACAACTAATAAATCTAGTCATTCTTTCAAAGAAATTTCATTTCAGATTCTTTGCACCTCAAGAATCCTCAAGCTTGTTACATTCTTTAAGTTTAACCTATTTGCAAAACAAGCATTTGTGGAAGAATAAAATTAACTAAAGTCTTTATACATTGACCTGAACACCTTTGAGGAAAGGCAGGATGTAAATGACATATCCAGATATGAAGATATACAATAATCTGGAACCATGCTATCCAGGTGAACAGTTGCCAATTGTAGTTGTTCCACAACAGATATTATATGCCAGAAATATCAAGACTTAAAATCCCATTATTGGGAGGGCTTTTGCCTTAATATTAATCTGTGGAAAATGCTGAGTGTTTAATGAAAAACTGTCAGTTTTAATAATCTTAGTAGAACAATAAATAAAAAAACTATGTTCTACAGAAAAGGCAGGCAGCAGAATGAAGGGGCAGGATTGAAGTCTGAGATTAACAAAAATAAGGACTTTCCTTTGAATTCATTTAAATCTTCAGAACCAGGTAAACTGAATCTTTAAGCTGCGAAGAAATTAGATGATGGTTTGCTGAAATCAGCATGGGTTTATTAAGAACAATTCTTGCAATTTCACTTCATTTTTTATCAAGTGAGTTCAACAGTAGATGTAGAACTTCAACAGATATAATATACAGGTAGTTCTCGACTTACAATCACAGTTGAGCACAAAATTTTTGTTGCTAAGCTAGACAGTTGATAAGTAAGTTTTGCCCCATTTTATGATCTTTCTTTCCACAGTTGGTAAGTGAATCACTGCAGTTAAGTTAGTAACACTAACTAACATTAACACTAACACTAAGATTGGAAGAAATTGCAACTTAAAACTGGCTTTAAAGTTGTGAAAAAGGTAAAGTATTGGGGGGGGGTGATTCTTACAGATGAAAATTCTAAGTTATATAAAAACAACTAAGTTAAAATATGGAAGGAGATACAGCCGGATTTAAACAGATGGTAAAAACTGGAATTCTTGATGGGAAGAATTTCAACAATTAAAATGAATGTACTACCTTGAAGGCTATACTGATATTGATTAAAGATCCTTCTTGGCAGAAAGATATATCTAAATTCCATTGGCAAAATAAAAAAAAACAAGAATTAAATACAAGCTCTTAACAGGATTCTAAAGAAAGAAGGGATCTTAGACTAAAGTTATGATATTTGATGTTTGGTATGGTTAAAAGATTGGATAACTCTAAAAAACTCAAGATTGTTAGACCCTGAAGGCTCTGATTTGAGATTTGGATGGCATGCTTATTTGTGGTATGACAAAGTAAAAGTTAACACTAGTTTTAAAAATCATATTATTAGGCAATTGATTGGGTGTGTGTGGTGCAAATATAAAAGAAAACTGGCTGAAAGAGTGCCATTTTGGTTATCACCTCATGAGGCATTACATAAAAGAGAAGTTATTGGGATGTAAATGGATCACGTATTGGGAGTTATTGATATTTGAAAAAGAGGGACCAAGGACAAAGACAAGAGAACAATTAGCAAGTAAAGGATTTATTTGTGATTAGTTTAATTATTATAGAATTTTTGAAAGTTTTAAACTTCATTAAAAAACAGTTTTGTTTTCACAGGAGTTAAATCTGAATTGGATATCAGTTTGTTTTGGAAATGACCACTTGGTCGCTAAAGTATATAAAATGTTACTCAAGATGGATTTGAAAGACAAGTATGTCAAAGATTGCATGGTAAAATGGGTTAAATTTTTTAGGTAACAGCACTAGATAAATGAAAGAATGTATGGACTAATGGATTAAAATTTACTTTGAATTATAGTTTGAAAGAAATTTTTTATAAAATGATGTATCATTGGTATTTGACTCCAGATAGATTAGCGAAAATATATAGAGGAATTTCTAAAGTGATGGAAATGTAATCAAAATCTGGGTACATTTTATTATATGGTGTTGCAAGTATGTAAAACTTTCTGATAAACATAATGCAGAAAATATTTAAGATATAAAAATTAATGAAATTGGATAAACCAATCAAAAAACCATTTGGACATTATTTCTTTACATGTTGACGGCTGTGAGGATTGTATTTACTAAGCACTGGAAGAGATGCCATCTGTTAAAGAATGGATTCTAAAATTGACTGAATTAAAGATGGCAAAATCAACTGCTTTTATTAGAGACAATGGACTAGAAAGCTTTATAAGAGACTGGGGCCTGGGCTAACCTGTTGACTGTTCTTTATATATCAAGAAAAATATATAAACAGATAAGATGTTAGGTCAATTTGATTACTAGATAGAGACCTTCTCATCTGAATAGTTCGTTTATATATTTTTCTTGTAAAATAAGGATAAGAAAGCTTATAATTATTTGCAGACCCGTTATGTAAGGGGAGGAGAATTTATCAGGTATTTTCTTCTCAGCATCCAACAGTGAGTTGGGCTTTTTTTTGTACGTTTAATGTTAGACTTATTTGATGTTTGGGTCATTATTATTTTGTACACAACTTTTGTTGTTGTTACTGTTGGATGTATATGTTTTTCTGTTTTCTTTGTTTTGCATTTTATTTCTGTTGATAAAACATAATATATATTAAAAAATATCAAGTCATATTTTATATAACATTCATTCTTTCTTGATAGCGTTAACAAAATCGACCAGAACAGTGCAATACATACAAAATAAAATCTCACTGAATTAAACGGAATATGCTTTTGCTTAGTTTCGCACAGGATCGCGCTGTGAAACTTCATACAGTACAGTGCTGTAATTTGGAAACCTTTTCAAACTTTTTTTGCGCAGCCGCTTAATGGTACAGAACAAAAGACATGTTAAATGTTAATTTCAACATGGAATTATAAATACCGCAACTTTGATAAGGAGAGTGAAAAAAATGCAGCTCTATAATCTGCCTCATCTAAACAGAACTTTTTAATTAGCCAAAAGATAGGTAACAAGACGCTTCTCATCTTTCGCTCCTCTAGCCTGCCCCGGCAAGCTTCAACTACAACTCCCAGCAAACATTGCTTCCGGAAGTTTTGAGGGAGCTGCCGAGGGCGATTCTTCTATTTGTAGATGGATTCGTTGAACCGAGTCTTGGTATTCTTACCCGCTGCATGCGGAGAAATTGGTGGTTGCCGCCCTCAGTGGATTTGGAGACTGTTGCTACGTGAACAGCGGCATTGCCAGGATACGAGGAGATCCTTCTAGTCCGGCGTTCGTGTTAGCCTCCAAATTTATTAGTAATTTTGGGTCTCCCTTCGACGGTAGCACTTAGTTAACTGAGCAGGCTGGCGATAGCTCGGTTTTGTACTCTTTACATGCTCATCGGCAGGTTGCAACTCTGCTGCTTAAAATCACATTAAAATCGGTTAAGACACGGTAGGTAAGGTGAGTTGTCCATCTGCTACTGTTTTAAGAAGATGTACAAAATGTAGATCAGGTAAGGAGACCTGTACATCTGGCATACAATCTTCTCTCGCAAACCCGTGGGAACTCAGCCCCAACACATAGCGAGGGGAGGGCTGGAGTAGGGAACAACTTCCTTACCAACGAACGTAAAATTTCCTACTCCCCACGTAATGATTTTTTTGGGGGGGGGAGAGATCTAGGGGCTCGTGCATTACATTGACTAGTTTTATTATATTTAAACGTGAGTGAAATCTCGTCATTCACGTTATTAAATTTTTCGAACGTAAGATTTTAAAAACACCAAATAAGGATATTCTAATAGTAGGATAAAATTTTTGTCCAAATAAGCAGATGGAATATCCTCAATAAAATGCTGCTGTGAAGTTCTCCCGTTTAGTCTTTTCAGCTGCTCCCTCTTTTCCGTTCTCTCTTCTCCCTGCCCCTCCTACTGAATTTCCTTAGAATTGTATTATTTCTCTCCACTGCCCCATCGCTGGATGTTTCAGAGAATGTCTCCATCAGATTATTTTCGATCTTTTTGATAACCTTTTGTGTGAGCAATCTTAAAAACCTGCGTTGGAAGAATTTGAGGGATTGAGTCCATATGCAATTTACTTCCATGCAATATGGCTGTTATTTAGTGGTATCCTTTTGGTTCAAATTTATTTCATATATGTTGTTCTGAAAGATTTGCTATTTTTTGTAGATACTCATGTTCTTAAGTATGTAACTGATTTTGAAATAAACTAAAGGATAACAAAAGTGAATGGCTTATTTCATTTTTATGATTATAGACTGCTTTCCAGTTATAAGCATGGAAGAAAATGCAACAGAAGTCTGAATAGCTTGCATTTCTTTGAATAAACAAATTTAAATGTGAATATTTCTGTAATATAAGACCTGTGTTTGTGTGTGTGTGTATAGCTGATTCCTGCTAATTGTGAATTTTGTATTTGCAAATTTGCTTACTCAAATTTATTTATAAACGAAAATCAATACTTGCAGTGTTTTCATCCTCATGCAGAGCAGGGAGAAATTTGAGTCCCCTGATAAGCATGTTTCCAGTTGAGGTTTCAATATTTGCTATTGTTTATGGTGATTGTATAGAATGGAACTACCGCAAATGAGAATACTGCAAATGAGAAAATTGTGTCTTGTTAAATTTGACACGCACACACACACAAAAAAAATCTAGTTTTTATAAGTAGTTTTGCTTTTTTCTCTTGTGCATTATTTTAAAATACGTTTTGAACAGTTCACATTGCAACCCTTCCACACTAATATTGGCTGCTTAAATTGGCCATTGATAACCTATTTTCAATTAAATGCAGAAATCTTTCTCCTGCATATCATTGTTGCAGGGGCTGCATATGACAGGTTTGATTGGTGGTATACTGAAAGACCCATTTAGTTGGCTACTCTTTTTGCAGATATTTTTCAGGGCAGTGACCAAACTAATTCAATCACATCCCATTATCCTATTTTTTCAGAAGTTTAACACTTAGCTTATGCAATCACGAAATATCGATACTGTTTGTTTTATGGCAATTTCTTTAAGCCTTGTTTCCTGTATTTTGCACATCTGCATTATTTGACTTATAAATTTTATTAGTGTGTTTTGAAAGCCACTCTTATCAAGAAGTAATTTTAAAGTTGAATATAGATCGCAAGCTTCTAAACATCAGAGGTCATTTTTAACACTTCTCTTTTGCCAAGTGGTTATGCAGAATCAGTTTGTAAGAACACAGAATTACTGTGTTCAGTAATTTATTCCAGGCTCAAGGACTGCATCTAGTAATGAGTATCTGGAGCAGATTTAGAGTACATGTGGAAGTAATTAACAAAACCCAGTCTTAAAAGAAAGACTCCAATAGACCTGGTATAGAATAGCAAGTACAACACAGAAATTGTCAGGAAAATGAATTATTGTCAATTTTCACTAATTTTATATTTTGTATAAGTATCAAAATTTTGAGGCATAATATAAACATTCCAAATACATTAAATAACATCAAGGGAAAACAAGCCAAAAAGTGGCAAGTTTAATAGAGATCATTGCTTTTAGTCCAAAATCTTTCTTTGAAAAGCAGAAAAAAAAACATGGTTGTATAGTTACCAGCTATATTTTAAACTTATTCATTTTTCTACCAACTTACCAATTTTATACCACCTTTTATTACACAATATTAGAAAGCAAAACATTGCATCTCAGCAGTCATCATAGCACCAAGAGTAGAAATGTCCTGCACAAACACAGAATTGCAGCATCATGAAAACTTAGAATTTGGGATGCTTGTCAGAAAATAAGAGTTAGCAAGAACAAGGTGTTCTACAAGGATGTTTTTGATAATGTATTAGATAATGTTTTAATTTATATCACAGTGCAATAAAAACGGTCTAGGCCTGTTTAATATTTAACATGTGACAAGATATTCATTTCTCAAAAGGGAACTTCTTCCATATAAAATATAAGTTCTTTTGTTGAAAAATGTTTGTGTATGTAAAATTTTGTCTTCTCACTGGAACATCCCCGGAGGCCATCTATCTATAAGTATTTATGCTAAAAACAGTAATGGCTGTATGTTTTCTAAGACAATAAGTTTTCTTTGTTGTCTAAATAAAGCAGAATTTCTGACTGTAATTTTGGGGAGTCCTTGCTGCTCTCTGAGCTTGCAGGCATTGTTTGCTTGCAGGCATTACTTTACCCAACTAGGTATCATCTGATAATGTTAACACCAGTGTTACTGCTTGGGTAATGAAATGTCTGCAAACTAACATCAAAGCTTAGAGAACACCAAGGACTCTACAGTTCAACCCTGAATTATACATATTCTCTTCTATTTTAACTGTAATTCTGGCAGAAAAGCAGCTTATTCATTTTACCTGGTTGGCTGTGGCCCTTCGAAATGATGATTTGTTCTAAGACTGAGTAGAGCAGGGGTGTCAAACTGCCGGCCCGTGGGCTGGATGCACCACGCTGAAACCGCACCCACCCCAGTTCCGGCAATGGGAAAAACGTCATGATACGTCGCGACACATCATGTGATGTGGCGAGTTTGATACCCCTGGAGTAGAGGAAACTTAATCATTGTTCTAACTATACCACATATTTACTATAACCTGTCTGAATGTTAAAAAAAAGTAGCCCTTCAATCCTTTTGAAAAAATTAAAGTAGTGCTTTTTCAGTCCTCTTTAACATTTATTTTCATAATGAACTGTAGCAGCATGAGGTCAATCCTTCAGAATATTTTCTTTGCACTTTTTTAATTTGGAGGATCTTCTCTTTTCTGTTTTCGGCTAACATACTGTTCCCAGGTGATTATATCTTTTCCTGTTGGATAAAAGCATCAGGATTATTACAGTAATGTTCATGGTACATAGTTATTCTGTTTTGATGACATTTCATTAGGTGCACTAATTTATGTACATCTCAATCAGATTAATTTGATCTATAAAGCAGAAATGGAAAAAAGTTACCATTCGGCAGCTGTTGATCAAGGCATCTCCTGGCTTTTTCTGTGTAACTGTCCGTCTTTACCTTCAATTAACTGTTGGTCCACCAGGATAGGAGACCTAGGCCGGGTTCACTGATAGATCCCTTAATGAAAAATTGTAAAAATTAACATTTGAATTAATATACATTTAATATATTTTGATTTGACACTCGCTCTCCAGGCCTATCCCTTTGTAACTGTTCAAAAAAATAACATGAATATCTACCAATACTTGGGTTCTAGACCATACAGATTCCATATACAATCATAAACAAAAATCTGTGCCTAGCTTTACATTCTATGAATGCAAAACATTTGACAAAAATGTAATTGTTCAGCTCCATATTTAAGCTATACCTTCACATTCTACTCTCTTTCCCTCCATTCTTAGAAGCTAGTATAAACTACATGGGTGCAAAATGTTTTATTTTTAGCCATTTTGAACATAAAACATCTTCCCTCAATTACAGAATTGCAACTGGATTGCAGAATAGGAACAGTAAATTCATACTGGAAACAGGTTGTTCTGGAAAAGTTTCATGCTCCAGATACTTCAAAATGAAACATTCTGCACATTGTTATAAAAGCAACTAGATTTTTTAAACTGGAAATTCTTCCCCTCCCCATGACTAATTAAATAGAATTGAAGCTATTGATACTTGAATGGAAAATCACCAGGAAATCTCAGTATTGTTGTAGACAATACTAGGTTTGTGTGCATGTCTGTGCATATTCCAGAGGAAAGCAATGAGTATTGCTGCCACCAAAAGTGTATGGATGGATTACAGTAATCACCAGGCATTATACTTGATTTGAGATAGTCTTTCCCTTTTATTTCTCCATTTAGGTATTGGTAAAGCTCTTCCTTTTAAAGGGTTCCAAAGAAAAATACATACCACAATAGTGTAGGGTGCTTCTTTCTTCTGTGTCTCCTCAGTGACACTAGATGTGGAAGGCTCTACAGAGCTTGGGCCTGTTGGGGATGTATCAATGAAAGTTTCATCCACCACACGGAAACGTATTTCTTCTCCTGTATCCATGTACAGGTCATGAGCTCCTTCGTCAGTCTCATATTCCCAAACCCATACCTGTTCTGTTTCATCGCTGGGTACATGAAAAGGTTAAGGCAACAATGTGACAAAAAACAACTGTTCTCTAACATCCTATAGGGTAGGGCATGGAGTAATGATTTTATTTGCAAAAGAACAGATTCTGGTTGAGTGTTAAGAAGTTTTAATGGGACCGATAACCATAGGAGATTGGGGACTCACATTTATTGGATGTATTCAAACAGGATTAGGCAATCATGTTTTCCTCTGGATCCCAGATTTAATATATTAGTATCAATGGCCTAAATAGTCTAGTTGTAAGCTTTATGATACTACCGGTAAGATACTACTTCATTAAGACATATAATATGAAAAAAATATTAATGTCTCCCTAAATTCATTTCTACTGCATTTTTTTACCAGGATAATTCTTGCTGATTTTACTAAGTCTAAGGCTTGAAATAAAATATTTTCTAACAAACTAAACAGGCTTAAAAAATTAAATAGAAATAGGCCTGATCTGAAAAGATTTGTCATTATTATTAATTTGGTTGGTCGCACAGTAAACCAGATGTTGAGATTGGATTTGGCATTTTTATCCATCTATGAAGTCCTTTTCAAGGGCCTGGAAAAGGCAGATGTTGTTTGATGACATTAAAGTTATCATTTCTGGATGTAAGTTGTTCCAAGTAAAGCTGCTTTTTGCAATTGACTAATGGTGACTTTTTATGGTGTTCAAGTGGTGCTCCAGTTGTTTTGCAATCGCACTCCACATGCCTATTATGTTTGATATTATCTTTGCTTTCTTTTGCCACAGTCATTCTATTTCTATTTACAGGTCTTCAATTTTGTGATTTTTTCCCCAGTTCTCTTCTGCCTATTACTGCCTATTATTATTCTATTGAATGTACTGTTTTCATAGAGCTACCTGAAGGATACAATTTGGCAGGCTGTTGTAGAGATTCTGGAGGAATGAGGATGTCATCAAAGAACCCAAGAGAAACTGTGGAAAGATCAATTAATGAAGTAGCCGCTTAAATACAACATAATAGCACCTGCTTAAGTCTTAGATTACCCAATAATGTATATGAGAAAAAAATGACAATATTACAGCATTCAAAGTGATCAGCTCTAGACAAATTCAAGAGTAATACTTAAATACAGGTAGTCCTTGACTTACAACCACAATTGTGCCCAAAATTTCTGTTGCTAAGGAAGACATTGGTTAAGTGAATTTTGCCTCATTTTATGAACTTTCTTGCCACAGTTGTTAAGTGAATTACTACAGTTGTTAAGTTAGTAACAGGGTTGTTAAATGAATCTGGCTTCCCCATTGACTTTGCTTGTCAGAATTTTGCAAAAGGTGATCACATGACCCTGGGACACTGCAACCATCATAAATATAACTGTTGCCAAGCATTTTAATTCTGATCATATGACATGGGGATGCTGTAACAGTTCTGTGAAAAATGGTCATAAATCACTTTTTTCAGTGTCGTAACTTCAAACAGTCACTAAAGAAACTGTTGTAAGTCAGGGACTGCCTACATCTAGTTAAAGCTGCTCAACTCTAATTTTTAAAGTACATTTACAAAATAAAAACTATATATATATCTATAAACATACCACTAATTGTGTATTTTACATGTAATCTTCTCAACATTATACTTAAGGTTACAGTGACTACAGGTCCTTGCCACTTCTCAAAGGACAGGATTAAAGAGACATATCCTTATAATAATTTTACACAAAACCCAATAAAACACTATTAAATAATACAACAAATACATTGGCTCTCTGATTCAATAAAGTTTGATTTTGCTATCTCCCAGGTTTCTAAAAAATAGACATTATTAGATTGATTTTAAATGACAGAAATAAAATTGCTGAAACAGCGGACAAGAAATTAATCAATTAGACAGGAATCAATTAGTTCCAGATTTGTTTTGAAACAAGAAATTCATCACATCTTGGTTACCTTGGTTACATACCACAACATAATACTTTCCACTATTTTTTTATTACTGGTTCATCTTTTGAAAAAAAATCTTTGTAATAGCTATCATTTTAAATAATAATGAAAAAATAACTTACCATGTACACCTTCAAGACTGCAGCCTTTTATCTCTCCAACCAGAATTTCATCCAAAAATGGATGAAATACAACATACCTAAAATGTACTAAAAAAGCAGCAAGTATCATAAATCTGATCTGAAGCTTCTTACCTTTTATTTTTATTACATAATGCAGATTAGCTAATTTAACCACTGATTTTAATAATTAAATGCAACAGGTTTGAAATGCATAAGTGTTTAACAGTTATTAAACTATCTTTAAATTTGTTCTAATCCATTGATATTGATCCATTGATGTCATATTATTCTGCAAACTTTTTCATTATGTATTTTGTAATTTCTATATACCGCTTCTTTTCCTTTTAAAAGATTACACTAATGAAAATTAAAACTAAATTCAAAGATTAAATTAAAACATAATAAATCAATATCTTACTGTATTATGAATAAAGTAACTGGCACTGCAAGGTAGAACTTCATAGGCATATGACATTGCAGATGTTTCTTTTGTAAGTTGAAAACTAACCTATTAAATGCCCTTTTTAAAATGCACATTTGTATTAAATTAGAATAATAAAATTAACCCCATTAGCAAGCCAAACGTCTGCAATATGTGCCAATTTGTTCATGATTTCTCAATCATCAATATCTGCCTTAATGAAGAATTGCTTAATATTACTATATAACATACTGTATTTAATCATATGCTAATTCACTATCATACTAAGTTAACAAAAATTGAACTAGGATATATTGCAGGATGACAAATCCTTAATTCTCTAGAATGGAACAACAATACATGGAATATATCATAATTTTTTACTTTATATTAAGGAAAAATAGTACCAAGAATAAAATGGAGTTAAATATTTTAATTAAATACTGAGTCTTGTGGCTCTCAGTTTCGCCACAAATCTGAAGAGGTCTAACTTAGATATAGTTGTCAAACCTTTTGTGTGTGATGCACCATCTCCTGGGAATATGTAGGAATCCTCCAGCTTTGTAATGTCATATAGACAGATACAGAGGCCAACATTATATACAACCTGAATACAATAGAATGAGGAAGAAATGAGGGAGGTCCAGAGAGCAACAAATTGCAATTATCAGAAAGTTCATGTAAGAATATGTTCAAGAGAAAAGCCACATAACTGAATATTACTAATGAAGTGATTATGTCATTTATATCTCTAAACATTTCAGCCAGGTGATTCCAAGAAGAGTACAAGAATGAAAAAAAAAAAATGACAATCCCTGAAGCCAGAGATGAATAGAAAGAAACATGAATAGCCAGCCCTATTTTCCCTCATTCCCTTTTGTGCTGAACTGCAAATCAATTCTATAGTACTATATTATGTATTAACAGTACAAGAAACATTCTAAATAAACTGATGAAAATTTGGAGGCCATTTTTCAATTTTTTTCTAATTGAAAAACATACTTCTTAATAACCTCCAGTGTTCAAACCGTTATCCCTGGTTACTGTTGCCTGCAGCTTATGGGAATTGTAACTTAAAATAAGGTTGCCACAAGCTTGCTCAGTAATTAACAGCTGAGTTTCCTAGCTTCTTCAAAATTCACAATTCTGTTATGGCATAAGTTGCCATATACTACAGTCTATTTTATCAAATACATGAATTACCATGAGACAGAAATAGGCACTAATGGTTTGATGAAGCATTTAGAATCAATTTGTTTTAACTTTTAATAATTACCTTATTGGCCAACTTCTTATTTAACTCTTCAGTGATTGCATCATTAAGCTTTCTTTCAAATTGCCATGGAGGAATTCGCACTGTATCTGTCATCTCTACTAACACAAACATATTGGCCAGCAAAAGCACTATACCTAGATCTAAAAAAAAAAGAGCTGTAAGGCCTTTAGGAAAATAATGAGCATGTTTATCACCTCAACTACAGCCCTACTATTTATGGGATTTGATGGAACTTTTATCCCTTGTTGAGACAGTAAAGTGGTTATATTTTTTTTCACACTGGTCACAATGGCTTTTTCTAAAATCAATACTAGACCAATATAATTAAGGAAAATTGTGTTTTTCCAGAAATCTAGTTGTGGTTTCATCAAGAGAATTGCCACCACTGGATTTCTGCTTATTTTAATATAGTAGGGAATGCCATCCAGCAGAGTTCCACAACACAGTCCTTTCAGCATTTCCAAAGAAGGCTCCACACCCATTTGCACTACTCAGGTGATCCTGAGGACACAGACTAACCTCCAAGTAGCCTCAACAACTGTCTAAAAGAATGCAAACGACCAGCTGCCTGCAAGGAGTATAAATCCTTCCATTCCCCACCATCCAGTCAGAGCTGAAGAAGCTTCTGGGATGAGAAACGAAACGTCTTCAAAGAAAAAACAAGAAAGTCCAGTTGCCTCTTGAAAAAAGCAACTTTGGAACATTCTTGCTCGTACGTAACACGTGGTAACTTGGATGACGTTGCATGCAGGCAATCTTTCCCTTTATCCTACCCCACAGATTCCCCAGAAGAACGAGGAGCTCCGGCTGAGAAAACTACGGTCAGTGGCTCCGGCTTCCTAGTTCCTCTTGGTCTCCACTTACCCACATTGTCGTATCCGATCCCCGGGTAAACAATTTCTTCTCGGTCGCTGGTTCTCTTCGATCACAATGGGAGTAAAGCTGGGTAGTTCCACAGACGACCTTTATGTGAGAGACGGATACTCTCCAAACCATCGGACCATCAGTTGCATGCCAGCATCTTCTGTTAAGGAGGCGGCGGCGGGGGGGGGACGGGGGACAGGCTAGCAGCATGCCCCGGAAGCTGTTCCCAAGGTGAATACGCACAAGCCATCAGCGAGTTGGTGTAACGGAAGGAAAAGATAGGAAGCAAAGCGGTGCAGTCCGAGAGTCTGCCCCCAGCAGGTCTACTCCAGTAGTTTTGGGAACTGGTTTGAGGAATTAGGAACTCTCCCCGTCTACTCTATACAATATTTCGAACTGTTAACTTGCTTCATGAAGCGGTGATTATATTTTTTTGGTATCGGTTGGATAATATCGGCCTGCTTTTGTTTGAAAATACGTTCAGATTTAAATTAATTGGATTCGACATTGGATAATATCAGCCTGAATTTGTGTGAAAAAAACGTTGATTTCAGTTCTATTTACACCCATATATTCCGGTATGTTAAACAGGAAGAGGGAAACTGATGTATAAAAAATCCATTCCCTGTCCAAAACATTGCGCCAAAAAAGACTAATCTCACGGGAACCGTGGCAAGATGTTTCAATAACGTTGGCGAGGACTCATCAGTTCAATTCTATTTAATCTAGTTCATTGAGGAATTGTGAAAAAAGAATGTGTGCGAGGGAGAACCTTATATGCTTCCTTGACTTTCTAAAGGAAAGAAAGGTTATAACTTGCTAATCAATCTGTTCATTTCTGATGTACCAAAGATATTTTTATATAATCGGATCTCTTATCCATACTTTTGAACAAAATTGTGTATTTGCGGAGAAAACCGTATCCATCGTTCCAGCCAACGGATGAGATCTGCCTCACTATATTGCAATGCTCATTCAATTTCCCGCGCTTCTATCATGTTGAGCTGAACTACAGTTCCCAGCATTCGTTACTTCTAGGTCCTGATTTTCTTAATTGTTGGGCATATAGCGATCACTGTACTGCTTAAAAAAAATGTAGATTTTTATTTAATGAGCTAAAGGAACAATCTGCTCACCGTGCTATGGAAAGCAAGCAGAAGGTGGAATTATTCTTGATGCTAAGCATCCTAAATGGTTTGTCGGAAGATTAATAGCGCTATCCGGCAATCACAGAGGTCGCCTGCTTCGAGTTCCGGGCCTTTGGGCAGGAGGAGCGCTGGGCCCGCGTGAGTGGACGTCCAAGATGTCGGCGCCGTTGGCGGTAATTTCAGGTAGGGAGGCTCGGGTGCGAGCTGGAGGGCGAGAGGAGATGCGGGTGGGTCGGTTTCGGGCGTCTTTTTTTCTTGGAGGCGGTACAGGTGCCGCCCGGTTTCTCCCATATTTATGGAAAAGTGAATTATTTTAAGACCATCGTTTTTTATATGAGTTTCTTTCCCTTTTCGCTTCGCGCAATTCTTTACGCAGCAGCTCAAAACTGAGTAGAACATTTACTTCCAAGAAGATTTATGGGCTTGCTGCTTTACTTGCACTTCGTCTTGGTCTAAAACAGCACCGAAAAAAATAATCCCTTGGATCTTGCAGGAGCCGCCGACCTTACAACAAACTTTGTGCGGCTCCCAATAAAAAAAAATCAAATTTATGTCAATCAATTTTTTTGACTAATACGGCCGAGAAACTGGGAAATGCTACTCTAGGCGGCTAATAACACAGTACATTAAAAACATCATAAAAACAGTAAGAGTAAAACCTATAATGGCGACTGAGAGTAGACCTAGAGTTTTTTAAATAGATTCTTCCGTGATGAAAATTCGAATTCTTAAACATTCTTTGAAGGACCACAGGAAATCTGAATTATTGTCCTTAGGTATTTTGACTGTCAGTGGAAATGTGGTTGTTTTTCTTGCGACAATACAGGTAGTGTCCTTGACTTAAAACAGTTCATTTAATGCCCATTCAAAATTGCAATAAGTCACTGAAAAAAGTGACTTATGACCGTTTTTCACACTTACGACCACTGCAACATCCCCATGGTCGTGGGATCACAATTCAGATGCTTGGCAACTACTCATTTATGACAATTGCAGTGTCCTGGGGTCATGTGTTCACCTTTTGCAATGTTCTGACAAGCAAATGGGAAAGCCAGATTCATTTAAGAACCACACAGTGATTCACTTAACAAGTGTGGCAAGAAAGGTCATAAAATGGGGCAAAATTAACAACCTCTGGTTACTGCCATTACATATAATTAATTTTTTTTTGTAAATGTTGTATAATGTAGCAATGTTTTTATTGTAATTTTATTTAATTGCAACACATATATATTATTTTCAGCTGCCAGTTTGTGGGGGCCATACAAAGACATTTGGCAGGCAGTGGTTAATGCTATATGGAAAAGGCAATCTGAAGCAATACATGTTCTTGACCAGATTTTAAAGAAACACAAAGCTGACTTTATATCACTCTTCAGAAATCCGGTAAACAAACTTTTATTTTATTGGGAGGTGTGTAAAAAAGAGTTGTGTTGGTATCATTCTTGTTTCTTAAAATCTGCTTTATATTTTACTTGAATTAAAACTTTATATAATGTTGTCAGAATGAGGTATTTTAATAATATTGCAATGAAGGTAATATTTCTTCATAGACATCTATATTTTAGTAATACAACAAACTGATAATAGATAATGGAAAGGGATTTTTGGTAGTATTTTTTTTAAAAGAATATAATATTGCCCAGTACAGTCAAGTTAAATGGGAAGTGACAGCTCACTTGAGAAAAATAGATTAGCTCAATAACTAAATTAATGATTTCTGTGCTAAGAAAATAGCTGAATGTACATTTGGGAGAACTTGAATAGAGCTGTAACAAGCTATATTGAAACACTGCTTTTCTCTGACCCCTTAATACAGGGGTGTCAAACTGCCGGCCCACGGGCCAGATGCGTCATGGCAAAACCACACCCACCCCATTGCCGGCAATGGAAAAAAAGTTGCAATACGTCGTGACACATCATGTGACATTGCGAGTTTGACACCCCTGCCTTAAAACATAGTGATAAATCATCTATTGTATAATTTAGTGGAAAGATTTCCTAGCAAAATAGGATTTGAACAATGCTGTATCCCCAACCAGAATTATGAATCCTCATTTGAACATAGTTAGCAATTTCCAACATTATTACTGTTTTTAAGATATTGGAGACTTTCTTTTTAAGAAACAAAAAGAAATATCCTAACTAATTTTTAAGGGTTGGTTGTGCTTCAAAAATGATTTGGAAGAAATATTTTAAATGGCACAGAACAGCAGTGTGTTTGCTATTCATTAAAACAGCCTGTCTTTATTTGACTTTCCATCTGTACCAATAAAAAGATGCTACTACATTAAGGAGACTACTTAATATATCTCTAATAAGTTTCCCTATCTTTGGTAAATGTTCTTATAAAGTACATGAATGCAATTTGCTCTAGTTTTTTTGCTATTATGTACAACTTGCAAACATTTATCTCATTTGTCTACTACAATTGCCTTTGCCCCTAATATACCAATTTTCAGATTTGTACTCCATGTTAAATCATACATTTAATCCAACATTTACTCCAAATAGTTTAGTTTCAAATGACAATATGGAATCATATGCATACAAAAGCACATGGTGATTCATTTCTCCAACTAATAAATTTCTACTATTGGCACATGCATTCCTTATACATTTATCCATAAACATATTAATTGGCAAAGGGTTCATCGTACTTCATACATATTACTTCAAGGTCAATATTGAACTATGGCAAACATGTTGATTGTCTCTGCAAATATCTCTGGAGTGATACGAACAGAAACTATGAGATGTTTCAATAATAAGTAATGTATAGAATGTCTAGGATAAATATAGTATACAAAAGCTGAGAATTATCCTCTCTTACTTTGTTATTAAATGTTTATTTCTATAAAGAGAAAAGTATTAAAAATTCACTCAGTGTGAAGTTATAATTTATTGATATTACAAGATTTAATTACTTTAGACAATTAAGCTTCAAATTTATACAAAGTATTCCATATTTCAAGCCTAAGAACTTTATCATGTTTTTTTTTAAATCTACAAATATCTAGTAAACAGTCTATCCTGTTAAAAAGCAAAATTCTGCCCTGTAAATTATAAGATGAGGCCTGCAGATATTGATATCCATCACACATCTTGATTTACCTTTTAGTAAGATGGAGAAGGTATAGGTTAGGATAATGCCTTGCAAAACAGTATGGAGTTATATATTATCCATCAAATAAGATGTACGTGCTGGGTACACATAGTCAGGATATCTTATATACATGTTAAGCCATAATCCATAGTTCACAGAACATGATGAGTAAAGATATAAAAAACATTAATCCAAAATTTAGTATGCCATATTACAATATAGTACAATGTACAATCACAGTCAATTTAAATCAGTTATAGATTATGTTTTACTGTATTAAAGATGTTAGGAAATGTGAAATATATTGGAGTTTGGTCAATGATTAAAAATATACCATGCACATGTTTGCAGAATTTATTCCTGGGAAGAATATTATGGGAAACACTGAAATGGTTTATGCTTCTACCAAATTTTCAGTTCCAGAAAAATTACCAAACCACATTCTGATGTATTCCAGAAGAAAACTAGACTAATTCGGTATTCCCTATAACATTCTATCCATAAAACAGTGAGTTTTGTATTTTCCTAGTACAATACTTTTCAGCTGTATTTTAGTACAAAGTTTTCATGTAGTTCTGAGAATAATTAGACATTTTAAAAAATTATTTTGTAGCCGAAGAATGCCCAACAGCATGAAAAAGTTCAGAAAGCAAATACTGAAGGAGTTGCTATCCAAGGTCAACAGGGGACCCGATTGTTACCAGAACAGCTCATCAAAGAGGCCTTTATTCTGAGTGATCTTTTTGATATTGGAGAATTGGCAGCTGTTGAACTACTATTGGCTGGTAATGTGATGAGACCCAACTGTCACTTCTTTTATTTTCTGATTATTTTCTAATAGTGCAGGATTCCTATAAATGCCAAATGCTCAAGTATATCAAGTATCTTGTTCCAGGTGCTTTCCTATGCTAAGATGCAGTGCTAGGGATAGTGTTTTTCTGCACAAGCACTAGACTACCTAATCCAGCAACCTTGGAATAGAAAACTCCTCCTGAGCAAGACACAACTCTCTCTTTCTTTTAATACTTAGAGAGATATTTTTTAAAACTTTACTAATATTTAAACTTATGAATGTGTTTAATGCTTATGCTTGTTTCAGTTGAGCTTTTTAAA
Organism: Azemiops feae; assembly: GCA_023970755.1. Lineage (NCBI taxonomy): Eukaryota > Metazoa > Chordata > Lepidosauria > Squamata > Viperidae > Azemiops > Azemiops feae. The sequence goes on along the minus strand of JALGBA010000053.1, from coordinate 6,364,636 downwards.
TTGTGCCTGTCTATGCATTTACTGTATGTGCATTATGCATTTTCATATATGATTTTCAAATGTTGTAAACTTGCTCTGAGAAAATGTTGTTTTGAAGGGCAGCATGTACATTTTTCAAATAAATACATAAGGGTTATATCATATTATATGTCCAGGTTTAAGTATATTTAAGTATTAACTATGTATCCAGAAGGAATTGTTGGTTGTATTTGACTAATTGTACTAGTAAAATTAGCTAGGAAGGCTGAGAAGATCCTAGAATATAAAAAAAACCCTATATGTTACTCTTTTTAGATTGAAAAAGATTTTTCAAAAGTCAGTTATTAAAGTCATGTGTTTTAATAACAATTTTAGTTAATATGTTGCTTTGAAAAATAGTGACTTATTTTTAAGCCTTATCAAAAGCATCTATTTTTAGGTTACTAAGAGAAACTTGAAGGTATTCATATAGTGACTAGTGAAATAGAGATAGGCTACTAACTATGATACGGGAGCATTTTACAGTGTAAACTACATGCTCTATTACTGATTTATAATGATATGTGGAGTGCTTATATACATTTAGTTGTCACACGCTGAGTTTTGATGAAGAAATTGTTGGTTTTCTAATTTCTTTCTGTAGGAACTGGAAAAGATATCATGATGCAGAGACAGTGGATAATGCTCATTTTATACATGGCAGAGAGGAGGGCTGTACCCTTAGTTACTGTTTTTAGAATATTAGTAATGGGAACAAAATTGGAGAGGACTGAGTCAGAGGTGAACTTGAGCATTTTATTAAGGAATAATCCATATATTCTGCTCCCCTTCCCTGTTACAGGTAGTCCTCGATTTACAACACTTCATTTAGCGACTGTTCAAAATTACAACAGCACTGGAAAAAGTGCCTTGTGGCCATTTTTCACACTTATGACCATTGCAGCATCCCCATGGTCACTTAATCAAAATTCAGATGCTTGGCAACTGGTTCATATTTATGACAGTTGCAGTATCCTGGGTTTATGTGATCACCCTTTGCGAGTTCTGACAAGCAAAATCAATGGGAAAACCAGATTCCCTTAACAACTGTGTTATTAACAACTGCAGTGATTCACTTAACAACTGTGCCAAGAAAGGTTGTAAAATGAAGCAAAATTCACTTAACAGACATCTCACTTAGCAACAGAAATTTTGGGCTCAATTGATGTTGTAAGTCGAGAACTACCACCTATATTTGAAACTAGGTACAGGAGAAATAAAAAAAAAATGAAAAGCATCAGAAGCTGTGATCTCATATGGGACTGCAACTTTTATTTTCCTTTTTAGGAGAACACCAGCAGCCTCGTTTTCCTGGTCTAACTAGGGGGTTAGTAGCTGTCCTCTTATACTGGGATGGAAAGCGATGCATTGCAAATTCACTGAGAACACTTATCCAGTCTCGACGAGGCAAGACATGGACACTGGAGCTCAGGTCTGTCTTCAGCAAAGTAATCAGAAAAGTCTTAGACATTAGCAGCATACAGTATTTATTTTGGACTTGGATTGTTCAAAGCCTTATCTTTGCAGTCGAAGGGAAAGTTGCATCTATTTTATATCTGTTATATAATTATCTGTTATAATTTCCATAATAGTCTTTGTTTTGACATCTCCATTTTGGCTCTATAGTGTCTAGTGTAGACACGCTTGAGGCTGATGAGTTAAAAAAACTGAGGTAGTACAGTAGTTTACATCATTTTTAAGCTACAAGTGGAGGACATGTGGTTTGAATATTTTCCCACGTGAATCAAGAAAAGAAGACAGCTCAGCCTGTGCTTTATAACTATTTCTTATTTAAATAATATTTGTATGGCGCTGTAGAGTACCTGATTCTGCCTTTGCATCTGTGATACAATTTGTTATGTTGCTTCTAGCTCAAGATTTAATGATTCCAATTTTTATCACTTAATAAATATATGTGTTCTCTTGAAAGCCTAATATTGTTGGCATAGCTTAATTTCTAATGTTCTACAATATTAAGGATCATTCAGCATCACATCAAAATAAAGTTAGTTGTGACATTATTGTCTCTTTCAATTACAGTTCTGAGTTGGTGTCCATAACAACACAGTTTACAGATGAGTTGATGGAGCAGGGTTTAACTCATAAAATTCTGACTTTGGTATCTCAAATTGATGTGAACACTGAATTTGAAAAATTACAGAAAGAACGAGGCCTGGGCAGTGAGAAACATCGCAAAGAGGTAAATAATTTTATAGTACTTTTAATATTGGAATACAGTTAGAAAAGCAGCATTTGTTTAAAATTATTATTTTTTATTTCAAGCAGTATCAGATAACTACATTAACATAAATCCAAGATACATGTAAAGAGAAAAAAAGATAGAACTACAAAAAAAGATTTACTACAATGTGCACAAAGAGATGGCTACTATACATGTGAAAATTTATCATTATGAGTTTACCAAATTATAATCTCTTGCTATTAAGGTAAACTGAATAATGCAACCAAATTTGATAAAATTGTTCCTGCTTCTGAAGTCTCATTAATTTAACTTTAATATTGAATGTTTGTACCTCTGTTTTTATGATGCTTATAAGCTGCTTGGCAGTGACATGGGTGACATATAAATTTAATAAATAAATGTGATTTTTTTTCCTGATGTGGCAGTTGAAAAGGGCTTGCTAATCAACAGTTCAATTGTTATGTTATCTAGAGTTTTCCAACGATGCACAATTATTGCTTTGGCTGCTAAAATTAAATAGATAACAGTAATCAGTTCTTTATTTTTAAAGAACTTATGGTTTGCTCCTGTAAATAAATACAATAAGCCAAATTTTGGAGAGCATTCAGTTCTTTGTTTAGTGATACTTATCTCTCCCAAAATAATTAGCCCAAAAGATATAATTTTATCACATGACCATCACAAATGAAAAAATGGTGCTTTTCCAGTATTTGGAAGAATAATTTATATACAGTAAATATATGTGCCAATTTAAGATTAATTCAATGCTAACAGTATTATAAATTGTTATCTCGTGACATGACTGCATTGAATATTCAAGCCAGTTGCCTCTTGCTCTTATAGTACAAATAGATGTATATATAACTGTGTTTTTTCAATAGTCAGTGGCGAATTCCTACATAAGAACAGTAAAATATGTTTTAAGTGTTTTAAATATACAGATGCAACCCATATATGGAATACTAAATTGCAAATTACGTGTGAACTTGAATTCACATACTTCAGTTCCATTGTAATGCCATTAAGATAAAATGTCATATTGCTTTCAATTCCTGATGATTTGCGCCATGCAATTTTATTGAAAGTGTTACAGAAGTGGTTTACCATTACTTTCTTCCAATTCCTGCCAGTAGCCCAGCAATGCCCAGGCACTTCCCTCAGTTTTAGTCAGAACCTATTTTGCTTAGCCTCAGAGGTCAGCCCAAGTCACAATAATTTTGGCTTAGCAGTGAACTGGCCTCTTGCTGATCTTGTTGTTCCTTTCGCTGCTATTATGTGTGAAATGCATCTTTTGCTAGTTCAGTTATAGAATGGCATGTTTTCAAGTGTAATAATTGTATGCCTATGCAATTGTAATAATATTTTATTTTGAACTAGGTTGCTGATCTTATCAAGGAATGTCGGCAGGCATTGGCTGAAAGCTTGTTTGTTTGGACTTGCCAGTCACCACTAAGTCGTGATGATATTTTAATCCTTATTAGTTATTTTGAGAAAGTAACTGTAGAAGCTGATGGGTCATTGGACAGAGTAAACTTGGCACTACTTTTGGCTGTTCTGTATTGTTTTGATGTCAGTTTTCTAGAACAGATCACCGAAGATCGAGATGGTAATACTTTTTCACTTTAAGCATGCATTAATTTATAATTGTCATTAATTTATAATTAAATGTCTACTAATAAAATATTCATTGCTTACATATTTATGTGGCTGTTATATTCCTATGATTCTATGGTTGGTTAAAAAAAAAGGATCAGATAGATGTACAGCAACTTTTGCACGCTGAAATGATTATTTCCTAACAAGACTATGACAGCCTATAGCAAAGATTTAATGAGATATAAGAGATGGATAAGAAATTTTTCATTTAGAATAAACGTATCTCATAAGATATTAGGTTGCAGATATTTTTAGTTTTTTTTTCTAGCAGCGTTTTCATAATTTAGCATGGAGGGGGGTCTTTTAATGGACAACGGAATAGATTTCAGCTGTTGTTATACAACCATTTCTTGAATTTTTATCAGGCTGAGAACTCATTATTATATTAGATGAAAAGTAAAAAGTAAGAACTGACCTTCTACCCTATAGATCAGGGGTGTCAAACTGCCGGCCCGCAGGCCGGACGTGTCATCAGGAAGCTGCGCCCACCCCATTGCCAGCAATGACAAAACAGTCCCGATACGTTGCGCGATGTCATGTGATGTCGCGAGTTTGACATGTGCTGTAGATAGAAACTTGCCGTTTATAAATTAGATGGTAAATTAAATAATTGTAGTATTATATAAAGTAACTTTACAGCATAGTTTTGTGAATTGGACAAAATACGTGTCTGTTTAGGAGTCTGGATTTGTGGGAATTAGATGGTAGTTAAAGGGATCTTTCTATTCTTGAATTTACTTCCCACTTGAAATACAGTTAGTCCTTCACTTACAACAGTTCAGTTAGTGACCATTCAAAGTTACAACGGTACTGAAAAAAGGGATTTATGACCATTTCTCACACTTACAACCTTTGCAGCACCCCCCATGGTCATGTGATCAAAATTCTTGGCAACTGACCCATATTTATGACAGTTGCAGTGTCCCAGGGTCATGTGATCATCTTTTGTAATGTTTTGACAAAGTCAATGGGCAAGCCAGAGTCACTTAACATCAATGTTACTAACTTAACAACTGCAGTAATTCACTTAACTGTGGCAAGAAAGGTTGTAAAATTGGCGCAAAATTCACTTAACAAATGTCTCACTTAGCAACAGAATTTTTGGGCTCAATTCAATTCCATAATTTGGGGTAAAGCTTAAGAATGTCATTACTTCTGGCAGAATAATATTGGCTTGAATGAATCAACACAAAAACAATAGGGAAGATAGAGGATGCTTTTGCTTTCTTCCATACATACATACATGCGAGTCCTTTGGACTGCAAGGCGATCAAACCGGTCAGTCCTAGAGGAGATCAACCCTGACTGCTCCTTAGAAGGCCAGATCCTGAAGTTGAAACTCAAGTACTTTGGCCACCTAATGAGAAGGAAGGACTCACTGGAGAAGAGCCTAATGCTGGGAAAGATTGAGGGCAATAGAAGAAGGGGACGACAGAGAATGAGGTGGCTGGATGGAGTCACTGAAGCAGTAGGCATGAGCTTAAATGGACTCCAGAAGATGGTAGAGGACAGGAAGGCCTGGAGGAACGTTGTCCATGGGGTCGCGATGGGTCGGACACGACTTCGCAACTAACAACAACAAATACATATAAAACTGTCTAAAGTCTTCTGGAAAATAAGCATAATCTAAACTGGAAGAATTTATGATCAAATGTTTCATTAACCAATTAACTTTATAGCGAACTCTTCTTTGGCAGAGAACTGCACTGTAAATTTCAAAGAAGCATAAATACTACATGATAGTTACGCATTTATTCATAGAAGTCCATTTGTGTTAAAATGGAAATCCAGTGTATTTTTTTATTTTATCTCTGAATTTAACTTTTTATTGGTTGTGCTTGTATACCACACTAAGCCATAATGTGAGTGCATGCTTGAACCCAGTCATGATACACTGAACAATTGATTGAATGTCATCATGTTGGTGTTGATGCTTAGTGAGCACACACATAGGCTCTCCCAAGAATGATCTGTCTTAACCTTTTAGGTCTGTCAGTTCTGCGTTCATTGCTGTCAAATCCATCCAACTTGATGCTGGCCATCCACTTCTATTTTCTTCAATTTTCCAAATATTATGGACTTCTCAAGCAAACTGGGCTCTGCATAATGTGCCCTAAGTATGTTAGTTATTCAAACCATGATTTATTATTTGAACTCTGGTTAAAATAAGCCATGGCTAACAAAATGTGGGAGCTGCATTCTATTACCAAAATGCAGGAATATTTAGCAGTTTTGCTAAATGAAGAAGAAAATTTTTCACTTCTGTTTCTTGTGGATTACTGACTATTGTGATGATTGAGACAATCTAGTGGATGGTGATCATATGTGATTAGAACATATAGCATTGATATGGGAGCAGCCCATTGTGTATCCATGAACTAGTATGATAATATAAAATTAGACAAGTCTTTTTTTCATTTTCAGTGAATTGGACCATGCTTTTTCATTGGTAGATACTTTTTATTGTTGCTTTAGAACTGATGCGCCAGTTGCCGCTGCTAACAGAGAGACAGTATATAGCAGCAATCCATACACGCCTTCAGGAATCTCGGCCTTGGAAACTACCAGGACTTCAAGCTACGGTTAGGTTAGCTTGGGCGCTAACTTTGCGTGGAATTTCACACTTCTCTGATGTGACAGGTAAATTTGATTAAAAGTGGTATGTAGTCAAGGAACTCAATTCCACTCCCCTGCCTTCATTTCAGTGAAGGAAGCAGATCTGCACACATTCCACTGGTTAAAATAGCAGTTCTAACTGATATTTCCTATGAAGTATGATGTGTTATGACATTGCTTCTTTTGTTCTTTCTTCTTTGTAGCATTTGCGGAATTCACTGAAGCTGATGAAGCAATGGCAGAGTTAGCAATTGCAGACAATGTTTTTCTATTCCTCACTGAATCTGTAGTGAGAGCAGAAAACTTTTATCAGGAAGAATTTTACATCCGTAGAATCCACAACCTTATCACAGATTTCCTTACCCTCATGCCAATGAAAGTAAGTTTCATGGGGAAGGAGCTAAGTTAGAATTATCTTGAATATAAATTAATCAGTTCTTTACACAGACTTGAAAAAAGTACGTCTAAACATTTTAGGGAAGACTTTAAACTGAGAAAAAAATTGTGATTTTAAAATAAACATTGTGGAATGATACATGTCCTTGAAACAATATTCAGACATAACAGTTTATCTGTTATCTGATTATTCATCTATATATAATTAAAAAGAAAAAAAATCTAAACTTATATTGAAGGTGATTTTTCCTGCTGTATTAAAATATTTTAAATAATTCATCTCTATTTCTTCTATAACTAGTCAGAATTTCAGTTCTTTTGAGTAAGTCAAATTGTTATATTTTATTAATCTGTAGTTACAAGTGGTTCTCATTTAATGACCATTTACAACATTCCTCTTACAATGTTTGGAGTGTCTCCATTGTCACATGATTGCAATCTAGTCACTTGGCACCTGGCTCATGATTACACATTACAGTGTGCTGTGATCACATGATTGCAATTTCCAACATTCTTCATAAGCAAGATCAATAGGGTAGCCAGAAGGAAGTTGGAAGTCAAGGTTACATGAGGTTCCCACTTAATGACCTGCGAAATCCTCACTTAATAATGGCAACCTGGATTGCCAAAACTGCTGTTGCTAAACAATGTGGTCAAGTGATATGATTTACAACCATGTCACTTCTGACATGTTCTGGTCTCAATTGCTGTCGTAAACTAAGAATTAACTCTTAAGTCTAGGTCAAATATAAAAATATTTATATCAAATATAAATATATTACTGTGCCTATGTCCTGTCCTAAATCCCCTCTTGATCACATTTTATTGATAGAATCAGGAATTGTTCTTTTCCAATTTATGAACATAAGTTATTTTTACCAATATGAATGTTTTGATGTGTGGGCACATTCAGTTTAGATTTTGGGGAATAATTCTGTTTTTAAGTATCAAATTAGCAAGATAACCCAATTAATTTACTGTAGAGATACAGATATATTTACTGTAAATTTTTGAAAGAATGTAACAGACACTCTCACAAAATGACAGCAGCAGTTAAATTATTAGTCACCGATATGCATTTAACAGAAGACTAATTGACCGAGTTTAGCTCCATAATCCTCTTATGGCTGTTCCAAGAAGGTTCCACACCCATTTGCACTCTGGTTTAGGTGACCCTGAGGGCACAGATAAACCTCCAAGTGGCCTCAATGATTCAGAGAGAGTGCTAATGACCAGATGACTGTAAGAAATATAAATCTTTCCATTCCCCACCATTCAGTCAGAACTGAAGAAGCTTCTTGGGTGAGAAGTGAAATATCGCCTTTTGAAAAAGCATCTTTGGGACAATTACTCTTTTGGATGATATAGAAAATATTTCAATTAGAGATAGAATATCGATTTCAATGGGAATTACAGATAGTCCTTGACTTATGACCACAACTGAGCCCAAAATTTATGTTGTTAAATGAGACATTTGTTAAGTGAGTTGTGCCCCAATTTACCATCTTTCTTGCCACAGTTGTTAACTGAATCACTGCATTGATAAGTAGTAACATGGTTGTTCAGTGAATCTAGCTTCTTCATTGACTTTGCTTGTCAAATAGTTGTAAAAGTTGATCACATGACCTTGAGACACAGCAATGATCACAAGTATGAACAACCTGCCAAGCTTCTGAATTTTGATCACATGATCATGGGGATACTTCAGAGGTCATAAATGAAAAATGGTGATAAGTCACTGTTTTCAATGCTGTTGTAATTTTGAATGGTCACTAAATGAACTGTAAGTTGAGGACTACCTGTATAATTGTATGATTAACTTTCTAATTTTCCACATGTAGAATAATGTCAAAAGTTTTTGTCTTACCTTATTTAGATATAAAGTATATTAAAAGGTTCATATATTAACGCAATTTTTACATATTGACAAATATGAGTCTCTTTAAGGGGCTTTCGATAAGTCTATTAAAGGCAAATGTTGTTAAACCTCAATATTATTTCTGGGTTGGGATACTAATTGCAGGGACCCAGTGATTTATTCCTTTGAGGATCAAAATGCTGGACTCAAATGGGCCTTAACCTAATCAAGCAGGATAGTTCTCATGTTTAATTTAAAAAATACTCTTTCTTTTCGTTCATTTATTCTATGTTTAAAATGCTAATGGTGGTAAATCATACTGATTTTTCTCTTTTTCCTTTTTTTCTTTATTTGCTTGGCCAATTGTATAGGTGAAACAACTGAGAAACCGTGCTGATGAAGATGCTCGTATGATTCATATGAGTATACAGATGGGTAATGAACCACCCATATCTGTTAGAAGGGATCTAGAACATCTGATGCTTTTAGTAAGTTAATGTTCTTATTTTTAATAGGTCCTTGTTCTTTAAAAAACACAGCAAAATGTTTGTTAAAAATTATTTAAAAGTTTATTTTTAACTATTTGGCCATTTATATCAATCACATTTTTATTAATCTAATTTGCTCAGGGCACATTTTAAAAGTAACAGAAGTAGCACTTGTAACTAAACCATGTTTTTTATTTCTTTCTAGAAAGATTTGTCTGCCCTCTCACCTAGAATTTAAACCTCAGAAGAGATATAATACTTGATTTCTTTGTTCTTCAATAAGCAAATCTGTACAAATATTGACTTGTATTTTCTGCCATAAAATAGTTTATGTAGCTGTGCTGTTTCTATGAAGTTCTGCTGTAAGCAAGTTCATGAATGTGGGTTTGAGTGTCTATAGCAGAGTTTCTCAATATCAGCAATTTTAAGCTGTGTGGATTTCAGAAGCTCCCAAAAATCCCCAGCTTTTATTTTTACTATAATCTTTAATAAATTTATTGGGGAAAAAGATTGAGAAACACTACTGTAGAGATTTATTGCTGTGCTTGGTGTGAAGTCTAACTATGTCTTCCACTCCTATCAGTACTTTAGGGAAGAAGAAACTGTTTTATGAAGGGAAGAGACTTGACCGAAGGGCATGTTTTTCTTGCTATATATAGACTATAAATTTCTTTGGAAGCAAAGTGACATAAGAGGGTTTAATCTCCCCTTTGTTTCTTAAGATGAGTTTTCTATATTGGCTTGTGGAGAAATGATATGCAATTAATTCTCATTAAGCCAACACAATTTTCTATCGTCTCCTGTTTCTTGGGATATATTTTCTTGGCATAAAATGAATGTGTTATACATAGCCAAAAGAATGAGGGAGATATCTTTCTCGCTTTCTGTTGTATGCTTTTGTTTAGTTTTCCAAGTTTCTCTCATTATCCTTCTCTTTCCTGCCTTTCTCTGTATTGACCTGTAGAATATCTGAATGTAGGTTTATCACTTAAAAATATAGTCTATTGTATAAGTTGTGTTAAGCAAATAATAATATACCTTTATCATAATTGTTCATTAAAATCTGAAAAGATTCCACAGATTTTAAAAAAGCATATAATTTAAATTTAAGTGATTGTGCATAGGAATGATGTTAAATTCCCTGGTGTGCTCACATGACATCATGCTTTATAATTGCGCTGTTTTGCGACAGAAATTCCAATCCTAATTGCTGTTTTTAACTAAGCAGTACCTGTACATTTGCTGAAATAGACAATTTTTCTTTTTCTTTTTTTTTTCCTTTACAGATTGCTGAGCTGTATAAGAAAGATCCCTTTAATCTGGAATTTGCTCTTGAATATTGGTGTCCTTCAGACTCTTTGCAGAGCTCCACTATCATAGGATCATATCTTGGGGTAGCCCATCAAAGACCACCTCAGCGTCAGGTTAGAAAAATGACTCCTTCATTTGGAATGCCTGTGATTTGAAATGACTTTGTTTAATTTAGTTAATTAGTTAACTAGCATATTAATTAACAAACATATTTGTTGACTTTTATCACGATTAAAGGAAGAGCCCTGTTGAGGAAAAGTTACTGCACATCACCTCCTTTTTTTTTTGAAATGGCAGTGGATTACTAACCCCCTTTTCCTGCCCCCCTCTCTAAATACAAGTCTGTACGTTTCAGTATTTACATAAAGAGTAGTTATAAAGATTATTTTGCACATTCTAAAATATTACATAAATGCTATGTAACTTTAGTTTTGCTTTACTATTTTAAAAATAAAATACAACCCAATCTAAGTTCAGACCTTTTTTGAGTTTGAGAGAGAGAAATGCATACTTAGTATAATCATCTGTATGGTAATCAGAAATATTCAGTGGAAGAACCATCATTTAAGCCCCTGCTTGGGATGCACTTGACCTGGTGTAGAGTATATGTGTGTGAGTGGAGAGAAAAATATTAGAACTGTAAATGTATTATTATTTAGTACACTCCTGTCTATCTCTTTTCAAGAGTTTTTGAGGGAAACATGAATGTTTTGGATGCTGTAGATCCACTTCCGGCACCCCATTCACTTATTCACATATTATTTATATTCCCATCCCTGCCCCATTTTTTAAGCACTGACAGCAGAAGTTTCTATTGCAGCCAGGCCTCCAAGTCTATAGCATTTCTTCCACTTGATCCTGGAGATGCATCCCAAGAACTATCAAGAGGCAAAACAGCAATTGTGGAATGGTAGACTGCAGTATCCTCCTAGTTCAGGGGTCGGCAACCTTAAACACTCAAAGAGCCACTTGGACCCATTTCCCACAGAAAAGAAAACACTGGGAGCCGCAAAACTCTCGCGTGCGCAAGAGGGGGAAGCTTGATTGAAGAGTTTAATTAAAAAGAAATAGAGGCTACTGTGCATGAGTTTCTCTCTCTCTCTCTCTCTCTCTCTCTCTCCCCCCCCCCTCCCTCTTCCTCTCTCCCCCCCTCTCTCTCCGATCTTCTGCTCACCTGGCAAGCTGGCTTCATGCTGTTCTCCAACAAGCTGACACACATTCTTATTGGGCTGGCTCTCTCCTGCCCTTGGTCTGCCAGTCCTCTTGCCCCACTCAGAGAGAGAGAGACAGAGACAGAAAAGGGAAGCGCAAGTGCCTCTCTCTGTCTCTGTCTCTCTCTCTGCAAAGGGAGGAGGGGCTGGGAGCCGCAGGAGAAGGCTCAAAGAGCCACATGCAGCTCTGGAGCTGCGGGTTACCGACCCGTGTCCTAGTTCCTGGAGCTTTTTTCTGAGAACCATATGAGTGTAGTCTCCCCCCCCCCCCATTGAAATCTGTGGTTGTTAATATTGCCAGTAGGAAGAATATTGTAGTTAATTCTAATAAACATAAAGATATAAAAATTTAAGTGATTACGTAAGCAGATTGTGTGTGCAGGAAGTTGACATGACCATTCGTTTAACAATAATTTGAATTTATAACAGTGCTGGAAAAATACGATTGGTCCTTGCAAAGTTGCTGCAGGTACTTGTATTTATGATAGTTGCAGTGTCCTAGGGTCACAGCGATTGCCATTTGCAACTTGCACAGGAGGCTTCTGACTGGGAGAGTCAGTGGGGGGAGTGGATTTGCTTACTGTCCGTATGATTCATTTTATGACCACAGTAATTTGCTTAATGGCTCTGGCAAAAAGTCATAAAACTGGGTGTGATTCACTTAACAACCGCATCACTTAGCAACTATCCCAGTTGTGGTCATAAGTCAAGGACTCCCTGTCTGTGCTAGCCAGAGATATTTGAAAACAAATGTCAAGACTTTCTTTGGGTAGGTATTCCTACTTAGATGAATCTTCATTTATATTGCAGGTTGTTTTATCAAAATTTGTTAGACAAATGGGAGACCTGCTTCCTTCCACAATTTATATTCCTTATCTGAAAATGCTCCGGGGATTGGCCAATGGACCTCGGTGTTCTCATTATTGCTTTACTTTGCTAAAGGGTAATGGTAGTACTCATGGTAAGAAATATAGCATCACATAGCTGAATATTTTGATATTTTGTTTCCATTCACATATGCATAAACCTAAGTACAGGTTTCTTCAGGGAAGTAATTGAATACTTTGATTGAAGATTTTCATATTTATTATGTCATGACGCCCTTTTATTGCCTATTCATAGGGCATTACAAGTTAATGTTTAGCATATGTAATAAAGCTTTTAATTAGTATTTCATAGAACATGCTCTTAAATGAAAAACTAGATAGATAGATAGATAGATAGATAGATAGATAGATAGATAGATAGATAGATAGATAGATAGATAGATAGATAGATAGATAGATAGATAGATAGATAGATAGATAGATAGATAGATAACCTTTATTGTCATGTTTTTTACTGGGCACAATGGCACACATCAAAAAATGAAATTTAGTTGCCCGCTCTCAAAGTGAAACACATACATGACACACACCTAAAACATACTATACATAACATATGTATAGACCCACACCCCTACAAATACATAAATACATAAATATTAAATACTGTCCATCTTGAATATAAATAGATAAAAGCTTAAAGGTAAATATGCCATCCTTGATCATTACCTTCCCTTATTTTCATTTATTAAGTCACATTTTTGTGGGGAGATCATCACTAGGAAATCTATAATTCCTGCATGATTGATAATTCATAAAAAGCTTGACTTTTAAAATAATTGGTAAACCAAATTTTTTTTTTCTGTTTTATGTGATTTCTGTCTTTGCATCCAAAACTGGATAATTAGCTCACTTTTAATTATATATTTGCTAATTTTGTTCATATAACAATGTCAGTGAATGAAGATAGTTAATAGGAATTTGTAGTGGAGTAGAGAAGAATGATGACAGCTGTAATCTCTATCCATTTATCCATAAATAAAAGTGAGTGTGAATAAATATAATTCTGCCATTCTGATCTGCAATGCTTGGATGTCTTTGTGTTCCTTTTTGAAAATAAGCTGGCATATATTTGCAGCAAGCAGAAACCTGTAGTGTGCTTGGGGGGAAAAAGTGTAACATTGTAGCAATGAGTGATAACTTACAACAGTAGTTTAAAAAAATAGATAAAACAGTAAAGGCCCTAAAGCAGGAGATGATAAAGGAAAGAACTCTTTTTAAGGAAAAGAATCAAACAAGGAAGCAATTTTGGGGAGCTTTAATACTATATGCATTCCTCACTTAGGAATGGGCTTTGGTCTTAGCCTTGGTCTAAATGATTTTAGCAACTCAATGAGATTAAGTTTAGGGAAATGTTTTTTTCACCTGTAGTTTATTTAATATAATCTACATTATAGGTTTTTTTTTTCATTCAGCTGAAAACATCCAAGGAGCAGGTGGCAGTCCTGTCTCTTGGGAACACTTCTTCCATTCCTTGATGTTGTACCATGAACATTTACGTAAAGATTTGCCAAGCGCAGAGAGCATTCAGTATCGTCATCTTCCTCTCAGAGGCATCACACAGAAAGAACAGGATGGATTAATTGCCTTTCTGCAGCTTACTAAGACTATTGTGAAATGGGTAGGAAGTTACTTGATATACGAAAAAAATCAGTTGGTACATTATTCAATAGTCACTGACATATTTGGTCAGGAATAAATGCAAAAGGAGCTAAGAGGTGGCCATATATCTAATTTAACTGAAGATAAATTTGGTGGGAGAAAAATAATGTGTAAGAAAATGTTACAATTCTAAATGTTCATTTTTGGTATAACGGACACTGTAACTGACAAGGCTTTATATCATTAAACAGTGATAGTTTTTCTTACATTTTCAGAGTGAAAATGCGCGATTGGCTCTCTGTGAACATCCTCAGTGGACACCAGTAGTTATTATTCTGGGACTTCTGCAATGCAGTATACACCCAATTTTGAAAGCAGAGTTCTTAGAAACTCTCTCAGCCTTCGGGAAATCTCCAGAAATTGCTGCTTCACTATGGCAATCATTGGAATACACACAGGTATCTTGTAAGGGGAAGTTTATCCCTGCTCTGTACTTCGTCCAACTTATTTTAGAGCGGTGGTGGCACAGTGATTAGAATGCAGTATTGCAGGCTAATTCAGCTCACTGCCAGGAGTTTGATCCTGACTGGCTCAAGGTTGACTCAGCCTTCCATCTTTCTAGGGTCGGTAAAATGAGGACCCATATTGTTGGGAGCAATGTGCTGGCTTTTGTAAACTGCTTAGAGAGGGCTGCAAAGCACTATGAAGTGGTATATAAGTCAAAGAGCTATTGCTATTATTTTATGTTTTCCAATTTGGAAAGTTGGTCTGCAGAATAAGAAAATCTGTTGAGCAAAACTGAGTTCCTGAATGCCCTTCCAACTTTAGTGTATTGTTTTCCTTTTTATATTATAAATCCCTGCTAGTAGATGGGAAGTAGATGATAGAGAGGCAAGAAATCTGATTGTACGTAAGAAATAAAAAGGATTTAGTGGAAAACGTTTTAAACTCAAAATTCTGTCAACAAAATTGTTTCTTACAGAAGAGGGCCATTAGAGGAATTTGTTTTAACTTTGCTTTAACACGATTTAACAAATCATGGTACAAGATATTTTTATGAAAATTCTTGCTATCATCAGCATCATTGTTCTGTTGCCTTTATGTGTGTGTGTGTGTATGTGTATATATATACACACACACACATGCACACGCAAACACACTTAATAAACACAAAAAAGTATAGAAAGAAGAGTGCAGCTGCTTTAATTTTGGAGCAGGACCTGTCACTAAAGCTTTGTGCAATCAACAATGTAATACTAGTTCATTCTTTTAATATTGTATTATTTTGCTAATGGTGACAAACATTTCATTTCTCTCCCATTTATTTTGGAAGATATTGCAAACTGTAAGAACTCCAGGCCAAAGGCAAGCCATTGGTATTGAGGTAAATTGTCTGTACTTAGTCATTCTATGTGATGAATATTTGATTATATAACATGAGACAGTTGTTATCTTTCAGTAACTTGATGTTGGGAAATACCCACCTAGGCAGAAGGAGGCCTCAATCATAGATTTAGCCTTGAGTCCTTGCGCAGGACTGACCCTCTCTCCTTTGTGCTCTGTAGAATCTTATCAGTTCCCAGACTAAGTCTGGCAATGCAGGGAGATTCCTGTGTAATAGGCAGAATATAATACAGTAGTGAGCTTGAACCTTTCATGTGAGGATCTGGTTGCGTGTGCCTGACACTTGAAAATATACTGCTTTTTTAAACAAAATCACAAGAAAGAAAACAACATACATCTACCAAAAATCCATTATATCATTGGCTAGAGCCTCAATCCAGTTTAAAAAATAGGATCAGTAATCTGATCTGTGCAGATTTAAATCTTCCTTATTTTCTGGATGCAGTAGAATAAACTTGTGTGAAAACAGTGATACCTAAATTGCAGCTAGATCCTTTTGTAATTATAATTGTATTTAAATTGGAATTATTTAAGATGGTTTGGAGCCTTAAATCGGGGATCCCCAACCCCCAGGCCTATTTGCAACTGGCCGCAAGCCAACGCACATGCGCAGCTCAACTCACTTGAGCAGTGGGCTGGCGCACATGCGCGCACACAACTTGTATCACACAAGCGGTGGGCCGGCATGCATATGTGCATGCAGCTCAACTTGCAGTCGTGTGTGTGTGTGCTGGCCTGTCGCTCATGTGAGTCAAGGTGCGTGTGTGCGGCGGCCTGCCATACATACGCAGCCCGATTCCCCTCTTCCCCCCCCCCTCAGCCAGGCCACCAAGCCACAAAGGATGGGGACTGCTGCCTTAAATATTAAAGCAGCATAGATCAGTTCTAAGCTTTCCAAAATTTATCTACTTCCCCTTGCCCCGTTTTCTTCAGGTAATTCCCTGAGGGCAATCCTGACTTAACAAGTTCTACAAATGAAAGGGATTCTGAAGAATTGAATTTCATTCTTTATAACTCATTCTCCTCCCCCCGTCTCCTCCCTTTAAAGTTTTAAAAAGGAAGATAAAAATTCATAGAAACTAATATAAAAGGAAAAAAGAAAAAAATCCAAGAGAAAAAAGTGCAAGAAAAGAAAGAAAGTAAAAGAAAAATTGAAAAGAAAAAAGATACAAAGAAGTAGCTTCTGATGTTCTTTACAGCAGTTATAAATACAATTATAAATGATAAATCTTTAAAATTACAACATGTTTCTCTTATTTAATCATCAAAACCATAAAGCAAGTTCATTTTGTCTTCTTCAAAAAGCTCATAAGAGGTTTTCAGTCAGCAATAAACACAAATGTCTTTTCTCTAATCAAGCCAACTTAGCCATCTCAGAGACTTCCATCATCTTCACCAACTATTCCTTCAATATAGGACTCTTTCCATCTTTGTACCTACAATAATCTCACTGCAATTATTATATACTGTACAAATTTCCATGACTTTTTTGCAATTCTTTGTCCACCGGTCCCATAAGAAAGTCCTATAGTCTCAATTGTATATTAATCTGCAAAATTCTCTCAATCAGTGTATATATTTGAATCCAAAATTGTATTTCTTTTTTACGTATCTACCAAACATGATAAAAAGTTCCTCCTTCTTTACATTTCCAACATGAATTTGAAGTACCTTTATACATTCTAGACAATTTCTCTGGTGACATATACCAACAGTACATCATTTTATAAAAATTCTCTTTTAAGATTTTAACATGTAAATTTCAGTGGTTTCAACCATTGTTCCCATCTGTATATTATAAACAATTTTTAGCCCACTTTATCGTCCATTCTTTCCCATATTCTTCTGTTTCACATTT
Source organism: Azemiops feae (assembly GCA_023970755.1). Lineage (NCBI taxonomy): Eukaryota > Metazoa > Chordata > Lepidosauria > Squamata > Viperidae > Azemiops > Azemiops feae. The sequence goes on along the minus strand of JALGBA010000053.1, from coordinate 6,347,131 downwards.
CAAGTCAAGTGTATACATTTTAACAATTACATGTTCACCATTTGTACATAATTTCATTTCAAACTCAGTCTTACAATGTTCAAAAGCATAAACTCTTTTGTCTACTTTAAATCTTTCTATATGTCCTCTTGCCAGCAATTTTTTTAAAATTTTCTTTTGTATCCTTCTTGACCAGATTCCAGTATCTCACTATAAGTTAGCCATTTGTGTTTGCCTACTATTTCTCATTTATAAAAGCTTGTTGTGCTAAGAGTCGCAAAGGTATTTTCAGGCAAAAACTAGATTTGTATCTATTCCATATTCTCAATTTGCCGCTTCTAATATAATGATTTTTTAAATTCACATTAATTTTGACTTTGGCATACCCCAGAAAGCCAAGCCACCCAAATCTCAGGTCATGTGCTTTTAATTCCAAAGCTTTTATTTCTAGCAGCATCAGCTGTTTCATCCAAACCAAATAGCAAGCAGCAAAATACAATTTCAAATAGGTAAACCCAATCATCCTCTACCCTTTGCATCCTGCAACCTTATATTTAACTCATTTATTTTTCCCCTGCCATACAAATTTAGATATATCTTTCTTCTGATGTTGAAAGTTTAGTCTGTTTAGGGTTTTAAAAATGGCAATCTGGAAGTTTGTCTATGTATACTATTGTATAAATTGCAGTATAACTTCTATGACGCTGAGGCGTTCATTACAACTTTTGTAATGCAGGTAGTTCTCAACTTATGACCACAATTGAACCCAACATTTCTGTTGCTAAGCAAGACATTTGTTAAATGAGGTTTGTCCCATTTTATAATCTTTCTTAAGTGAATCACTGCAGTTGTTAAGTTAGTAACATGTTTGTTAAGTGAATCTGACTTCGCCATTGACTTTGCTTGTCAGAAGGTCACAAAAGATGATCACATGATTCCGGGACACTGCAACCGTCATAAATATGAACTAGGTGCTAAGTGTCTGGATTTTGATCACATGACCATGGGGATGCTGCAACGGTTGTAAGTGTGAAAAATGGTCAGAAGTCACTTTTTCCAATGCCGTTATAACTTCAAATGGTCACTGAATGATTGTAAGTTGAGGACTACCTCTAGGTTCAACAGTCTCTTGTTCACAGTGGCACAGTATTTGTAGATACTGTAAATGATGATAAATTATCTGTTTATTAGATTAAACATTATAGACTGAAATTATAAAACGGTTTGGTTTTTTTTTGATGAAGGGCCTTTGAGAAAACTGGAAGAAGCATTTGCATGAGCTTATTTAAGAGTGGTAAATGAGATGGTGTGTTGCCATTGTGTTTAAAAAGTAACATGTTTGGAACTTGACTTATATTCTTGGAAGGTTGAATTGAATGAAGTAGAATCCCGGTGTGAGGAATATCCTTTAACTCGTGCCTTCTGCCGGCTCATCAGTACCCTAGTAGAGAGTTCATTTCCTTCTAACCTGGGTGCTGGGCTGCGCCCACCAGGATTTGAGCCGTACCTTCATTTTCTGAGAGAATCTGTATTTCTTCGATTTCGGACCAGGGCCTACCGGAGAGCTGCTGAAAAGGTAAACATTACGTCTTGTAATACATATTACTACAAATCTATGTAAATTTGTCTTTGTATCATCTTTATTTTGATTATATAATATTTCTGTATTCTTATTCCTTTGAAAAATCCTATGGCAATAGTAGTAACAATTTACCATGGTGTTACAAGGGACATTCATGTATTGATTTGATTTGCTCTGTATGATCTCCCACTCAACATGTAGCTGTGGAGGGTGAACAGCAAATTTAAACAATAATAGAATTATTTTTTAAATAGCCATTATAGACTTATAAAATCTGTGGTCTCCTCAGACCTTGCACTGAAAGTCAGAACTCAGAATAAGTTCTGCAAATGGAAAAGCATTTCAAGTAGGACTGAATTTGTTGTTGCAAATGCTGGGAAATTGCTGCTAAACTTTCTCGATATTTTACTGATTTGATTCAACACATTGTTTCAACTTTTAAACTGGAAACTCAAGTTAGAGACCTCCATTTACTTTTGTAATTGCTCCTTTCCTACATTTACATATTAAAATTATATTATTTAAACATTATACTTTTTGTTATATCTTTGTGACCTAAAATTCCAATCCAGACTTTTTTCAATCATATATGGAAGTTTAAACAAGACTTTTTTCCCTAAATGCAATCCTATATTAGCTAACCTGAAAAAGGCGCTATTGGGATTTATTTGCACAATAATAAACTGAAGAAATTAATATGTACAATGTTACTGGATTTCATTTCTATAGAGTGTGAGTATTGGCCAATGTATATAGTGGGGTTGATTTCATTTCTTTTTCAGAACCATTTTATATTGGGAGTTGGTTGAATTAAAGATTTCTTCAAGATTTCTTTCAGTGGAACAAGTCTTATATCAGGAAATGTCTCATTTAAGCTCCTTCTGGCAGGAAAAAAATTGGATCCAACTCATTGAATTAAAATATAACTTTATAACTTTATAACATTTTTAAAAATTAAATGAATATTTTGGACATGGCTTTTTGACAGTGGGAAGTAGCTGAAGTAGTTCTGGAGGTCTTTTATAAGTTGCTGAGTGACTATGAACCCCAACTTGAAGATTTTGTGGACCAATATGTAGATTTACAAGGTAGGCTGTTTGCTGATCTCTTTTTACCTATTTTTGGTCTCTTGCTGGGAAAGAAAGCCAACAAAATCTCATGGAGTTTTTTTTTCTGATCTGTTGGTGACTGCTAATTATGTTCTAAGTGCTCCTCAAAACATAAGCAGGAATATTTATAGTTCAATGAGATTTCTATGTACAATGTTACAGTAGGGAATGGTGTGGATGCTTACATGTAGAAATATGAAGAAGAATTTAGATGCAGTGGCATTTTTAGAACTGTGGGAGTGTTAAAAATCATTTTTCCCCAATGAAAATTTAGGAAAGACTTAGAAGTAGAATGGGAAGAGGAGGGAGGCAGTGACAAGGGAAAGCCTTTTAAAATAAGGCTAAATATCTGGAGATGGAATAAGTGATGTAAATCCCAAGAAAGATTATAGTGGTTTGTATAAAGATGGGAATTCAGTTTTTTGCTTTAGCTCACTTGATTTAAGAAAAGGGGGCAGTTCAGAGAAAAGGCAAGGTTTCAAGAATAAATGAAAGAATTTCGTGGGAAAATAGGGATTTTACATTTGTTTAAATCTTTACATGGGAAAGGGGAAGGAGAAAATGAAAATGACAATGATTAGGTTTACATTTATGCTGGTAAATTGCAATCTCATAAATAACACATAAATGTACATTTCATTTTCTAGGAGAAGAAGTAATAGCTTATAAGCCACCTGGGTTTAACCTGATGTATCATCTTTTGAATGAATCACCAATGTTGGAATTGTGTCTTAGCTTGTTGGAAGAAGGAGTTAAACAGCTAGATACCTATGCACCTTTCCCTGGTAAGTTGCAAGTTTCTTTTTAATTAAGATATCGAAATATCTACATGACTCTAGTATAGACTGTTGAAAAAAACCTGATGACTCAAAACTGGCAGTTCTTGATGGGTTGTTTGTTGCCTCCATCAATGTACTTGTGTAAACTTACTGTGAATTATTCCCCTTCTCCATTTCCCCCCTGTGGGGGAATCATGAATGTGTGATCTAATTGTTTGATTTGTTTTCTTTAGGTAAAAAGCATTTGGAGAAGGCTGTACAGTATTGTCTTGGGCTGCTCAATCTAACTCTACAGAAAGAGAACCTTTTCATGGACTTCTTAAGAGAAAGCCATCTCTCTCTCATTGTTACCTCACTACAACAGCTGCTGCAAGGAATCAACCCTCGTACTAAAAAAGCTGATCATGTGGTAAATATTGCCAGGTAAGTCCCAAAAATTTAGAAAACCTGCTGTGGCTTTAGAAATGCTGCGTTTTTACTCAGAGCTTATCTGTTCCAGATGTTCCTATAGCATGAGTGTTTAGAAGAATTCCATTAATAGCTGGCTTCATAAAAATAGAATACTGTCCCTCTATTCATCTACAGTAATTCATAGGATTGAACTGTACATTTGTTAAGAAGATTTCCAAACAATTTCTATTTATATTGGGAATAATATTATATTTTAATTTAATTAATTTGATGTTATAATCTGTTCATGTGGCCTGTAGAAATTGGGATTTAAGAAACAATTGAATTAGGAGATAAAACGTAAGCTGCTTTTCCTCCCAAGTATACGATAATGATTTGAATAAAGTTACACCTATGTATTCCAGGTACATTGTAAAAAAATATACAGGTATAGGATTTCTCTGACGTTCTATTCAATACATGGGTTGCCATCATTATTTCTCTATAATGTTATATTTTAAAGGTACCTTTATCATGGTAATACCAATCCTGAACTGGCTTTTGAAAGTTCCAAGATCCTTTGTTGCATTTCTTGCAATTCTAACATTCAGGTCAAGCTGATTGGAGACTTCACACAAGACCAGGTAATTGCAATTAATTTTTTTAAGCAAGAAAAAGGGAATTGTTATCCAATTATCAGCAAATGATTTATTAATAGTGATGTGCAAATGTTCTGGGATTGAACCATTCCATGAGCAGAACGGCTGATTTGAGCTAACCTGTTCTCTGACCGAAACCCACATGTTTTTCAAGTTTTGATCTATATGTGGAATGGATCTATTTTGTTTTCGATACAGACTGAATCGTGATTATTCCAAGCAAAAGGTTTTTTTTTTGTGGAGGGGGGGGACAGGAAAAACCTAGGACTGGATGTTTCCTTTGTGATGTAAATGGCTAAACAGAGAAAAGAAAGAGGCAGTGATGGACAGATGGGGGATCTGTAGTGTGGCACATAAGGCATGAGGAGGAGGGAAGGGAGATGATGATGCACCCCAGCCTTGCTCTACTCACCCCATAAAATCATTTGGAGAATCCCTCACATGTTTATTTCAACTGATGCCTGGAACAACTAAAATATTCTAGGTTTTGTTTCTGCTGAAATGTAATAGCTCTGAAATAATGTAGCACAACTTTGGTAATGTATGGCTAGGTTTGTATATATTTTTGTTTATATACCAGTAAATCATCTATTAATATCTTATTATTTTACTTTTCTTTTAATTACAAATCTAGAGTATCAGTCAGAAACTAATGGCTGGATTTGTGGAATGTTTGGACAATGAAACTGCAGAAGAAATAATTAATCCTGATGAAGGTATGAAAGTTGATCATTTTATTTTATTTTTTTTCAAAAATGTAAATGTGTTTATTTGCACTATGTTATTCTTTTAATTTCAGAAGATAGAATAATAATGAAAGACTGCATTTAGAAGTCTGTACTATTTAAAATTTTAGTTCTTATAATTCAACAAAATTATAGTTAGCCTGCCAAAAGACTGCCAAAAAAATTACAAAATAATTTCACAAATATATTAAGTGTTCTGCTTTCCATAATTTATATTTATGGGTGAGATGATGATTATACAGTTATTCAGAAACAGATTGATACCTTCTGAAATACTTTAAACAGAAGTTTTCATACTTGTATTTCTGTTGCTCATTGAGAAATTTACAGACGGTTGTAAATTAGACTAATAAAAATACATATGAATTTGCTCATCTGAGAAATTTGCAGATGGTTGTAAATTAGACTAATTAAATATACATATGCATTAACTGACTTGCTGGATAATCCACTTTTAATATAAATGTGTGTGCTTGATTCAAAGAATTTGAAGTTGAAAGGAAGCAAGCACCGATATTCCATGAAACAAGGATTAATATTCTGAACCTTCTCATTACCTCTCTGGAGTGCAAGCCACCCAATCTTGCTCTGTATCTTCTTGGTTATGAATTTAGGAAGCCTGTCAGCACTACAAATCTGCAAGATCCAGGTACCCAACTGAAAGTGCTCTGATGATAGAGAAAGAGGGAAGTGGCTAGCTACCATCTGGAAAAAACCTACACTTGGATAGTGATATTTTATTTTATTTTAATTTTCCAGTATAGCATAATATTAATATGGTACACAGAATAAATGTTAAATGTTTTAAATTTTAAAATCAGTGCTTTGTAGAAAGTGCATCTAGATGCAAACTCTGCAAATCTGGGTACTTTTCTCCGTCATATCCCATTTGTAATAAAATGCAACATTAAACTACTGTAATTTTACAAGAGCAAACTCTTTGCCATTTCTAGCTAGTATCATAAAAAGTACACTAAAATTTCAAACAGAATGAAATTTGGTTTTTTATTTTCCATGTGAATTACCTTATTATGCCTTATATACTGTTTATCTAAACAAGTGTCCTAAATCTTTAAGGTGTGTTGGGTTGCCCTCGTACTTGCCTTCATGCTATTTTGAATATATTAGAGAATGGTACTGGAACAAGATCTGATCCCACAGCAGTTCGGGAATCTCCACATCTAGCAGAGTTGTGTTACCAGGTATGAAAGAAATGTTGAGTAAATTTTGAATTTAAATTTTGTATATACAGCCAATCAGCTTTAAGTGTTTTTGTAGCTTTTTGTAGTTTTATAGTGCTATTTTGATTCTTAAAATAATTTATATCACAGGCCTACGTATGATTACAGAGAAAGATGCCTCTTTGAATTCAGGGATATTTTCTTTTAGATAATTATATATCTGAATCCTTCACTTTATAGCATTGGAGCCTAAGCTGATTTTTAAAAATAGAGCTGTTACATGTAAGTCATTTAAATCAGTGAAGGCAGTTTTAATACTGTGTTATTAATAATTCAGCTATGTTTTTTTAACCTGATGTTCTTTGTAAAATTTTAAAAGGAATGCATGTTTTTTTTGTTTATACCCAAACACACACATGATTTCTTTTTGGATTAACAGGTGATCTATCAGTTATGTGCGTGCTCAGACACATCAGGACCAACTATGAGATATTTGAGAACTAGCCAGGATTTTTTATTCTCTCAATTGCAGCACCTTCCTTTTTGTGTCAAAGGTAACACTTGAAATGCATTTGTAATTGGAGGTATTTTATTCTATTGCTTTGAAACATTGTTTCATTCTAAGTTGAAATACTTTAGTCTTGCAGAAAAGCTATTTTTATCTCAGAATATTGGAAATCTTGCCTTGGAAGGAAGAGAAATACATCTCCCTTCTTTTGTGGCACTTCGTGCATCCTATCCTTTCTTTTTTGCTTCTTTTCCACCTCAGCATTGGGAAAGAATGGTCAGGAAGCATGACCGTTGAGGAATCTCATTTTGGAATTGGACCATATTGCAATATGACTGCTCTCAAACAGTCTAAGCTAAGGTTTCAAAGCCTGTCAGAGTAGGAGGGCTATGTTTTCCCAATGTGAATATTTTACTCTGCTGTACTGTTTCTTTCTTTCACTTCTACTCAGAGCATGAGATTCCTGCCTTGAATCAGATGTCATGGCTAATGAAAACTGCATCTATAGAATTGCGAGTTACTTCCCTGAACCGCCAGCGTTCTCACACACAGAGATTGTTACAGCTCCTTCTTGATGATGTGCCAGTCAAATCTTATTTAGGTAAATGGAATTTGGCTGGATAGATAGAAGGGTTAAGACTATTATAACTAAAGGCCATTTTTTTCTTTTCTGAATTAGCTGTCACTTTCATATCCAGTTGTTACAACTTTTACCATAACATTTTCTAGTTCGTCTCACAGTTATGATTTTAGGAGTGAGGGAAGCAAGCATTACTTAGATAATGGAGATATTGGTTTAGCCAAAGTTGACATATTAATAACAATGATAGATTATTCAGTATAACACATTGTTCTTGCCTATTAACAGGGTACATAGCTTTTATTGTTCATCTCTCTAAGTGTAAATTAGGATTGGATGGAATTTATTGCTATCAGTGTGTAACAAAGTTATGTTAGTATAAGCGAAGCACTTCTCTTTGGAATATTGAAGTTTGTATCTTTCAGTTTGTGCAGCTGCTTTAAAATGCACAGACATTTTGTATTTTATTTTAAATTTATGCTGTGATGAAATTGGGTGGCTTATAAATTAATTTTAATTTTTAAAATTCAATTTTCTTAGCTGATGGTGAAGGAGGGATAGAAGATGATAGTCGTTCTGTCACTGGATTCCTTCACTTTGATACTGTTTCCAAGGGTAAGTTACTTGCGAAGACCTACTTTTCAGATTTTAATTAGGAATATAGAGACCATTATATTGACTGCTGCAATAAAACTATAGCAGCTTTCATTCCTAAGGCAGACTAGAACTCAGTCTCCTGGTTTCTATGCTAGTGCCTTCCCAACCTTTTCTATGCCCCACATTCCTTGAAAATGTTTGGTTAATGTTCTTACCCCCTACAAAAGTTATTGTGATTCGTGACCTATCACTAAGGAATACAATCCACTCTTGTCACATCCCTGAAATGTCATCTCACACCCCCTGGGAATGCTGGCACCCCTGGTTACCCTAGACCAGGGGTGTCAAACTGCCGGCCCGTGGGCCGGACGCGTCACGCGGAAGCCGCGCCCACGCCATTGTCGGCAATGGCAAAACAGTCTCGATACGTTGCGCGACATCATGTGACATCGCGAGTTTGACATGTCTGCCCTAGACCAAGCTGCCTGGTTCTGTCTTTTTTGCCTGGCTGTTTGTTATAATCAGAACATTTAAAAATTGTTAGAAAAATCATAATACTCTTAAATTTGTAGGTATTATATGTTTATATAATACATTCATTTTTTTGGCTTCTAGCATACATATTTTGTGATATTTCTATGCTGTTATTTAACATGAAATCCTAGAGCACTGCATAGTAAGAAGCAACTTAATACATTACAAAGAAATGAGTGGTCACAATGCAGAAATTGATAAATCATTTGAAGTTTATTGGGATTTTTCCCTTTTATTAATTTCCTAAAATACTGTGTTGTAGGAGAAGAACAGGTAGAACCAAGGGCGGAGTTAAGCAAGTCATCAGCCTAGAGTTACATTCCAACAAACGGTCTAAGTCCAAACTCTCTTGCATTAACCTCTGCCAATTTAGCACTGAAAGCTAGTTGACTAGAATCTTGTTTATAGGCTTGAGCAATAAATCTTCATAACTGCAACTTAACGTATTGTCATGATTCTTTGCCCTGACAGTAATGTTCAATATGACCAGCTTCAAGAGCATAAAACCTTAACAAATGCTAAAGCACTCACAGTTCTGTTTTGTATATTGTAATTACCTGCTGGATTGGAGCTACATTGTTTCAGAATTTAACTATAAATATACTGTGGTGTCTGATGGTGTGGCTTAATTAATTTTCTTGGGATATATTAATAGGAATAAAATATAAAATTATGATAAATAGAAAAATATCTAAATCATGAAGTTTGTCATTTATATTTTCTGAGTTCAGCTGAATTCTCTTCTGTCTGATTTCTAAATTGATTTCTAATATCTTCAGTGCACAGGAAAATCTTGAGCATCCTTGATTCAATTGACTTCAGTCAAGAGATCCCAGAGCCTTTGCAACTAGATTTTTTTGACCGTGCTCAAATAGAGGAGGTCATTGCTAACTGTGAGAATAGGACTGCACATGGACCAATTATTTGCAATGTGAAGGTCAGCAAGTTTCGAGAAATGTTGGGGTTGTCCAAAAATATATAGAAACACACTTTAAGAACTTGATCCACCCACAGTAACGCATGTATGGCCCCCCTGCTTGAGTCTGAAAGCAAAAGTTTGAAATGGATTTTGGTTCCCGGTTTTATTAGGGGCCAGAGTTGTTACTTATTTATTTATCAAGTTTGCTTCATGTTCTTAAAATATGTTTGGTAATTCTGGGATTGAATATCCATTCTTAATATATCCATTATTTTCAATATATCCAATATATCCTTATTTTCATTTGAAAGTTCTGGAGAGAGAGAGACATTCTTATAAAGTTATAGTCAACTTCTTCCTGGCCAAAAAATAAATAAAAAAAATACAGTTACTACACTGAATTGAGTGTTATAAAGGAACAACTGACATTCCATGTTGGATATTGTATGTTTCCTGGCTAGCTTCATTAAAGTGTATAATTTTATCTAGGATGAAAGTAAAAATGGAGAAATAAATGAAATGATGAAAACACTCTTCACAGCTAAGATAATGAGTTGGTTTAGTATTTAGTATTACTGTGCATTAGACATGAGCCTTGTCTTTTCCTCAATACTAGCATCTTCACAAAGTTCTGATTGCTGAAGTTAATGCCTTGCAAGGAATGGCAGCCCTTGGACAGAGACCTTTACTTATGGAGGTAAAGAAATGAAATAACTAGAATGCCTAGATTTTGAAAAAGGTTATCGGGATATATTATTATTTGCTTTAGTAAATATTTATTGTTTGCTTTACTAAATATTTTATATAGTGCTTACTAATTTGGGAGTGATTATAAGCATGTTGTACTGCTAGAATCCCAGTTTTATTATTACTTTTAAGAAATGGGAATTTAAAAATATCTAAGATTGTAATTCACAGGGATGTTATCCAGTTTCTTCTTTTTTAAAAAACATATTTTTTGCAGGTAGCCCTTCTCATACAATCATAATGGAGGCGGTTGTAAGTCAAGGGCTACCTGTATTAAGTTTTAATACAATACTGGGGGAAAAAATACAAATTAAACTCAGAAAGAAGGGAAAGTACAAAAAAAACAAAAGATATACAGAGAAAAAAGAAAGGATAATTTCTGAAAGTGATTAGAAAGTGAGTGAATGAGCTCTGTGTCCTTTAAAACTTTGCTGCAGTTGAGAGCATGATGGTTCTCTTCATCTCCCAGAACTCAAATCCACAAAAAACCTCTATCCTGTGGTCTCCTCATGAGGAACAACTGTCTGGAGCACAAGTGAACCATCTCCCATCCTCTCCTTATCCGGGGAGGTTCTGTGAGACGAGTCTGCTCACAGGTCCTTAGGTCTTAGTTGTGGTTGTCATCTTTGCTAATTTGGAGATGCTGTAGTTCACCATTCCTCACCTGAAAGCTCCTTCCAGTTTCTTCTATGATTTCCCACCATCAAACATTTTGATGGCATTTAAAAGGAAACTCCCTGATGCAACCTTTTTTTTTCAAAATCCCCAAGGTATTTCTGACATGTATATTCCCTGCTTGGTTATAAACTGATATGATATTAGTATAACTTGCTTAATTGTTTTTTGTTGTTACTAGTGATTTTTTTCCCCAATTGATTTCCAGGAAATCAATACAATTCTTCAGTATGTTGTGGAAAGGAACAAGCTTCTTCAGTGTCTGTATGCAAAGAAACATGCTCTGGAGTCCTGGAGGCAGCTGGTTGAAATCATATTAACTGCCTGCCCACAGGACCTCATACAATCTGAAGATAGACAGCTTATTATCCGTGATCTATTGCAAGATTTACATGATAAGGTAAACTATAAAGATATATTAGTACATTATGTGGTTTAATAGGTCGAAATAGGTCGACAGACGATGCCACAGCTACTGCTTTACATTTGGTAGCAAGCCATCTGGAGAAACCTGGAAGCTATGTCAGGATGCTTTTCATTGATTATAGCTCGGCTTTTAACACTATTCTGCCGAGTATCCTTATTGAAAAGCTGACTGACCTGAATTTTTCCCCCTCCATCTGTGATTGGATTAAAGACTTTCTGAGGGACCGGCCACAAACAGTGAGGGTTGAGTCTGTTTTATCCACCTCCCTGAAGCTTTGCACTGGCTCACCACAGGGCTGCGTGCTTAGCCCCTACCTGTACTCATTGTACACATATGATTGTGTATCATCCGACCCGTCCACTGTGATCATCAAGTTCGCAGATGATACCACCGTTGTGGGTCTTATCACAGGTGGAGATGAGACAGCGTACAGGGGGGAGGTACAAAAACTATCCTCATGGTGTCTAAAGAACAACCTGCACCTGAACATCGGCAAGACAAAGGAGATGGTGTTAGACTTCCCGAGGAAAAGAGAGCAACCTGCCCCACTTTACATTGAACGGGGCTGTGTGGAGAGCGTTTCCTCCTTTAAATTCCTGGGAGTCTACCTCTGTGAAGATCTTACCTGGAAAATTAATACAGCCCAGGTGGCCAGAAAGGCCCAACGGAGACTCCACTTCCTTAGGGTCTTGCGGAAGAACAGGGTAGAACGACAACTCATGACCTTCTTCTACCGGTCTACTATTGAAAGCGTCCTCACACACTGTATTGTGGTTTGGTGTGCTGGCTTGTCAGCCGTGGACAGGAAGGTATTACAGAGGGTGGTGAGCACGGCACAAAACATTGTGGGCTGTTCCCTGACACCACTGGATGATATCGCCAGGGCCTGTTGCCTTGGCAGAGTGAGGAAAATTCTCAGGGATGACTCACACCCTGGTTGATACCTCTTTACTCTCCTACCATCGGGTGGGAGATATAGAAACATAGCCAGCCATACCAACAGGCTGAAGAACAGCTTCTATCCATGGGCTGTCAGGCTCTTGAATGGGACATAATTTTATGCGTGATAGACTCGTGAGGCCGGCGTGTTGTGCAATTAGCTCACAGGGTGTAATAAGTTGGTGGGGTTGTAGTCACTGTGAGTTGGGGGGGGGGACAGAGGGAGACTCAGCCAATCTCACTGTATACATGTTATACTTTGATAATAAAGGTTCATTACATTTAAAAGATTCTTTTAAAATTTAATTATAAAATACAGAGTAAGGAAAGGAGGAATATATCAGAGACAATTTAACAGCAATTTGGGACTCATTTGTTTTATGTGTCACATTCAAGTTACTGTCATTCGCATTTGGAAAGATGATAGAAATCATGTCACTTATAACTTAAGACTATTAATTTCTTTTCTTCCCATAAGATTTTGAATGATGATGCAGCTCAAGAGTTAATGCCTGTTGTGGCAGGAGCCGTGTTCACTTTGACTGCTCACCTAAGTCAGTCTGTGCGAACAGAACAAAAGGAGCCATTTGCTATCCCTATGCCTGGACGTTTCCAATTTGTCCTAATGTTGGATGGGTCTTTTGCTACATCACCTGCTTCTGAAGACTTGGCAGTGGGATTTGCCTCCATTGGAGACTCTTCTTTACATATTATATTGAAAAAAATTCTGGATTTTATTCTGAAGACCGGTGAATACATAAATCACTTATACTTTTGGAAAGGAATTCCATAAATGTTAATATGGAATTGAATGTATTTTCATTTTGTTTCATTAAATTAAAAATTATACTTAAACTGAGTTTGCATATCTTGTTTAACAGTTATAGCCATAAGCAGTAGAAGATGCATGTGGGTTGTTCTGACAAAAATAGAGGACAGTGACTATATCTTTATAATGTTTTCTGTTTTAATTTTGCTAAGAATGGAACAATTTGATTATTCTGGCTTCAGCTTTTATGAAAAAATAGTTGTTTTCATTGCAAAATCAGCATTGTACATATAATTGAAGATAATGCTACATGTGTTGGCTTCTCTCTTCCTCTGAATAGGTGGTGGGTTCCAGCGAGTGAGGACACACTTGTATGGATCATTGCTCTATTATTTGCAGATTGCTCAACGACCAGATGAACCAGATACCCTAGAAGCAGGTAAAATATAATCTAATTATAGAAAGTATGATACTCTATAGCATAGGTCCCGAACCTATGGGCCGCGGTCCACTACTGGGCTACGTGAGTGGCTGGTCAGTGCAGGTGTGCATGTGCACGCGCTCACCCCCTGCCCTTGCGCCGGTGCTAGCTGAGCTGCGAATTTTGCGCCGCCGCTAGCCGAGCCGCAAGCCTCTTGCCGGAGCTAGGAGAGCCGCGAGCCTGTTGCCGGAGCTAGCAGCCCCATTTGCAGAGTGCGCATGCTCACGGCCCTGTTTGCATGCATGCGCACGCAGCCACATTTACGTGTGTGCACATGCACGCATAAAGATCCCTGTCCCTCCCTTTCCCACGGGCCGCCAACCCAGAAAGGTTGGCGACCCCTGCTCTATAGAGTTGCATATACAGTCTGTCTCTACAGAGTCAGATGTTGTGAATATTAGTAGTGATAGGAAGTTCTTAAATTTCTTAAACAACTTTTCGGTCTAAAGTTTGAAATTCCAATGAGTATCTGTTTTCCACCAGCATTAATACTGTGAAGTTTATAATTATCTGTTCCTGGACCTAATTTCTCAATGCTATTTGCCCAAAGAGACCTTGCTTGAAAAGCTAAATGGACTTGGTTATTACTTCTTTAGAAGTAATAACGGAACTATATAGCAAAAGTTACCAAATTTTAAACATTCCCAGAAAAAAAATTGGTAAACCCTTCCATATATGGCATCACCAGGAATCAAATCTGACTTGAAGGAACTTTACTTTTTTATGTTTTCTCACCTATCTCACTAAGGTATTCTTTCTATGTATTTTTGCTAAATACAATTTATGATACAGTTTAAAGTGAAAAAGGTTTATTTTTAATACTCTTCGATCTATTTTACAGCCAAAAAGTCCATGTGGGAGCGTTTAACAGCTCCTGAAGATGGTTTCAGTAAACTGCAGAGAGAAAACATGGCTATTATTGAAAGCTATGGTTCTGCCCTAATGGAGGTAGTCTGCAGAGATGCCTGTGATGGACATGAGATAGGACGGGTAAATAAAATTAGACCTGTTAATTTTGAACAGACTTAATTCTTTGGGGATGGGCAATTATGTTGTAATAGTCAAAATGCTATGTCTGGTATAACAAATGATTATATGATTATGTCGAACTATCTATAGTATTTAAGTAGGTTGGTTCTTATACAGTTATATTATAAAGGTATAAAATGCAATAATATATAACCTACGAACTCCATTTATTATGATTTAAAATTTATTAGAGCAATTAGAGTTTAAAGATATGAATCAAATCTTTCTAAGCAGAGACTGCATTCTTGTAAAGTAATTTAATCTCTCTTTGTTTTTTTAGATGCTAGCACTAGCATTACTGGACCGTATCGTCTCTATAGATAAACAGCACCAGTGGCTATTATATCTCTCCAACAGTGGATACTTAAAAGTGCTTGTTGACAGCCTGGCAGATGATGATCTCAAATTGCAAAGTTTGCTCATACCCCAGCCTCCTTTGCTTAAAGCTCTGTATACCTATGAGTCAAAAATGGTGAGATTCTGTGCAAATTCTGCTTCTGTTGTACTCCAGCCTAAAGCAATCAGTTAGTATTTAGCACTAACACATAACTCTTCTTATGTCACAAAAATTTCACTTTTTAAATCTTTGCATTCACATTGTCCATATCTCTGAATGCTCTCCTTTCTATCCATTAGCTAGATTAGAAGAACTTTCTATTTCATCTCTAAAGCATATTTTTACAAAATCGTTGTTGAAAACAGTTAAAGCTCTGAAGTCTAATCTGTTCTACCACTTCACATGAGGTTTCTCTTTCTGCTTTGCAATAGTAGGTTATTCATTTAAAAGAGGCAAATCATAACGTATTTACTATCTAGCATTCTCCCAGCCTTCCCAATTAATTCTCTTAAATTGTCAGAGGTCAGCTTCTCAAGTATATCTTTCTCTTTTAATAGTAATTTTATTAAAAATTACAACAATAAAAGCTAATAGAAACTATAAATAAAAAAATTAAAAGAAAAAAAGAAGATGCAGGAAAGAAAAAAATAGAAAAAATAATAAGAATGTAGAAATACACATGCACACACATACAACTTCCCCCTTCATCACAGCAAGTATAAACAATTTTAATAATTTAGCATCTTCTCTTAAAATACAGCAAATAATCTCTTCTTCCCATATCTTGTCTCTTATCTATAAACAAATCCTTAAAACCTCATCAGTTCAGGCCTAATGTCAGCAGAAGTCCATTAAGGGTTACTAGAGATGAACAACATATCTATTTTAATCTTCATCAAATAAACCAAATTTATATTTCTCCCTTTTACTCTAGTCCCTTCAAATAATGTCCTTTGTCCTTTCTGACAAAATTCTTCAGTTTTGCAATCTCTTTTGCAAATCCAGTATAGGAGAATTATCTAGGTCACTTTTGGTTTGTTATTTGTATATCCCTTTCAATTACTAAGACATCAGCCAGTTTCTTTTGTATGGCCAATGTGACATGTTTTTCCATTTTTGTAGCCTTCATTTTTAGGTTCACTTTCAAATCAGTTCCTTTTCCATAACATCTTTTAAATACAGACTGTCTACAGTCTTAAAATTAACTTCCAGGTCCATTGTTCAAAACTATCCTTCAGTACGTTCAATGTTAAAATATTTTGGTTCATTCATATTTGTAATTTTAGTTTTAAGTGTTTATCTCCTTTAATTGTAATTTTTAGTTCCCTCTAACGTCCAATTATTAAAATTCTATTTTCTTATGATTTTTTAAGTAATTCAAAACAAAAGCATTTTCCCACAGGAAGCTTTGTTTATAATTAATTCCAAAATCTTGTGTCAAATTTATCTTGACCCTTAGTCTGCTGGTGACTTGCTAAAATCAATATTTGAATCATCGTTTTGCTGACACCCTGTCATTCAAGGCAGTCTCTCTCTGTAGGTAAGGAGAAGGGATGACCTAAGGAGTGAGGTTTAGGGGCTGAGCCTCCAGCTACTTCTTGGCAAATCCGATATCTCACCCCTGCCATATATTCCGATTCTTAGATTCTTGTTCTTGTTGTTAACAAATAAAATATTTACTTTTTTTCCCTCCAGGCCTTCCTGACCAAAGTAGCAAAAATACAGCAAGGAGCACTAGAGTTATTGAGATCTGGAGTAATAGTGAAACTTGCACAGTTTCAGGTATATGATATGCGGCCAGAAATAGATCAACAAGGGTAAGTTTATACACCAAATTTCCAAAGTAACATCCTGGTTAGGATAAATTAATGTTTTTTAGTGTTATATGTTTATAGTGCATGTTTTGACTAGAATTAAAATTATTTCACTTACTGGTAAACCGTTACATTTCCTTTAAAAATATAGGGTTTGATAGTTTTATAAATAGTAACTGGTTATATTAATCTATGTTTCATTGCATTTTTTTCATTTTTTGTTTTAATTGTTTATTATTTT
Source organism: Azemiops feae (assembly GCA_023970755.1). Lineage (NCBI taxonomy): Eukaryota > Metazoa > Chordata > Lepidosauria > Squamata > Viperidae > Azemiops > Azemiops feae. Next base: position 6,330,109 of record JALGBA010000053.1, on the reverse strand, counting down.
ACAAGGATTTATGTATGCTACAGCCCCGTTTTATGGGCTGTGAAATCATCTATGTAAATAAATAAATCTAAGATTTCATTCACTTTAATGTTAAATCAAAACTGAATTTTGTTATATTTTGTTTTCTGGCCACTAATTGAAATAAATTTATCCATCTATCTAAAGCATGACCTCCACTTAAATCTCAAAACAAATAGTAATGCCAAGTGATCCTTTCCCAGCCATCCATGCTAGATGGATTATACCAGAACTACTCATGAATAATCTCCAGCAGATGCTTTATTGTTGGTCACCTGTCTTACAAGAATCTTGCCAGACCCATTACATTCCCTGGGAAATAGTCTGATAAGGCTTCAGGGATTCTGGGAAGTCAGGCCTATGCCACTTTCTGCAGTGCGAGGATTCTAGGTTTGCCCCCCCCCCTTAAGACCTCTTAACAGTCTAGCTGGAGATTCCACTACAATTAAGGTTGTAACTCAAGGACCACCTGTATTATCACGTACAAGCCAAGCTTGTGCTAAGCTAGATAAGTGTTCTGAGAGTATACAGAGAGCATGTTTTGTATTTTATAATTGTAAAATATGTATTGTCGTGAGTTTTCAAGGTTTTTTTTAACATAACTAGATTATTGGTTTCTTTTTCGCTTCTTCATTGAAGAATATTTGGAATGCGAGACCCTCCAGTCTTCATTCCTGCTCCTGTAGAGCGTTATCACCAGATTCTTTTGCCTGCTCTCCAGCTTTGCCAAATCATCCTTACTTCTAGCATGGCACAACATGCTCAGGCTGCCAGACAGGTAAGATGACAGAAACTGGCTGTTCATTTCAGTTATTCTCAAAGTTAGATACTATTGGATACTGGATATCATTGGATACTATGTGCTCTTTTTTCCAGCTCCCTGAATTAATTACATTTTAACTTTGCTTCTTTGTATGCTTCTCTCCCTCCCTCCCTCTTTCTCTTTCTCTCATAGGTTTTGCAGTTCCTAATATCCCATTCAGATGCTGTCCAAGCAATCTTGCGGTGTCAGGAAGTTAGTGTGGGAGCCTTGCAAGAATTGGCATTACTAACTGGAATAATCAGCAAAGCTGCTTTACCAGGCAAGATATTTTTTGTTTTTGATACAAAACAACACACTTTCTTTTATTGGGATAACATTAAATATTTATAAAATATATTATAAAAACTTTCCACTTGTATAGAGCAGGAAGAGAAAGTTCACAGAATCTTTTCATAGTCCATATAATAGACATTACGGTCTTGCATTCTAATATAACTTTTAGACTCACATGTTCATTATATTCTTCCAGGGAGTCAATCAATCAATCAATCAAAATCACTGTATTTTGAGAAGTTAGAATGCTGAACTATTTTATTTATACAGTTCAGCAGAAACTGCTTATTAGAAAAGCTCCTAAAGTCGATGCTGTTAGCTTTGTTTCTTGATAGAGGAACATTGTGCAAGTTTAAGTGTATTGTATTTATGAATGAAACTTGACTATGTGTAATTTCATATATTCCAAGGATGTTATATTCAGAGATCCAACCAAAGGTTATTAAGGACCCAAGGCAAAACACAAGAAAAAGACCAACAATACAAAAAAATATAATAAAAGAATTTTTTAAAATTGCAAGAAAATCCTGAAACAATTAACAGCTAAAAATTAATGTGATCCTGCTAAATAAAGTGGGTAATTACTACAGCCTAGCAGAGGATGCCCTTATAAAAAAATCATTTCAATCTATTATGGAGTGTTGTTTCATTAGGTGTGCTTGGTGACTTTGACCTTGATTTCAATGAAGGAATGCAGATTGAACTACAAGGACATATAGGGCGATTTCAGGTAAATTTCTACAATTATAGCAATTGTTTTCTTTAGTAGTTTACAACTTTCTCTAGTAGCACAACTTCACAGCAGTATTTATTTACTTAATTACATAGCTCTATAGACCACTTGAATCATCATCAATTCTAAGAAGCTTATGATAAAATAAGTAGTATACATATTTTTATAGGCTGTGTAAAATATTTATTATTTATCCATCTTGTTTTTTGACAAAAGAATAAATGTTATAATTTAGCTAAGATTTACCATAAAAGTAAACATATTTCCTATGCTTTTCCAAAGACAAAACTAGTTGTGGCATAATATTTAAATACAACAAATAGTTCCGCAGAATGAACTTTAGGGCATAAAAGGTGTGCAGAAACAAGGAACATAAGGTACGGGCCAAGTTCATTAGAGAGTAGAATTTTGTGAGGTGCAGGGTAGGTGAGGTGAATAAAGTATGATACTGTCAGGAACAAAATGTTTAATTGCAAATTTTCAAAACAGATAAACCATTGAGAAAAATGAAAAAGGCAAGAATTTTAATTTAATATTGTGGTCAGTAGTGCAGAATATGATTTTATATCTTAAACACAACACATTGAATTTTTTATACAATTAATGGTAAACATCTGGAGAACAGAATTAGTCATTGGTTTATTTTCACTTGCTTTTAGCGCCAGTGCTTAGGCCTACTCACACGGTTTGGTAGTTCAGAGAGACTGCACCAATTCAGGTTGCAAGATGATCACACAGAGGCGGATAGAGTGAACAAGAGAGATGATATTGAACTAGCCATGCAACAGGTGAGTCATTCAATAAACCTCTGTATATAAAATTGAGAAATGAGGTGGTATAAGTGGCTGAAGTGTTGTACTAGGAGTGAGAAGACCCAGGTTCTAGTCCATTCTCTGCTGCAGAAGCTCCCAGGGGGACTTAGTTAATTGCTCTCTCTTACTCAGCCCAACTTACCTCACAAGGTTGTTGTGGGGAATGTGAGAGAGCATCACACACACATACACCACTTTGTCCTATATAAAAGGCTGGATATAAGTCAAATGAAGGAACAAAGGCTGTTACTGCAACATTCTCAAATACCCTTTTCTATTTTCTGTGCCTTTTTCATAGCAGTAAGAGACATTGTATTAAAAAAACTTTACATCTATATCTCTAGATCTGTGCCAATGTGATGGAATATTGCCAGCTGCTTATGGTACAGTGTGCCCCTACTTTTGAACACACAGTTTGCCTCTTCACTCCCAGTCTTTCTGAGTCCACCAATCGAGATGGACCTCGGCAGGGTAAGTTTGTGGATTTACTTGGGTAAATTAAAACATGCATTCTAGATAATTATAGTTAACAATTCTTCCCATATTCTCATGTACTGAGAAGGCTGTTTATGTCATGCTTATAAGGTCTGCTTTTACATTTGGGAGGTCAAGACTAATGCAGAACCTAGACATTCTCTGCCACAGAGGCTGTTTTAGTTTGTAAAAGTGTTAGTTCTGCAATATGCTGAATTGTCATAGTTATTCACTTTGACAGTATGATTATCTTCCATATAATATGGCATACCATATATGTCTGTGTGATTTTGCTCTCAATGTTTACATATGTAGCATACTGTAGTACTTATTTTCTACATGTTTGTACTCTACATGTGGATGGGAGGGCAATATCAAATACATGACATTGGAGGCCACACTTTTGTAATAAAGTACAATTAACTCTTTAGCTTTTATTTTAGATTAAGTTTGTTTTTAATTTAGTGGGATCCAACTTTATGGCAAATGCTCTTTGTTTTAACTTGGATTATTACTTGTTTTAGATACACAAGCACCAGTGATTCCATATTGGCGATTGCCTGGCCTGGGTATTATTGTCTATCTCTTAAAACAAAGCGCAAATGACTTCTTCAGTTACTACGATAGTCATCGTCAGAATGTTAGCAAGTTGCAAAATATGGAACAGTTACCACCAGAAGAGATAAAAGAGGTAATTTTCCTGTATCCTTCTCTTGCTTTCACTATTTCCACCAAGTTTATCCTTTAATTGTTGCACCCCTTCATGTTATATTTTATATGACAGTAATTACAACAATCAGTGAAGGGGATACTAAGTGTATCAGTACAATGGGGAGGGATGGTATTTACTGCCTCTTTTTAGATTTGTATTGTAATAGTATAAGTTCTGAATGAGAAAAAATTAAATATTCTTGCTTTTCCTAGAAGAATAAAGAGACTTTTAATTTTTTCTGTTGTTAATCAGTCTTTATTCAGTGACTGATGTCTCTGGAGATGCCAAATGTATCAAAGTTGCTATACAAGTAGTATTCCAGAGTTTCTCATTGTAAAATTTCTCTTTTAAGCTTATTTTTTATTTTGAATAATATGTGTCTTTATATGAGAAGTTGGTTTTGTAGAGCTCTTACTTTGTATGGTGGCTAAGTACACAATATTACATGTTTATATGTCTTTGTTTCTTTCCATAGTTGTGCCAGTCTGTTATTCTAGCTGGAGTAGACAAAATTTCCACTACCCAAAAGTATATTTTAGCAAAGCGACGTTTAGTGAAGCTGATCAACAATCGAGCCAAATTGCTTTCTCTGTGTTGCTGTATCCTTTGATCATTATGTGAAAACTGATTTGTTTTTTAGAGCAAACTTCAGAGATGATATTTTAAAACTTTTAGGAACAAAATTAAGAAGTTAATATGGTGAAAAGTGACTTCTTCCACTGCTATCCAACTTTAATGTTTTTTTTTAACCAATCTTGCAAATCTCAACAATTTGTGATTTCTTGATTTTAAATAGATAATAGCCTTTGTTCAAGAGACTGTAATCACATATAATAGTTTTTTAAATATCAAAATATCTGCATAACCATTGATCTAACATTACAATTTTATAACCTTTAAAATTAATCAAGAAAATGAACTTTTGTGAGAGACTGTTTTAATTCTATAAGATGATGACATTTTAAATGCAGCGGAACTTCTGGGAAGATTTTTTCTTTAAGAGACATTAAATGCAGTTTGGGATTATGATTATTGTTAGGAATATTAATTGAGCAGTCTAAATATAAAGTTATCAACTTGCTTAATAATGTTTGGGAAAGCAATAAAAATAATTTAAACTGCAACCAGAGAACTTGGTTTTGCTTAAAAATGATAGAATGTATGGGTATTCTGGAAGAAATAATTTAAATGTGGGAATGAAACAGATCCTTATTTGCCATTAACCCAGCAATTGTATGATTATCTCTTGCTTTATTTTGTTATATACATGCTCAAGTATATGGACAGTAAATGTGAGCTCCTTTACTAGATATGTTTTCAGATATTATAGAAACCTGTCTTTTTATTCTTTGGCGGCACCTTGAACACTATCTACTACACTGTACTCCTGCAGATTCCCAAGCTTCTCTTTTGGCTCCCAGGACTCAGTTGAGGAACAGAAGATTACAAGGTAATTTTCCTTAAATTTATTTGAATTCCTACATTATGTTATCTCTTAAAGTTTAATCAGCAGATTATGCAACTATTTTTAATCAATTAGGATTGGAGAAGTTTTAATGGATTCTGCTACAACAAAACTAAAACATTGGTTTAAGCATTTTGTGATTAATTAGATGCATGAATCATGCTTATAAAGGCTCCCATTCCAGGGAAAATTGTAGTTGAAACAGAAGATGTAACTTGCCCCTTAGTAATGGCTTCCACTTATTCCTCCAGCAGGAAACATGAATCCAGAACCCCCAGAATACAATCCTGTTCTCATAAAGAAGCACAACCCTTCTAGAATAAAATATGAACTTACTCTGGAGTTAGATTTCTAACTCCAACATCTTGATTTTGCTGAAAATAAGTCTAAAGTTTGTTTCTTCCATCCAGTCAGTCCCTAACAGCCTCCAGGCATTGGGATATCATTTTGATTTACAATTCCTTCTTAGCTTAAGGTGGAGATGTATAGTTGGTTATCATCAACATGGTACCTTATATTGTGCTGATAGATGACCTCTTCAGTAGAATTATGTAGCGATCGAAAAGTAAAGAGGACACAATCCACGTCCTACACTGTTCGGTGGAATACTATGACCAGTGGTATAAAAAAGGCTTCAAGATGTTCACAAGATCAACAGGGTCATACTCCCTCCATCCAAATCATCTTACAATCATCTACATATAAGATGTAGTCTTATCTAATTATTGTAATTATTATTTTAATTACTTTTATAATTTTTATAATTATAATTTATAATTATTATAATTATTGTAATTATTATTACGAGCCAGGAAGAGGGCTGAGAAAATATGTACAGGCCCCTCACATCCTGGACATAAAGTGTTTCAGCTCCTCCCCTCAGGATGCCACTACAGGGCATTGCATGCCAAAACGGCTTGATACAAAGACAATTTTTCCCCCCATGCCATCACTCTGCTAATCACCTTATTCCCACAGCATTGATTTATGCCTAAGTATATTTACCCATGTAAATAGCTGTATTGCTATTATCCTTCTCATATTTCCTGTTACATTCTCCTATTGGTATCTTATGATTTATCACTTTGTTGTTTATATGTACATTGAGAGCTTATGCACTGGAGACAAATTCCTTGTGTGTCCAATCACACTTGGCCAATAAAGAATAATTCTATTCTATTCTATTCTATTCTATTCTATTCTATTCTATTCTATTCTATTCTATTCTATTCTATTCTATTCTCATATCTGAAAGGGATTCAGACAATTCTTTTCATCTACAGTGCTCTGTAATTGCTGCCCTACCACTTCCCTAAGATTAATAGTCCTCCAAAACAGCTGATGGCTCCTTTAGGAGATGCAGTTGGTGTAAGGATCTCAGATTTTCTTTGTCTCTCTATTTATATGTACTAGAACAAAGATATCAATTGATAAAATATTTCTATTTACTAGAATAATTTTTGATTCCATGTATAGATATTACGCCACTCTAAAATGACGTAACATTGCATATTTTTAAAGCTTGCTTTGGACATAACTATGTTAATTTTTAATTGCAACATTCCTTTAATTCAGAAACTAACTTCGATTTAACAAGTGGATTGAGCAGAGTAAGCCAACTTGATATAGATCAGGTAGGAGCTTTCAAAAGTTTTCTTTATAAATAGTGGGCTTGATTCTCTACATAACTTTTATTAAGTGATTATTGGTCCTTAAAAATAAAAGTTTTGATTAGTTCACTGCTACTTACCTTTGAAATTATTCATTCTGAATGGTCAATAAATACACAATAATCCAGCATACTAAATATTGCTTCTAGAACCATACTTGTTCTTATGGGTTATGAATATTAGTAATAAAGGGTTGTGGGGGGGTTGGTCTTTTCTGAGTCAATTTTTGACACATAGTGACCGCTTGGACTAGTCCATGCAGTTTTCTTGGCAAGGTTTTTTGGAAATGGTTTGCCACTGCCTCTTTCCTAGGACTGAAAGAGAGACCACGGTTGCCCAACTAACCTAAACTCTAGAACTTTGTCTCCCAGTTTAACCACTACTCTAAACTGGCTGTGTAATAAAAGAAATTATCCAACATATTTGCTTTTTCTCGTCTCTTCTCCTTTACATTTTCTATTATGATACTAAATTTAAAAGCAGAAGCAAATATTGGAATTTTTCTTTTCATTTCCTTTCAATTAACAAAATGTAAACCATCAAAAAGAAAGCATACTTTGCCTTGTTTTTTCTTTGCAAATTTTACATTATTATAAAAGTAAAAGCATATTAGCTTTAAAATAAATGAA